>JBCNYH010000010.1:14495300-14530088 GCA_039654325.1 Tandanus tandanus
TGTGTGTGTGTGTGTGTGTGTGTGTGTGTGAGAGAGAGAGAGAGAGAGAGAAAGAGAGAGAGAGAGAGAGAGAGATACATATTGAATTCATGCACTTATACTGTACAGCTTGAGCAAAGCAGAACAATACTACCATCTGTTGGTAACAATCTGTATTTAACCAAATCACACCACACTGATTGTACTGACTCTTTACAGTACTTCACTGTCCCTGAAACTGCATTCCTCTAAGATTGCTATCAAAACCATTACTGTACTGACACTTTATACTCACTTTATTCTAGTCGCAGCTTTGGACCTTACTGTTACTGCAGTGTCTTATGGTCATGTTAAAGGTTCTCTGTGTCGGGAGTATTTATGCTCTACTGCCTAGGTACTCAACCACTAATGTTATACACACACACACACACACACACACACACACACCCAACATGCTTCTTATTCCTATTGCACTTCATTTATGTTCTGTCCACATATGATGTGTTTTGCACTTTGGGACCAGGAGAAGTTTTATTTCAGCTCACTGTATCTGGCTGTGATGTGATTTAGGTACTACTTGGCCTGACGTGACCTTAGATGGGCTTGAAGTGGTCAAACACTGATGTCAAAACAGGATTTGAACTCAGATGGTACATTAATAATATCAGCATTAGAAGTATATATTTAATTACTACTCTATGGAATAAAATCTACATAAGGATAAGAATCTGCAGTTTGGCCACCATCGTTTGGTCACTGTGTCATGAACAGTTTAATTCAGGTGTATTACATACTGTAGCTTTTTCTGATGCATTATTGGCAGTTCTCTTTGTACAGTAAGACAATTCCAAGTGCTTCACAATGAACGAGCAATAAAGTAGGAGATACAGTAAAATAAATGAAATAGATATAAACGGTAAGATAAAACTAGGGATGTGTTTCTGCTGGAATGTAAGACTTTTGCTCCTCAATGCAAAAAATAAAAGATGAGTGACTCAGGACTGATAAATGTGTATTGTTGAGTTGGTTTTCTTATGAACTGTGATCGAGGAGGAAGACTTTAATTTTGAAACCGTATTCATTTCAATGAGGAAAGAACAACAGGAAAAGAAGAGAACGAGTTCATCTTCCCAAAACCAATATACAGGCTTACTATTCAGGCACAAAATGGAAGTATGGAAGTTACTTTGGGATCAATATCTCAAAAAGTGCAGGAAAGGAAGTGCAGCAGAGAACTGGTCCGAGATGACAGTAATGCACTCCTGTGAATGTGCATTCAAACTGATAAGGATGGGGAAAAGAAGCAGATTCTGTACACTCTACAAGTAAAATAATGCAAAGTAAAGGTGAATTGTTTACGCTACCGGTCAAAAGTTTTAGAACATCCCCTTTGTTAGTGTTCATGATTATTATGAATATGTTTATAGTAGTAGTAATGGTAGTGGTGGTAGAAGTAGTGGTAGTAGTAGTCACTTTCCCTTTCTTCTTATTTATTAATTTTTATTATGATGCAGCTCTCACTCAGCTACACTAAGAGGGTGTAACATAAAGGCCTGGAGCTTGAAAACAAATAAGACTGAATCCAACTGCAATTTTATTAAAACTAGAAATATAGTAGTTAGCAATTTTGCTCATATTTCCCCAAGCTATATTCAAACATAATATACCTGGTGGGCGGAAAGTAAAAGGACTAAAGTTTTGTAATGGCATCAGTATAAAAATATAATGTTATATTTTCCTTATTTGCTTAACATTTGAATAATAACTGTAATTAAATTAAATATAATAAAAAAAAACTGATAATATTATGGGGAAAGACTTTTTTCTTTTCGTTTCTTTCAAATGCATATCATCTTACCTCAGCCCGGTGGTAGGGTGCTGGATTACTGATCCAAGGTAATGAAGGTCGGGGGTTCAAGCCCCACTATCAACGGGTTTTCACTGTTATCAAAGGCCGGCCATGTCTCTCACTGTCTGTGGTGAGAGACATGTAAAAGAACCATTGCTGATTTTCGTCAAGAGTAGGCTACATTTCCGTCAGCGTATTTCTGCCCTGTGATGGCCTGGCGAGCTGTCCAGGGTGTACTCTGCCTCGGCTGAGATGGGCGCCAGCCTCCCCGCGATTCTAATTAGGATTAAGCGGTTCAGAAAATGAATGAATGGAGTATCTTATCTGTCTCTCTCTCTCTCTCTCTCTCAGGCATGTCATGGCTGTGGGACTGGATCAAAGTGTGACTGCACTGGAGTGAAAGGAGCAAAGGTGAGTATCTACATTATGAATCAGCACTCGGTTTGTTGTTATTTAGTGAAATGAATTCACTCTTAACTAATTTATAAACCCACGCAAGCATGGGGAGAACATGCAAACTCCACACAGAAATGCCTTTATCGAGCTGGGGACTTGAACCCAGGACCTTCTTGCTGTGAGGTGGATATGTGTAACCACCATTCCACCGTGCCGCCTCAGTACATAGTTTTAACATGAGATGAGCTGTGTGTTGTCATTGTTATTAAAAAGATTTTTAAAAGAATTCCTGCAGTTATGACTTATGGAATATACAGTAAAGGACAAGGGAAGCTTTAGAGCATAACATTTATTAATATCAATCATTCATTGTCCCTGATGTAAAATTACCTCGTTTCTTTATACGTAATGACATTTTTCTACAGTGTTTATCGGTGATGGAAAAAATCTTGAGTAAAATTAAGTATATTAAGCTTATAAGCCCAAATTTTATTCTTTAAGCCTCTACGCTTAAATATTATTAATATTAAGAAATGAAGGAGTTACAGTGCAACTTACACAAAACCACAGCTTTCACATACAATCACCTACATTCTAAATATAATATAATATAAGTATAAAATCAATCCTCACAAAAAAATACAATTAAAAACTTTTAGGGGTTAAGGCTCTGGGTTACTGATCCAAAGGTTGGGGGTTCAAGCCCCAGCAGCACCATGCTTCCGCTGTTGGGCCCTTGAGCAAGGCCCTTAACCCTGAAGTGCTCAGTTGTAAGTTGCTCTGGATAAGGACGTCTGCCAAATGCCGTAAATGTATATGTAAATATTTACAGTTAGAAAACCTGTAGAATCACCTTTGTTAGATGATCTGTTTAAACACATTCATTTTCCATTTTGTGCCGGTAATGACCTGATGCCTGTCCTGTGTGTCGGTGCCATCTCAGTGTTTATCTGCTGCTTTATCAGCATGATCCAACAGTTTGCACCTTCAATTGATTTTGACACTATAATTTAACATTGTTGCCCAACATTTTCCATTCATGCCATTTTGTTTTGTGTTGTTTTGCAGGTTCTGGCAATCACCTGTGTGTAAACATTGTTATTATGGCTTTTTTAAGTGCCCTTGAGGCCTGACACAGCTATGCTCATATCCGTTTCCTATACCCTACAGCTCCGGGGTGTGAAACGGTTTAGTTCATCTTTGAGAGGTTGCCAAGGCAATGTTTTCTTTTCGAGGAGTTTTTAGTTGCTGCTATAGTGTGGGGTTTACTGTGTGTGTGTGTGTGTGTGTGTGTGTGTGTGTGTGGCTTTGTAATGTCTCAACATGACTGATTTCATGCCTGGATTTTCCCCACTATTTTTTTTTTTTTTACAAGCAGTCTGCCTTTTTTCCCCTCATCCCGTTATTATAATAAACATCTATCCATGCATAGAAAAGCAAGAGCTCTCCAAGATGTAATTTATTATTATATATTTATTCCTTTTGATCTCGACAATATTTTTTAGCCTTTGTTGTTTTGTGATACATAGGTTGCTAGGTCACTGGTGCAGAATAATAGACTCTTGTGCTATACTGTGTATTGTTTTTATATAAATTTCTTTCATTTCATATAACGTCCTGGCATGGCACAGGACCACAAAATACAAGCCTGGGCAAAAGAGACATCTGCCATCAAGATCTTTAAAATTATCATCTTTCATTGCTAGTGAGGCACTGCTGTGATTGTGTGATTGTGTGTGTGTGTGTGTGTGTGTGTGTGTGTGTGTGTGTGTGTGTGTGTGTGTGTAGGGTGAAAGAGGTTTCCCAGGTCAAACAGGTCATCCAGGTGTACCAGGATTCCCTGGACCAGAGGGTCCTATGGGACCTCGTGGAGAGAAGGTCAGGGGTCAATTAATTAAAATCAAATAATTTTATCAGTTATTATTTACATTAGTTTTCTTTAGGATGCATCCATATTGAAAGTATAATTCAGAGTTATTTAGGTGCATCTGAGCTCTGATGAAGCGAAGGTTAAAGCATGCTGATTATGCAGAAATATTAGACCATGTGTTTTTAAATTTGATTAATTTCTAAATGTCCCTCTGAGTGTACATGCAACCTATTTAATTCATATGTTTATACATATATCACATTTAGTGTGTGTTCAAAAATAAATTAGTGTTTATTAAATGAATTAGTGTAGTTCTTTTGGAGGTTCGAATGTTTTTGTTGGGATAATTTCTACTGCGCTGCTTTTTGTCTCTTCCATCTTGCACTGCATCATATCTCCTGCGTTACGCTCCTCTCACTCATGCAGTCATATGTGCAGGATTTTTAAAATCAATGGGAGACTATAAGAAAAACACATAGTTTGCCAGCAATGGGGAATGAACCATTATTCATTTAGATATTTTTTCTAACAAATATTTTTCTGTTCTCTGAAACTTACAGGGTGATACTGGACCTTTGGGACCAGCTGGACTTAAAGGAATAAGAGTGAGTCTGCTTAGATATTGATTCTACTAAAAGTCAAGTCTAGTTGTATTGTTTGCACGTGAAGCTAACTGTGGCTTTTTACAGGGACCTCCTGGACTTCCTGGATTTGCAGGGACACCAGGGATTCCAGTAAGTTCTTCTGATATGATGTGAACAATAAAGCATGACAATGGTACAGCAGTATGATTCAAAGAACCTTTAAGAGACACAATAATCAAATAACACAAAACCACAGGGAAAATACTTGAAATTTAAAAAATAAATATATATATATATATATATTAAATGAAGTTAAAAGTAGCATTTTATTTCAATACGTTGTATGGTTCCTGACAGACTTCCATAATAAGTTTCTTATAAGAAAAGTCTTACATGTTTTAGTTTACTTTAATGAATATCATTATGTTTGAGGGTTATGGGTTTACAGAGGCGTACGAAAGCATGAAATATGTTGAAAATTGAGTATCTGGGAAATGATAATGGTGGTTAGCTCAGCTTTTCAGATAGACTAGTACTGTCTGTACATTACTCTTATTGTCACGGCTCATTCAATTTATTTAAGTAAGCAACGGTTCCAGAAAAGTCTAATCATTTTTCACAGGCGTGCCCAAGTGATACGTACTTGGGTATGACAACAGGGACTGTGTAGTTTCTGTCCTCGGTCAGTAGCAGCAGTTCTGACAAGGAGTGTCCTTCTTTTTTGATTGACAGGGTCTTCCGGGAATGGATGGACCTCCAGGTCCGAAAGGAATTGCAGGCTGTAACGGCACAAAGGTGTGTATGAGGATCAGAAATGGAAACGTTTTGATAAAAGCTAATGAAGTAATGTGTTTGGAACTGTTTTAGACAGTAGAGTCATTGAACACTAATAACATTTCATAATTTCCATTATTATTATTCTTATTATTATTATAATTATTATCATTATTATTATTATAATAATTATTATTATTATTATTATTGTTGTTGTTATTATTATAATACCCCCTATGCAATGCTGCCACCCGCCTCTTTACAAACTGCAGCGCATGCGCATTAGGAGGCAGCCTAGCACTCCCAGGGAAAGCGTTATCTGCCCCTTTTGTATGAATGAGCTCACAGACACCTGTGATTGGCTGGTGATCACTCTGAGAGACAGGGGAGCGTATGCCATCCCTCCCTTCCATGAGTGCTCGGCCAATTAGCTTCCATGGACTCCCGGTCGCTGATGGATTTGAACTTGTGATCTCCGGACTGATAGTGACGCACCTTGTTGATGCACCATTCAGGAGCCCGATTTCCACTATTATTAAACACATTGTAACCCATTGCTATATTTGACTGAAGCAGATATAATACGTGGTTGTTTCATAAAGTAAGAGCAAATTGATAGTATTTCATAAAAAGATCACCCTTGGCATTTTATACTCCGTTTAGGAAAGATAAGGTCTTGGAGAAGGTGTTGACATTGCCCAGTAAGTGGCATTGTGTACATCTAAAAAATGGCTGCACTCTGAGCTGTTTGCACTGTAGAGGAGCAGCACGCAGCCAGCAGATTATTGTGATTAGAGGGTGTGAAAAGAAGTAGAATAAAAAATAGAAGAATGCTGTAACAGTATAGAGATGCCTGCATTGGCGAGTTCTTCTTTTTCTTGATAATGCACCCCCTCATATGGTGTCAGCAATTCTTATAACCAGTCGGAGATTGAGATTTCAGATCTTACAGCATCTTCCTTACAGCCCTAAACGAGCTCCATCTGTTTATAGTAGTGGGCCACTGAAGGACACTTTGAGAGGACGAAGGTTTGGGAGCAATGACAAGGTCAAAGAAGCAGTTCATTCCTGGCTGAAAGCACAACCAAAAATGTTTTTTTTTTCCTGATGGCATGTGAGAAGTGTATTGAAAAGGAGGATTATTATGTAGAAAAATGACATATATTTATTCCTAATTGAATTATAAATCTCAATAAAATACTTTTTAAAACAGCATCGCACATTGACAATGCTAACAAAGTTGCGAGTAAACATGAGAGTGTGCAGCATTTGACCATTTGCTGTTTTTATATAAGAGTTTTGTAGTATAGTGGATATGTTTTTATAGTATATGTTTCTTTCTGTCATGAAAAACAAAATCCACAACGTAGCAACATTTTCATGTGCTAATATTAGCTAAACCAAATCAAGACGATACTGCCATGGTGTTATTGTAAATGGCTTCAAGTAGTGCTAATTCGGACAAATCTGGGAGATAATCATCATAACTTGTTAAATGCAGATGAGTGTAACTTCTGTTGGTTGCAGACAATATAAGTGTAGGCAGAAAAATCAGTCTGAATGGATGTATAATGAACAGGAGCTTATGTTTATTTGTATTTGCATTTGATCGCAGGGTGAAAGAGGATTACCGGGAACTCCAGGTTTCCCGGGTAGAGATGGTTCACCGGTAAGTGCTCGCTCCTCATTCTGGACTGGAGAGTTATGGATGTTGGACTGGACATTATCCTAAATGATCCTCTGATGTAACATTCTTGCCTGTTTCTTATCTGTGTTTCTGTCCCTTTCAGGGGACTCAAGGTGAACCAGGACAGAAGGCAAGTGCACAAAAAAATGTTCCTCTGAGCAAAGCCTTGTACTATGCATAGAATGGCTACACCAGATTATATACATAAATTCATACTTACGTACATACCTGCATATATACATACATGCATACATACAATATTCCCTGATAGTGAGTTCCCTAAACATTCGGTCATATTCACTGAGCCTGAGGTGAATAATCGTTATAGTATATACTACACGGGAACAAAAGAAGCACAAAGTGAAAAAAGATTTTTTTAGTTTATTTTGTAAATTTTTAGACCATGTCAGAGGTCATCCCTGCTACATCACATATTATTCTGGATATGCATATAATCCTTATTATAATCCCTATTACAATATTATAGTCTATAATCCTCTGTCTCTGTGTGTCTGTTTGTATTAACCCTCCCAGGGAGACCCAGGTGAAGTCATCTCTATAGACAGCCAAGGATCACCAGGAGGTCCAGGAAGCATTGGTCTACCAGGCCCCAGGGTATCTCTCTTTTCACACATCAGTCTATCAGACTGAACATATATATTTTTCTTGTATTACTGTTAAGATTAGAGTTCTGTTTAAACTTCATAAAATATTGTTCTACAGATATAGATTTCATTGATTTGTGTACTTTACAGCCAACTTATGTGAGTAAGATAGCATTATTAATTTGTATTATATGAATGTCCTGAAACAAACCCAATTGTGTATCTATTTGAAAAGGGAGAGCCAGGACTACCGGGGTTGCCAGGTCCTACAGGGCCTAGTGGTCCAAGAGGTTATGATGTATGTTGTTATTTCTCTAACTACAAATTTTTCATGTTTACGGTCTGAATTTACTTCCTGTAATGTTTATGTAATTGATCTTTTTTAATTCAGGGGCCACCAGGTCCCCCTGGTCCACCAGGACCAAAGGTAAGCTGTTTTTAATGCTAATCCACTGCAGAGTGTGCAAATCAAGCATATAAAATCTGAGTTGGAATTTTTATTATTATTATCATTATTGGTTGTTAATTAGATTTTTCTGTGTCACTGTTTTTGCATAGGGAAATATGGGGCTGAACTTCCAGGGGCCAAAAGGAGTGAAGGTATGGCAACAAAAGTCATTAGCACATACAGCACTGATAATCAGTATTAGGTACAGTAATGGATATGTTCCAATAACCCCTTTTTTATCATTTTGTGTAGGGTGAACCTGGCTTGCAGGGGCCTCCAGGGCCTCCAGGGCAAGTCGACCAGTTGATAGGTGAAACAGATGGCGTAATACATCGAGGAGAGAAGGTACAGTAATACTAATCTCGGCTTCATTTTCATATCCTGCACAAAGAGTAGTTACCTGAAGTGTGGACAATTAAAAAGTAAAAAGCATTAACAGTTAAAGGCCAGGCAAACCATCAGAAGTCAAGTAACTGGGTACAGGGAATATATAATTCTCAGATTTCACCTTAGTCGGTGACCTCAGGCTGTAAAATTAATCTATTAGAACGCTCATAGAGTGCAAGGTACCTCGAACATACAGCATTGGTAATGTAGCAAAGAGGCCCTATATGGGTACTGGTTTTAAATCCCCATGTGATCGTCTTACTATGTATTCTATAGTACGTACACGTGCCCAAATTAGTGAAAAAACACTCTCTCGTTTGAAGGATTTATAAGATGGCTGGGGTTTGACCTTTCAATTATCGCTTTGAAAAGTCCATATATGGTTTAATAATAATGTCCCATAGTAACATGTGTGTTTGTACTCATGTCAGAGTTATAAGGGCTCTATCTCCAAGACTTTGTAAACTTACTTTGACTTTCACCTTTGGCTTTGACATCCCAAAATCTAACCATCTGTGGAACTCGGATATGGCAGTGTCCCCACCAAGTTTGCTGAAAATTCTTGGGAGTGGTCATGTCCAGTGATTACGGGAGCATCTGGAGCCCTGTGGTCTATTTTTTATTGATATGAAAATATTTCTGTAGCTCTCTGCCTCATATCTGTGACCCGCTCCAGCATAATACGGATTAAGTAGTGTTTTAAGTAAGAGCCAAAGTAAAGTGAAAATGGCTTACCTGGACGAAAATGCAATATCTCCAAAAATACATCCTTCAAAGCATCATCTTGAACATGACCAAGTTCACATATTCTTAAACACAATTTATCCATGCTAAAATACTTGTTTAAGAAAGGGTTCCATGTCCACGTTGTTGTTAAATAATAGAAATATCCACTTATGCTGCTGATTTTCAATCCGCTTTCGTGAATGCGCAGGGCATTTCCTTATTATTCATAATCGATACCAGAGTACTCTACTTACTTACAGAATCCCAGAAGAAGTCCCCGAATCTTATAAAATCCAATGAGAGACCTCAAAACGAACATGACTCGGTGTAAATGGAACTTATCTGTTGCTAGGAAGACCCTAGGAAGTTCGCGCTCATTGGTCAAGAGCCGGATTCATTTAGTTTATGAATGTTAGCGAGTTTCAGATGCGGATATTCAGAAAAAGGTTCTGTAACTGTAAATGCAATTTTCTCAAAAGTAGCATTTCCTGATTGGCAACATTCAAAATGATGTAACTCAGTCAATTTTCATGCTATATTCATGTATTATACCTCATTCTGAAGTGTATTAAATTCTCTTTCCAAATATATGAATATCTCAGTATGTCCGACTTAATCCGTATTATGCTGTAGCGGGTCACATATGGCATTTAATTGAATCTTGAATCTTGAATCTTAATGTATTATTATTTTTGACCACAAGATGGCATAACAATAACTTTTCACATTGTCCCCCAGTTGGTGTCAATAGTACTTCTTTAATTTGGGTAATTATTTATTGGGTAATTATTTATGAGAGAGAAAGAGAGAGAGAGAGAGAGAGAGAGAGAGAGAGAGAGAGAGAAAGAAAGCTCAAGTACTGTATGTATTATAATCTTATATAAGGCTGAGCTAATTTAAGTATTAAAATTCACACTGGAAACTAAGTAGGAATATTGAAGTCATTATTGAATTGGTGAGTTGTATAATATTTCAGATATATTGATATTTGTCACATATATACATTAATGTTAATTCTGTTTCTTGTTTTAATAAAGGGTGATCGTGGACCACCAGGACCACCTGGATATACCGGATCACCTGGATCACCTGTATGTATCTATCTATTACAACACTAGTTAACTGACACTGCAAGTGCTTAATGCCTTTTCTTAGTCATTTTGATGAATGACCTACTTACATAGTGGAGGAGAGTGTATTGACCTTTTTTACATTATAAAAAAACTCTACAAGGACTGTTTTTGATTAACAGGGCCCATACGGTTCAAAGGGAGAGAAGGGAGAGTCTGGAGAACCGGGAAAAAGGGTGAGGATTAAACCAAACTCACTGAGAGAAAGACAGTACATTGCTATTAGCATCAGGTGAACTCAGTCACTTATGCTTGTTATTCCTTTAGGGTAAACCTGGTAAAGATGGAGATCCTGGCCCTCCTGGACTTCAGGTAAGAGTTCTGTGTTTATATGTGCACCATGATCAGAAAACACTGTGCTACATGATTGTTAAATCTCTATCTATCTATGTATCTCTCTTTCTCTCTTGTTCTCATTTAGGGTGTCATAGGAGAACCTGGTGAATCTGGTTTTCCAGGAAGAGCTGGAGAACGAGTAAGATTTCATAAGGCCCCTCATTTGTTTGTATTAATGTTTCTTTTTCATGCTTGTTATATTAGTGTGATTGCAGTGTCTCTCTGTTGACATGTTTGATATTGTAGAATAACTATCCTCTCGTTCACTCGTAGGGTGAGAAAGGTGAGCGGGGACTACCAGGACCCCCAGGCGTGGTATGTCATATAGTATTTGTATTTTATTTTATTTTTTATTTGCCCTTTTGTCATGGAAAATACAACAGATCTCATCTTATTAATTCCTAGGTGACACCTTCGTCTCTTAATCGAGTTGGGCCCAAAGGAGATCCTGGACTTCCTGGAGCCACTGGGAGGAAAGGAGAGTCAGGGCTACCTGGTATGGATTTTTAGAATGAATGACTATTATGCTTGTTGCTTTAAAGGTGCTCATTCTCTAGTGAATAGTGTGTGTGTTTTGTTGTGTTATATTATGTGTTTAATTTTTCATTATCAGGTAATTTTAGCTGAATACAAATGCTTCCTGGTGAACTCACCCCAGCCCACGGGCATAGTATCTCTTAATAAACTGTTTTACATTTTGTTTTGGTTTTGTATTTGTTTGCAATAACAATAACAAGACCATATGACCAGAGGAGCGATCTTGCACATACACGATAACTTGGCAGTGCAACACCAAATTGTAGAAAGTGGAAAAGTCTGACATTAGGTGTTAAGAAACAGAAGAAGACATTTGATTTCAAGAGAACTAAAAAAGAATGGCATTGTTTACTAATATCATCGTGCCTAGAGCAGGGGTCATTGACACTTGCATGCAGGAGTAAGCAAATAGTTTCAGAAAGAAGTTGTGGCCTATTCGTTTTTAGTTCAAAGAGATAACACTGTATTTAACTGTTTGTTTAATATATCTGGTAAGTAAATGTCATCCTTCAGGTTCCAGGCTCTTCAGCTTTGTTCAGATGTATAATGTATTTCATACAAAGGTTTAGATGTAATGGTTACACAAAGCTTCTGGAATACTTTGAAAAGAAAAACATGACATGTCTAAACTCAATGAAAGTTTAATTCTTTATTCAGTGATAAGAAGTAACCAAATCATCTGAAACAATTGATCTAAAGCAAGAAATATCAACCAGAATAAAATATTTGCTATCCTTTTTTGATTGAGATGAACACCATTTGATTTAAACCTTGTCAGTTTTATTATACCTACAAGGAAGGAAAGCCTTGACTTGGGCTTGCAAAAATGGCTTATGAATTGCTCTCGGATGTACACAAATGCATGACTGCAATTTTGCTAATGAGGCTTTACCTGTTTGATGGTCATTCCCAGGTTTCCCAGGACCTCCAGGTCCGCCAGGTCTTCCAGGTGAGTGAACACTAAAGAGAAAATACATTTCTGTCAGTTAAACAAAGAGTGTCATATATTAATGGTCTTTAGTCATTGTTCACTTAACGTAATGTTATATGTTCAGCATGAATCTGAAAATACGCGTGTGCTCATTCATGCTGTATTACATCTTAGGAATCGGAACCCAAGGCCCACCTGGTCCCCCTGGTTACCAAGGAGAGAGAGGACAGAAGGGTGACTCAGGATCACCTGGCGCTTCTCTTCCAGGTGCTCCTGGCAGACCTGGACAAACAGGTTTACAAGGGCCTCCAGGACCTCCAGGACCTCCAGGAATATCTACTGGTGGTGAAAACTGCATCCAAGGACCTCCTGGTCTTCCAGGCCTGAATGGGGAACCTGGTTACCCAGGAGAGATAGGCCAGAAAGGCAGGACCTCACTTAATATTAATAAGGAAGGAAAAGAAATGCTTGCTGAACACTTTGTTCAAACTTTATATGAGCATTCGTTCATGTGCATTTCATTTTGCAGGTGAAAAGGGAGAAACCTGTGTAAATTGTTTTTCAAGTGGCAATCTTATCCCAGGACCGCAGGGTCCACCTGGTCCCCCAGGACCCTCAGGTAGGAACCTTGGCATTTGATTTCTTTGAAATGCAGCATGAATGTTATTTATGTGTAGCAAACCGTACATATAGTGTTTGCTTAATTTTGGATATGAGGCACTATTACTGTACATAAGGTTAAATGCAGCCCAACGAAATATTAGAGCGCACAATTTATTTATTTTTTTGGATGAGCAGTCAGTGTCTATTGTTACCTTGTAACACGATTTTATTTTATGATAAACAGGTTGAGCTTTATTTCAGTAACATGCTCCAGAGCGGCAAACCCTCTAAAAAAAAAACCTGTTATTTAGTAGGGCCGCGCATATTGCAATGCCCTATAGTGATAAGTCTGTCTTTGTATACATCCATCCATCCGTCCATGTGTCCCCAAGGCATGTCACATTAATCACTTAAACACTTAAAAGAAATTGAATGTCCATGCTATATTTCCTACATGCTTACCCTCACATATACCAAACTAGGCGTACTTTTACATTTTGGGAAGGGCGAATGTCACGTACCAACATTAGGTCACTGTATCCTTGACCTTTGACCACACTTAAAAGAAAATGTTTTCCCAAGCCATATTTCTTATATGCTTACAATCACATATACCAAACTAGGCATACTTATAAGTCATGGAAAGGGGAAGTGTCACGTACCAATATTAGGTCACTGCAACCTTGACAATCAAATGTCAAATAATTTTTGCTGAGTTGAAAAATACCGACAGGGGTAAAATTTTTCACCTTTACCCCTCTCTTTGACCTTGAAGTGCATTAACACACAGATAGAAACAGATTGTCTAGTTCATGCAGTGTCTT
This sequence comes from Tandanus tandanus, assembly GCA_039654325.1. NCBI lineage: Eukaryota > Metazoa > Chordata > Actinopteri > Siluriformes > Plotosidae > Tandanus > Tandanus tandanus. The sequence goes on from JBCNYH010000010.1 coordinate 14,508,967, forward strand.
TGAAATTCAGGTTTGCATATTGTGAGAGTCTTTTTCCTGATGTGATATTTTGGCTTCTGTATCATAGGCAGCCCTGGGTTTCCTGGTATTAAAGGAGACAGAGGATTACCAGGCAGCCCTGGTTTCATAGGGCCTGCAGTAAGTAGTCATTTAATTTTTTTTATCTAAAAGGGATGGGACAGGCTATAAACCCCTTTTTGGCATTATATAGGGACCGCAAGGTCCACCAGGTTCACCTGGACTACCTGGAGAGAAGGGTGACCATGGAGAAGCAGTTGCCATTGATGGTATGAAGGGAGACAAGGGAGATTCAGGTTTCCCCGGCCCTCCAGGGCTGCCTGGCCGGGATGGACCACCTGGTCGAAATGGAGCTCCTGGACCACCTGGTCCCAAAGGCGCACCTGTGAGTATCTGTTTTAACAAACTATCAGTCAGGATTGATTTACACCAATTTTGTAGATAGCAGTAAGCTTTAAGTAATACTCTGTTTTTAATAGCGGGCGGCACGGTGGTGTAGTGGTTAGTCTGAGTTTGGGTTCTGTGTGGAGTTTGCATGCTTGTGTGGGCTTCCCCCAAGTACTTCGGATTCCTCCTACAGTCCAAAGACATGCACATTACTCTAATTGGTTGTTTCAAATTGCCCCTGGGTTTGAGTGTGGATGCTTGTGTGTGTGCTGGCAATGCGATGGATTGACGAGCTGTTCAGGGCTACCAAATATCAGGGTGTGCCCCGTATTAACCCAGAGTCAGCTGAGATATGCTCCCTGCGTAAAATGAATGAAAGAATGAATGAATTAATTAATGTTTATGATCGTTTGTGTGTGTCAGTGGTAATTATAAGAAATTGTTCTGAAATTCACTGATTAAACAGTATGTCTATAAGTTCATCTAAAAACTGAGGTAGCTTTCCAAACAGAAAAATGTATCTTAAATGTATCTTTGCTCTCATGTATATAAAGTTTCAGTGAACCAGTGCTTGGATGTATATAACTGTTCTTGATATTGGTGAATGAATGGTCTGGAATTTTTTATTTTTTTTTTGTTCTTTTGTTCTCAAGAAATTCTTTCTGTGCTTATTTCTGCCAGGGTTCCCTAACGATTAAAGGCCAACGTGGCCCTCCTGGAGATCCTGGTCTTCAAGGTCCTCCTGGAGACAGGGGTCCTCCTGGTTCCCCTGGATTTGGCCCTCAGGGACCTTCTGGAGAGAAAGGGTTCCAGGGTGTGTCAGGAAGGCAAGGACCTCCTGGACCTCCAGGTGAGATCACATACACAAGGCACAGATACATTTAACCATGAAAAAATGATAAACATGACTTATTTTAAACCTTGCTGCCATCTGGTAGGTCAGAAAGGTGAACCAGGTCATACTGTCTCTGAGAAAGGGGCAACTGGACCAAGGGGACGTGATGGAGATCCCGGTCTACCAGGAAATCCAGGTAGATTTCACTCTTCAGGAAATTTGTCTCTCATTGACCAGGTGACACTTAGAACCAACTTAAAAGAAACCGGTTGCCTTAACCTTGCACGCACGCAAAACACACCAAACCACGCCTTAGTCGACCACAGTACACACTTACCACAGCAAAGTATCCACATGAAATCACGCATTCCACATGCATGGTGTCCCATGCAACAGGGGTCATGCCCCCTTCCACGTATTGTAAAGGACTCTGATGCGTGTCTTTCGATTTTTCCATTAGAGGAACTACTTATGCAGTTCATTTAAAATATTGTCTTAGAGGAACAATCAAGGTATCATTTTCATTAAATTTCTCAGTTGAATGAACAGAATTATTTGAATTTCCCAACTGATTGCATTTAATTTATTGTATTTTCTTTTAAAATTCAAAAGACCACATTTACAAATAGTTTGCAACGTGCGCAGTTATTTTTTTGGCGGACCTCATTATATATGTATTTGTTGGAGTTTTCCTTTCATATGTCAACATTTTGGGAGCAAAGTATTAAAATGGGTTATACAACATTATTTTGGTTTTTGCACCATTATTTAATGCAGGAAAAAGCACGTCAGAATTTTGCAGTGATGCCGAGAGAATCAAAGAGAGACTAAGCGGTGTCTGTTCTGTTTGTGCAGGGACTGTGCAATCGTTCCAGCAGATTTGAGTGTGCACACGATAGATTTTTATTTTGATTAAAGTATTATTATAAAAATATAATTTATGTGCTAGCAAAAGTCTCACTTCATGCTCTAAAGAGACACAAAAATAGTTCTTATACAGTTATAGAGTGTACTTAAATATTTTTATTGCTACTTTTTAAATAAATACCTATTATTAAATAGGATCAGCTGCACTGTACATTATCACCAAAATCTAAATTGACTCTGAATTGTTTTCAGTGAATTCTGGATATTGTCCAGGCCTGACATTTTCTCACCCTTGAGTAACACTGGCTTGGCTTGAAATTGCTTGTAGAGATTTATAAAATTAGACAAAATATTTTGGCATGTTTAAGAAAAGTATCACAAACATAAACATAAACATAAATTTAAGCCATAGCTCAGCCATATCATTAAAAACATTATGGCCACTGACAGGTGAAAAGAATTACGTTGATTATCTCATTACAGCGGCACCTGCCAAGGAGAGGGATGTATTGGCTAGAAAGTGAACAGTCAGTTTTTGAAGTTGATGTGTTGAAAGCAGGAAAAATGGGCAAGCGTAAGGATCTGAATGACTTTGACAAGGGCCAAGTTGTGGTGGTTAAATGACTGTGTCTACTCATCTTTAAAAAGGCAGGTCTTGTGAGTTGTTCCTGGTATGCAGAAGTAAATACCTACCAAAGGTGGTCCAAGGAAGGACTAGCAATGAACTGGTTAGAGTGTCATGTGTACCCAAGGCTCATTGATGGTAGGGTATTATGTCTGGTGTAATGATCCCACAGAAGAGCTACTGTAGCACAAACTGCTGAAACAACAGGCTATGATAGAAAAGTGTCAGAACACACATTGTAGTTCAGTTTACTATGCGGATGCCTAGCTGCACACCAGACAGGTGGTGTTATTGTTGTGGCTGATCGGTGTATTTTCAGTGGTGTAACAGAATTTGGCGATCTGTGTTTACCTGTACAGGTAACCCAGGCCAACCTGGAACCCCTGGTTTTCCAGGATTACCTGGCCAAAAAGGAGACCCTGGTCTCCCAGGAATCGGCTTGCCAGGTCCACCAGGTCCTAAAGGTAAACACTAAAATTTCTTCTTAAAAAATTTAAATTGCTTCTTACCTAGAAATGTGCAACCACATAGCTAAGGATAACAGAGAAATGTATGTGTTAATGCAACTGAACACATTTCCCAGGATTCCCAGGTATTAGTGGAAGTCCCGGCAACCCCGGCAGGCCTGGACCTGCTGGTGTGGATGGTCTACCAGGTATACCTGGACTCCGTGGAACGAAGGTAAAACGGACACTGTAATGAAAATATTTACACTTAGAGCTGTATATTTTAAAAGCAGGTAAAGATGTTAAAAGGGACTGTACTAATGAATCCTACTTTTAGAGAGAATTGATTTTCAGAGACCATTCTATATGTGCATCCACAGGGCGAACCTGGTTATGGTATCCCTGGCCCTCCTGGGGCACCAGGTGTGCCCGGAAGTAAGGGTTTTCCCGGGCCTAAAGGTGATCCTGGATTCCCTGGAAATCCAGGTTTACCTGGCCGACCAGGTTCTGATGGTCCATCTGGCATTAAAGGTAGTGTCCCAAACAATCTGCATGCTATTTCAGTTGCAGTAGCATCAGCTTTATACTGTTTTTGTATTATGTAAAGAGTTAAATACTGTAAGACACAGCTTATTTTTTTCATAGGTGATGCTGGTTCTCCTGGCTTGCCGGGTGCACCTGGCCCTCAAGGCCCCCCTGGTTTTGGCTTACCTGGCTCACCTGGACCCCCTGGACCTCCTGGACTTATGGGCAATCCTGGTAAGCATCCTGAACTTTTTAAGACCTGAAAAACATTTATATAGAGAGTGGCAATTTTTTGACTAATGTATGAGCTGATGTATCTACATTTTTGAGAATGTTGCATTGTCCGTACAGGTTCCCCTGGCTTTCAAGGTGAAAAAGGAGATCCTGGTTCCCCTGGACTGGATATTCCAGGCTTGCCTGGTGACCAGGGTAGACCTGGATTGCCTGGACCACCTGGTTCTCCTGGGCCTTCTGGGAACCCTGGGAACCCTGGCCAAGATGGACTACCTGGATTCCCTGGTAATATACTTTGCCATATGGCCAGCACTTAAAATATGTAGATACTCACTTTACCTAATGCTTTATGTCACTAAACTTTGATCCTTCCTTTTCTTTTATCTACACTTTCAGGGCAAAAGGGAGAAATGGGTGTGATGGGTGCTCCAGGACCTGGGGGTAGTCCTGGAAGCCCTGGCATTCCAGGATTTCCTGGACCAAAAGGTATGCCTTATTTGACTGACAGTCATTAAAGGCCATACTGCTATTGTTGGTTTAACTCTTACTTGTCTGCCTTTCAGGTGAAAATGGTCTGCCAGGACTGCCAGGAGGCCAAGGTTATAGAGGACCAAAGGGAGATAAAGGTGAAATAGGTTTAATGGGCCCAGCTGGTATTAGTGTTCCTGGTATCTCACAAAAAGGAGCAAAGGGAGAACCAGGTCCTCAAGGTAAGGGTCTCTTGCTATTTAAATGGTTCCCCTTGAAATTATTAATGACCATCAAAACAAAGGAATATCCTAAAGCCAGGATGTTAAACCTTAATTGTAATCAGGTCGACTGATGTCTGAAATTCAGTGAATAAGGATGTTGGTATTTTTATACTGACAGAAGACATCTGTGTCTTATGCAGGAATTAGTGGAGTTCCAGGAGCGAAAGGTATTTCTGGCCTTTCAGGAGATCCAGGTATCCCTGGACAGGATGGACGTCCTGGGCCACCTGGACCCCCAGGTAACTCAAGCACTTTATTACTTGTGTACTGTATAAACTGTATAAATAAAAATTACTGTATAAATATTAATGAAAATAACTGCCCTGTAGGTCCCAAGGGAGATTCTGGAACTTCAGGTGCACCAGGACCCCCTGGTAGCCCAGGGTTGAAAGGCAGTATGGGAGAAATGGGATTTCCTGGTAAGGTTTGATAAAACACAGTAAAAAGAGTTCTCATTCAATGTTAATTACAGTGAATCCAGACTAATTCATCATCTTTTTGTATAGGCCCTTCTGGAGTTAAAGGAAGCCCTGGTCAGCCTGGGCGTCCTGGACAGCCTGGATCTCCAGGAGCATCAGGGTTCCCAGGACCAAAAGGAGACCCTGGAACACCAGGATTTGGGCAACCAGGTCCACCAGGAATCAAGGTAATAACAGTGGGTGAATGGAGTGTTTAAAGAAATGAATGCTTTCAAATTGCCTAGATAGTTTGTATATGATACACATATAAGTTGTAATTGAAATGAGCAGATGGGCTTTAACTGGCTCCTGTTGAACAGGGTGAACCTGGCTCTTCAGGTGCTCCTGGGACTGTGGGGCAGAAAGGTCAACAGGGACCCCCAGGAAATCCAGGGATACCTGGGAGCACTGGTCCAAAGGGTGATCCTGGCTTCCCAGGCTTACAAGGTACAGTACGGTTAAATCATACCCTAGTTAATCCTGTCAATAGTGTACTGAAGTTATTTAAATTGCTTTCTCTACTTTAACTGTGGATTGCAGGCTAGGGCACCACTGATCGCAGGCTACTTTTTTCTCATCAAATGAACTAATTCAAGTCGTATGACTATTTTGCTAACATGCAACAACTAATGGAGCCCCTGAGTGTAGGGATGTTGGTTGATGATGGTTGTTTTGGATTGGATGAATTCACACATTTACACCTTATATAGTGTACTGTACGGGGCAGTGGTGGCCCGGTGGTAGGGTGCTGGATTACTGATCCCGAGGTCGGGGGCTCAAAGGCCAGCCATCTATCTCTCTCACTGTCTGTGGTGAGAGGCATGTAAAAGAACCATTGCTGATTTTCGGAAAAAAATCAGCACTGCGCCACCGTGCCGCCTGCAACACCTCTCATCACCTCGAGAACACCATTCCCACAGTGAAGCATGGTGGTGGTAGTATCATGCTGTGGGGATGTTTTTCATCGGCAGGGAGTGGGAAACTGGTCAGAATGACAGATGGTGCTTGAGCAGTTTTGCTTTGAAGAATGAGCAAAACTTCTAGTCGCTAGATGTGCCAAGCTCATAGAGACATACCTAAGAGACTTGCTGCTGTAATTGCTGCAAAAGGTGGATGCACAAAGTACTGACCTGGTTAGGATTGTAAAATAGTTATGCATGCTTAAGTTATATACCTGTCCTCAAATATTGGCCTGATGTATCAGTCAGATGATTTATTGCTTGACCGCAGGATATTATTAATAAAAAAAGTGTTATCAAAAATACTTCTGTTGGTTTTAGGTGCACCTGGTGCTCCGGGATCAAAGGGTCTGGATGGAGTCCCAGGTGGCCCTGGTCTAGCAGGATCACCTGGCAGGCCAGGATCCCCTGGCTCACCTGGTTTGTCAGGAGCACCTGGAGACAAGGGTCAAGCTGGTCGCGATGGTATTCCTGGACCACCTGGATTGAAAGGAGAGCCAGGTAAGCATGTGTTCGGATTATCACATCCTTGGAGAGATGGCAAATACACAAATAGTAATGATATTTGTGATATGCAACAGTGAATGCATATTAAAAGTGTTGTTTTTTTCTATAGGTATACCAGGTTATGGACTCCCAGGTCCTTCGGGTGTTTCGGGGATGCCAGGTAAAGTGGTTCACAAAAAATAAACTTAAAATAATTTTTCAAATAGGAAAACTTTTTTTTTCTTTTTTACATTTCTCTTTTTCTCTCTCTCTCTCTGGAGATATAACCAAATGGAGAGATGTAATCTGTAGCAAATTAAAACTCCTTTGCCATAAAATTTAGGTCAGAAAGGAGACCCTGGCCTTCCTGGTCCATCTGGCAGCCCTGGTTACCCTGGGGTAAAGGGTGACATAGGACCCACGGGTTCGCAAGGCAGCACTGGGTCTCCAGGGCCCCCTGGTCCTCCCGGCCAGACCATTCAAGGGCCTAAAGGCATTCAGGGTCCTCCTGGACCACCAGGAAGAGCAGGTAAGTTGGCCCTTCTTATCTCATATATATAAATTTATATATATAATGGCTGACCCTGTTCCATGAGATTTAGACCTGATGAAAGGGAGTCCAAGAGAACGAAATTGGCTGTGGCCTCAGGGTAGGTGGGAAGGGCTTTTCTCTCCCCTGAGACAAAACAACTCATTGGGACTCACAGATATGGATGCATACGCTAGTATACACTGATGGTGTAATGTGAGGGGAGATGTAGCTAGTTGGAGGGAATTGACAAACTGAGCAAATTGGAAGAAAATGGGATATATTTTTAAAAACAAAATGCTCCTAAAAAGCTTAATGCACCAGTCCTGGTGTTTTAGAGTAAATATTTTATCAGATCTCCAGGAACAGGGTTATGCTTCTTATTGGTCCGATTTACTGTCTGGCTCCACCTGTGAGATGATTTAAATATCACCTCTATTTCAGGATTGACTAAAGAGAACCAGACAGTAGAGAGGCCATTCTAAATGTGTTTAGTTACATGACTGATTTGCATGGATATTACACAAATCATCACACGTCTTGATATCATACTGCACAGAACTAGTGGGAGCACAAAGCTAGTGAGTGCCTGACATACACATACACAGTGCCTGACTCACTCCAGGGCATGCCCTCATGCACTTTCTTTTATTTGTGTATGAGAAATGTTTGTAAGACGTAGGGCTTTGCACGCACCAATCAAAGTGTTTCACCAAGACCCAACCAGGGCCCGACCAGCATGGATCCATCCACACTGTGTCCGAGTTCTTCATCTCTTTATCTGTTGATCCATCCATTCTTCCTCATGTGTCTCCACTCCCCTACCCCTGAGGAACGAAAGCTCTTTTTCCTTTTTCCACAGCGTCTGTCTGGTGCAATGCTGACTCCAGTGATTCACAATTAGGATAATCAGTAGTGTAATGCTGAGTGTTATGGTTTATGTGTGTTTGTTCACGTGCATGGGAAAATGTTTATGATGATGTAAAGCCATTACAGAATTTTGCAGTATGGGCTTCCTCAGTCAGAATGAACCAATATTCATTTAACAAAACATATTCCATTTATTTTTCCATATAAATGTTCCATTAGAATTTCTAAAACCCTGGTAGATTGATTTCCTACTCCTAATCTATTTAAAGAATGGAAAACAAAAGAAATGAGTAGCTGTGTATATATTCTAAGTTTGAAAAAGATATGTTATACATATAAATGAAAGCCCAGTTTTGCCAGGTGTCTGTATGGCTAAATCTATGCCCAGATTCATTGTGGGTTTGATCTGTATTTCCTGTTTCCTGTGATGTGGCTTCACCTTCTCCTGATGACGCTTGCCGACAGGCCCTGAAGGTCAGGTTCTCCTCATTCCAGAACTAATCTAGAATGGGGGATTTTAAAAAGCTTTTTATATTTTATTTATATGAATGAATTGATTGATTTTTTTTCAGTAATGGCCTTACCATTATAGCCAATGATAATATGCCATGAATCTGTGTTCTTAATCATTTGAAGTCCTGGGGACTCATGACTCATACCACTGTATGATCATATTTTTTCATAACCAATTCGATGGGTTTGGTCCAATGTTAAAGGGCTATAAAGCCTGAAGTTACAAACTAAATTGTTTATTGGAAATTAAATTATATGTAGGTCATTCATTCATTTATTTTCTGAACCGCTTAATCCTAATTAGGGTGGCTGGTACCCATCTCAGTTTGGGTGAGGGCAGGGTACACCCTGGACAACTTGCCAAGCCATTGCAGGGCAAACATGCATACAACCATTCATACTCACACTCACACCTAGGGGTGATTTGGAAAAGCCAGTTAGCCTACTGTGCATGTTTTTGGACTGTGGGAGGAAACCGGAGTACCCGGAGGAAACCCACCCAAGCAAAGGGAGAAAAATACAAACTCCACACAGAAACGTAAATCGAACCCAGGCCTTCGTGCTGTCAGGCGGACGTGCTAACCACTGCGCCACCATGCCGCCTGCAGTTTGCCAGACAATATTATGGCGTGTAGTCTAGCCTAAGTTAACAAAGCCCAAACTGTAGGACCTGTGATGACTCAGATTTGGATCAAATCAGCTAATTTTCAGTGTTTCATAATTTTATAGTCTTTTTGCCACTGATCTCGCCATCTTGGGTTTTTTTATGTTCACCTTTCTGTATCATAACCTTACATAGGAAAGATCATTTAAATGCAAAACAGGATTCAAACTTTTTTCTGTTTATTTTTTGTTTTGTTTTGATTGAACAAAAAAGCACTTCAATGAAAATCCACTCCATAAATTTTTTTTTAACAAAACATTACAATTCAAGCAGCATTTCCATCAAAAGATAAATAAATTGTCTAAAACTATTATTTAGGAATAATGAGAGTGCAATGAGTTGAAGCTGAGGTTGGTAACTTTCTAACTGTATACAAAAACTGTTATGTTGTTTAAAAGGGCATCCCAAAAGTATTCAATGACATATCACACCTTAAAAAGGCCACCGTAATCCTGTAAAAACAACCAATCACTGACTCGTGGTCTGATGGAAAATATTAAATCAAATGCTTCCTTGTCCCATTGCTTGTATATGAATGCACTGTGAACCTTCAGTCTGTGCGCCTCACCACAGATGTCACTTGCTTACTCTGCCGGGGAAATTGTTGCAGGTTTACTGCAGAATATAAGAGAAAACACTAAATCACCACTGCCATGGTTACTTGTTATCAGTCCTCCTGCTAAAAGAAGTAGAAAAGAAAAACAGAAGCAGAAACGGTTACAACAAGAAAAACATTCAGATAAAGCAAGAAGACACACGGGGCTAAGCATGGGTATTGCTTTTAAGCGATGTGCTGTTTAAGGGGCATGAAAGGCCTGAAAAATAAAGTGAGTGAACTTCTGAACAATGAGTAAGTGTGCATTTTCTGTTATTTTAGTATTACTAAAGTATTGTGATGTTTATTCTCCTTTTTAAAGCAAGTCACTTTTACAGTCCATCCACCCCTAGAGCTTCCTGTACATTGAACATTATGGAGCACGTTATAATCTTGAGTCTGTTTGTCAAAGCCAGGGCTGCCCAATAATTCTTCCGATGTTTAGATAAAATTAAACAATATAACAGTGTGTGTATACAGCTAAAACATCACCATCTGCAGCTTTCAATAGTAATTTAAATGTGAAACTGTGATATTGTTTTCATAATGTAAAAATATGAACGTTTATCATCACTGCTGATTGTAGCTGAGTGCGTTGTATATTTACATAAAAAAGTTTGGTGTTTTAAAGGTACAGTCAGCGTGTAAAATTTAGTGGTATCCAGTGATGAGGTTTCGTTTACATTTACAGCATTTGGCAGACACCCTTATCCAGAGTAACTTACATTTATAATTTTTTTATACAACTGAGCAAGTGAGGGTTAAGGGCCTTGCTCATGGGCCCAACAGTGGTAGCTTGGTGGTACTGGGGCTTGAACCCCCAACCTATGAAACAGTATCCCATAGCCTTAACCACTGAGTCACCACTGCCAAATTTGGTTCCAAGTTGCAACCAACCAATTTAATTCCTGATCCCTCCCCTTCGAAGCCTGTGTGGTTCTGGGCTACTGTAGAAACATGGTGGTGCTAGATGGCGGCCTCCATGAGAGGGGACCCGCTCCTTATGTAGATATAAACAGGTTATTCTAAGATTCTGAAAACTCAACGAGTTTTAAAAGTTTTTTAAAAAATTTTAAATAATTTATTTTATTTTATTTTAATGTATTGATAATATACTTAATTTCTGATAACAGATTCCCCAAAATGTTACATACTGTACCTTTAAAACAAGAACCCTTTCTTTTTCAGATTGTGAAATTGTTGCTGTTTTTACCACATTTGTGCTACTATGCTAACGTTTGCTCTTGTTTTGAATCTTCATTTTCCCATCGTGTCTCTCTCGCTCTGGGATTTTGGAAACCTGTTGACCTTTGACTCCTCAATATAGGTCCTCCAGGTTAGCCTTATTGGTTTGATGCCCACCTGAACGGTTTTCTGCACACCTTTTTTTGTCTTTAATAAGTCTTTTAGCATGATATATAATGGGGTGGGATGAGGGATGAGCACATGCATTGTTCTGATATATTGATTTCTTTCCTCTCAAGTATAAAATCATGACACAAATAGAAACACACATCACAACAAACAATATGTTTTTGATATTTTGATTACTGCATGCATTGGGACAGTAGATGTTTAAATACTCTAGATTAAATTAGAGGTGAAGAAGAGCAAATTCTGACATATTTTATTGGAATCGGAAAGGTCCTCCTGGCTCAGAGGGGCCCCGGGGCCCACCAGGTTCTGGAGGAGTGAAAGGTGACAAGGGCTACCCTGGAAACCCTGGATCACCTGGTTTACTTGGACAAAAGGGAGAGCCTGGACCGCCAGGTTTTACGGTCAGTCACATGAACATCAATTAAGGGATACCGGACAAATTATAATGTGATGATATAAAAGTTATGATGTAGCGAGGCTAAACAAAACTATTAACAGTAAGCTTTCTTGAGAATATTGTGTGTATTGTCACTTTTTAAACTGATTACTCCATTGTTGTTCTCAGTAGCAAATATTTGAATGTTAATTTCTTTCCTATTCAATCGTTTGATTTTTTACCCCCTTGTTGCTCCTTGTCAAACATTTTACATAAACAAATCAGTATTGTTTTATGGATATTTCATCAGCTTTAATTTGTTATCGAACAATGTACTAGTGTTGGTTTATTTCTAATTGAAACTTGGATTAAATAAGTGACATGTATTTCTGGGAAAGGGCCCTCCTGGATCTCCTGGACCTGCTGGAATAAAAGGAGACTCTGGCCTTCCAGGTGTTACAGGTTACCCAGGTTAGTCGAACCAAAAAGGTTCTGCAGCATTGTATGATGCCAAGATTACAATGATTAACCCCAGTCAGTACATAATCTGATATATCTACTCTCTTCAGGACCTAAAGGTCTGCCTGGTAATCCTGGGGCTACTGGGCTGCCGGGTGATTCTGGTGAACCTGGTCCTCCAGGTAAGTGAATTGACATCTTTCTGAATTCATATTCATATTTAAACAATATATATTGGATCTTACTGCTAATCATACTTCTTTTCAGGTAATCCTGGTCTTCCCGGTCAAGCGCCAGCCCCAATTGTGGTAAAGGGTACACAAGGGCCTCCTGGGCCTTCAGGATCCCAGGGAGCTCAAGGGTTACCAGGAGAGCCAGGACGAGATGGGATTCCAGGTACGAGTTTGTGGGAAGGTTATCTGTACTAGAAGACCAATCAACAGTTTGTTGAACATTACTCTGTCCTTTATTTGGGGACAAATAGTGATAGATGGATATTTTACTTATAAACTTTGGCATAAAGCTAACATTTTAATTTTTTTGTATTTACACTTCTGCTGTTTACATCTATGCTGAACTCCATTTCTGAATCATTAGTGCTACCTCTAAAACTGTTAATGCACAGGACTGATGTCACATCTTTTGTAGGTCAGCCTGGTGGTCCTGGTGACCCAGGTCCTGATGGACCTCCAGGATACCCTGGTCCAGGTGGAAGGAAAGGAGATACAGGGCCATCTGGACAGCCAGGTAAATGCATTCACCAATTTATACACTGCTATCATGTATTATGTATAGAGACTGTAACTACATTCATCGATAAAGATGGGCAACTGGACTTATAGCCTCTTGTTTGGATCCGTATATCATATCACACAGTTAATAAATTACTGATACAATGACAAGACATGCATTTATCTTAAATGAGGTGTGTCACGGTTTTACCCAAATTCAGTTGCCCAAAAGTCATATAGATATGTGGTTGAACATCCAATATAGTATCTATGTTGGTTAAATAGCCTTGGAAATAAATGGAGCACATGGAAATGCATTGCATTGAATTTTTTTACTCCACGGGTTGGCAAAATTCAGAGACTTGACTTGGACTCCAGCTCAGAGACTTGACTTTCATAAATGACTTGTATGTGTTTGGTTCAGACCAGGGGTCTTAAAAGTATGGCTTAACTGAAGCAGTATTGTAAGGCAGAATGGTCCAGAATTCTTCCTGAATGCTGTACAGGTCTGATCCACAGATACTGAAAGCACTTGAGAATTATTCAATCCAAGGGCTTTTTCCAACACTATTTTCCACTCCTAATAATAGGCTACATGACTGATATTGACATGTATTGACATGTATGATATATTGTGCTGGAAAGTTCAACTCTTTAAATATTTAATTATACTTTGACCATACATAAATTTACACTCATTGTTCTGTTAATTCCTCAGGTCAGCGCGGTTTACCTGGACCTCCTGGTGCAGATGGGATCCCAGGTTCTCCAGGTCCTCCAGGTTTTTCGTCAGCGGCTCATGGCTTCCTGATTACACGACACAGTCAGACTACAGATATACCTCCATGCCCACTTGGCACCTCTCTCATCTATGAGGGCTATTCTTTGCTTTACGTGCAGGGTAACGAGAGGGCACATGGCCAGGACCTGGGTGAGATCACTGAAAAATTGTCACTGATATCCTTCTCACATAGACATGCAATCTATAAAAATGTATTGTTTATAGTCTATTTTACACACTTCTCTATTAAGTGTGATGCTGGGATATGAACTCATTTGTTACTCATTGTATCTTGCTCTGATTTAGGCACGGCTGGAAGTTGTCTGCGTCGTTTCAGTACCATGCCTTTCATGTTCTGCAACATCAACAATGTATGCAACTTTGCATCCCGGAATGACTATTCCTATTGGTTGTCTACTCCTGAACCTATGCCCATGAGCATGGCTCCCATCAAGGGAGAAAGCATCAAACCCTTCATCAGCAGGTCAGAATCAAACACATTGAATCCTACATCATTATCAGATCAAAATCAAACACCTTAAACCTTACATCTTTAACAGATCAGAGTCAAACACATCAATAACTACATCATCAGATCAGAGTCAAACATATCAGTTACTACATCAGATCAGAGTTAAACACACTAAACCTTACATCATCATGGATGAAATCTCTCTTCTCCAAAAAAGTGCATGTGCCCAACACAACTGGGAAATGTTTTTCAAAAATTATTCGGGAAGAACACACAGTATGGCATTAAAAGAGCACAAGATTACATTATCACAACACTGAAGTACAGTAGTGGAAGTATTATGATTTGGGGCTGCAGTATTGCCTCGGAGCCAGGATGGCTTGCTGTCAGTGAGGAAATAATTACTTCCTAATACCCCTTTCTGACCAACGCGACTTTCACGTGGATGCCTGCAGTGCCTCGAGGAGGAACACCCTGCGGTGTAGGTGCGAAAATGGAATGTTTTCTTATGCTGGCCACCTTCTGCAACAATAACTGAGGTGAAGATTCACAGCCTTTAATCGTGGAAAATAAAGTATGATCACTGAGAGCATCGTATGGTCACCACCAGCAATACGGTGCTTGTCGATGTTCACACGCTGTTCACAGTGGCCATACGATGCTGGCGGAGGTGTCACGTTGTCACACCGAAATGACAAGTTTTCAGCCTTTCCGCAGAAATGCGGCAGAAAAATCAAACAGGTTTGAATTTACCGCGAGTAGCTGCAGAAGGTTCTCTACTGACGGTTCTCTGCAGCAACTTGCAATACACGCAACGACGATCACATGTTGTTCTGTGGAAGCATTTCCGCGAATTTCTTCGGGTCAAGTTGCGTCGGTGAGAAAGGGTTATAAGATTCTGACTGTATCCTAAAGAATAACGTAAGAGTGGCTGTCTGCCAGCAGAAGCTCAGTAAAAGTTGGGTGATGCAGCAGCACCATGGCCCTAAAGATCGAAATAAATCTGGAACAGAATCGCTTAAAAAAGGAAGATCTGCTTTTTTGGAACCCAGAGCACAAGCCGACAGAGAGTCATTTATGTCAGATAACCTAAGAATATGGCTGAATTTGGTCCAGAATCTTTCATGAACATTGTGCAAGTCTGATCCACAGCAACCAGATCCACCCGTTTGTGTTATTGTTTTTATTGTTTTTATTTACTTAAAAGAGATTGTCTTTCTTCATTATTATTACTTAGATGACCTGACCATATTTTAAAATAAGTTCATACATAAATGCAGGAAATTCCAAAGGGTGCACTTACTTCTTCTTACCACTTTAGTTGCCCAGAGGTGGATAAATTCCTCTTTAAGCACCTGTTACACCTTTCTTTGCCAATTTTATCATTCTCTAAAACTCTGAAGCTCATACAGATTAAATGCAATATGATTCACACTGCGTGCAGATGTGCTGTATGTGAAGCCCCAGCTATGGTGATAGCGGTGCACAGCCAAACCATCCAACTGCCAACATGTCCACAGTACTGGGAGCCGCTGTGGATTGGTTATTCCTTCATGATGGTAATTACCTTCACCTTCTCTGGGATTTTTTTATTTGTTAATAAATCTGTAAAGAACACATTTTTATTAACATAAATATAAATTATTACTGGGATTTAACATGTTTGCATGGCAGATTTCTATTATTATTTATTTATTCATTCATTCATTTTATTTATTTATTTATTTTTTATGACTATAGGTGTCAGTCCTCAACCCAGTGAAGAGTTTAGCATAGCATTAATACGTCATAAGATACAGTTATGCACCAACTTGTTTGTAATGATATGACTCAATTTTGTCCATGATCCTGACTGATAAGCGCTACAGATAATGGTTGATTAGATTATTCTGATTTGCTTCTAGATGCTGTGAAGCGAGCACAGCGAGCGCAACAGCAACACTAATTGTGCTTTCCTGCCTGACTCGATTTATGTGGTAGCGCATGCGTGCCAGTTTTTAGAGTTCGTAATCGTTGCCACCACTTTCCATGCAGGAATAAACGGGCCTGGAGAGATAAACAAAACGCGTACAAGCGGACTTTATAGACTTGGATTAACTGCCCCTCACAGCACTCCACTTCTCTATGAGAACTTCTTCTTTTAACACTGATATTTTAGTGTTTGAAATAATCATCTGGCTGCTTCAACTAGTAACCCATATTACACTACACCGTTTGTTTTTATATGTTACAGATAAATAGTTTACTCAGTTGTATTCAGTTAGCAATTGAGTAACTAGTCTAATTACAATGAAGTCTATTGTATATGCCGGTGTATCTGTGCATTGCACGACCTCTGCGGGTAAAAACACAAGCTTTGGACCAAAGTTGGTTTAAAAATAGCACTTGTTAATTTTCTCCAGTTGTATCAGCACATGATTTTTTTTTTTTTATTTATACTTTATATGATTGTTTTCCCCATTTTTTCACTTAATTTTAGTTGTATCCAATTCCCACCCTTCAATTATTGCCTTCCCTTTCACACGACTACCACCAACCAGGGAGGGGTGTAAGCATGCACATGCCCCCTCCCTGACATGCAATGCTACCTCCCGCATCTTTTCCAACTGCTGCGCATGCGTATTTGGGAAAGCGCTATCAGTCCCCTCGTACGAATGAGCTCACAGACACCCATGAAAGGCTGGTGATCGCTGTGAGTGACAGGAAAATGAGCGTATGCCATTCCTCCCTCTCGTGAGAGCTCGGCCAATTAGCTCCCATGGACTCCCGGTCACGGATGGCTGTGGCATCAACCTGGATTCGAACTTGCAATCTTCGAGTTGATAGTCATGCACATTGTTGATGCACCACTCGAGAGCCAGCACCTGATTATTAATTTCTGAGCATGAAAAAAAAAAAAGTATCCAGATCCCAGTAGAGCATTCTGAATAAACCTAAACATTAGCAAAGCCCAAGCTGTCAGCTACAAGTAAGTAGACATTTGATTGACTAATAAATCCATGAAGTCTTAATGTAATGTTTGGCTTCTTGCCATACCCCAAAGGAGCAAATGTGGTAAGGATTTCACAAGATACTGCCTGGAAATGTTCAGGTCGAAGAAAAAAAAAAAAAAACATAACACCTAACAGTATAAAGTCCTTAGTGTTATATTTCATACATGTAGATGTGCAGCTCATATTAAGTGTACGTGCAGTTTTTATATCACTGACTATTTGTTCTCTCTTTATGCAGCACACTAGTGCAGGTGCAGAGGGCTCTGGTCAGGCTCTGGCCTCACCAGGCTCCTGTCTAGAGGAGTTTCGTTCATCTCCTTTTATTGAGTGTCACGGCCATGGAACCTGTAACTACTACGGTAACTCTTACAGCTTCTGGCTGGCCACCGTCGAACAGTCTGAAATGTTCAGGTAAACAAATACTTTTCAATTGTTTAAAATGCTGTAAGCAACTTTTCAGGCATAGATAATGCAGCCTAGTTAATACTCTATGCTAATGAACAGCAGCTTTAAAAAGGAGCTTTCATAGCAATCGCAACTGAACTCATGGAATGTGATTTACAGTATGTTTGTTTGGGGGTTTTTTTTCGTGAGATGTTAATTCATTTACAGCTGTTGTTAAAGATGTAGCCATGTGTATGCAGAAACAATAGGTACCATATAAAAGCTATTACAAAAATAATCAAATGTGATACAAATTGGCATTTTTCATAAGTTTGCAATAAAGCTGTGTGTTTCTCTTATTTTAATTTAAACCAAATTCACTACAACCCATTAAGTGCAAATATAAAACAGCTTGCTTTTTAGCGCAGTGCTGGTTTAATGGTTAAGGCTATGTCTTACTGAAGGCTTGGGGTAGAGATGGGATGTTTGACCCCAATGCATTGATTCTTCTATTAGTGCAATGACA
This sequence comes from Tandanus tandanus, assembly GCA_039654325.1. Lineage (NCBI taxonomy): Eukaryota > Metazoa > Chordata > Actinopteri > Siluriformes > Plotosidae > Tandanus > Tandanus tandanus. The sequence goes on from JBCNYH010000010.1 coordinate 14,526,829, forward strand.
AACAGTGATTCACTAACTCAGTGTGTTAAAGCTCATATCAAACAGCAAGTACCGCCTCAGTGAGGATATTGGATGCTTTCGAGCCAAAAAGATTTAAATAGAAATTAAAGAGGCACCATAGTGTATTAGCAATAACTTTTAACTTAAATAATACATGCAATAACTTTTTACTGAAAAACAGTCACACAGTTTTAGAAGTATTTTAATATGCCAAATTTCCATGAAATTTCATCAAATTCCATTTGATAAACATAATATACATAATTTAAAATGCATCTTTCCTTCAAGATTCAAGACACCATATGCTTTTATTGACCACTAGATGTCACTATGCTAACTGCTTTTAAGGCTCCTAAGCTTTCAGGCTTTTTAGAACACGATCAGGAAAAAGCTCCAAATGATTCACAAGGCTTCACTAGCTGGGAGTTCAAGCCATCGCACTGCCAAGCTGTCCCTTTTGGACCCTTGAACAAAGCCAATAAAGTGTACCTGTGGTGAATTAGTGCAACTACCTATTTAAAATGTTTTCAAAGTACGCGCGAGTGTTACGACTCTAGGCAGGCACAGAGTCATCTTGTCTTCATGATTGACTGTTCCATCCTGGTAGTGACACGAAATCATTGGATTGGCTGGGCTACATCCTTGACCATGTAGTATAACACATTATCGGCCAGTGCTGAGCTACACAAGCATCAAGCGCAGAAATCACTGAACAAATTTCTTTTTGTTCTGATGACAGGAAAGCAGAGTTGGCGAAATGTTGGCTGCATCAGCCATTCTGGATTTACCGTCACACACATTCTCGTCCTCAGAGTCTCACAGTCTCCACAAGAGATGTCAACCCCGCCCAACGTGTCAAATCTGCCCAACGCCACTTTTTTATTTTAGCCACCTGCTAACCATAGGTTTAACCTCTGCTAGTAATCCACAGGATAAAATGACCCGGTTTTGTGCTTTTTATGGTCATATATAGGCATGGGAAACAAATTCCTAAAATATGTATTAATAAAATTTCATAAATAAATGAATAAGTAAAAATTATATATATATATATATGACTTACAGTGTGCTCATACTGAACATCCTTTTAAATTCATTAGTATTGTATCTACCTTTCTACACTTTATGTTGCGATTCTGCTACTCACTGTCACCCAGAAGAGGACAGGTTCCCTTTAAAGTCCCTTTTACGCCTCCACTCCGGCGATGGCCAGCGCCGGAGGTATTGTTTTTGGGTGGTCTGTACACGTGTACGTCTATCAGTACTTACATCCAAGCCATTCAAAGGCACTTTTCTTCAAACTTTGTATAAATGCCCACCTTCACTTCAGGATGAACTGATTACATTGTGAAGGTTATAGGTTAAAGGTCAAGGTTACTGCAGCCTCATGTGGGCCATTCTTGTGAACATAACATATCAAGAGTAGATTTATCACAAAACATCCTCGTAAACTTTTAAAAACTATTTCAATCATAGTACCACTGACACCACCCCGGCACTGCTTCTTGACCTGGCAGTGCACTTCCACTGCCTGCCTTGTGTATGGCACAGAGGCCTATAACTACCCAGGAGTAGTTCTGCTTCCACCTCAAATTGAAGCACATGCTTGACTCTTCTCACTTTTCTCCCATCAGGAAGCCACAGTCCGAGACGCTGAAAGCAGGGAATCTTCAGACACGCGTGAGCCGCTGTATTGTGTGTATGAAGAGGACGTAACATAGCAGTGCTGACTCCAGCATGACCCCTGACTAGGGGTTATCACCGCAGCGACTGCAACAGCTACATCCAGAACAAGTGGAATTCTAGTGGTGCATTATCTTCAAGTTCAACTCTATGGTGCTACTGTGCAACACAGCAAAAAAAAAAAACTGATTAAATTGCTAGTCTTTACTTTTTTTTTAAGGAGTACCTCATACAGAAACACAAAAATCAACAAAAGGTGCCATGATGGATAAGTGACATAAAAAGTGCATTTTATTTCCTCGTTTTTTTGTTTTCCTTAAAATATTTTTTTTCTCATAGAACTGTGGTTGATACACAAGCAACATATTTTTAAAGAGAGATTTTTATACAGTACTGAAACTCTCTCCATGTTACCAGATCGGCACTTTGAACATCAATAAGAAAAATGCACTGAATAGTTACATGATGAGACTGCATTTTTTTAACGCTTTCGTTTTTTTCCCCGTCATTCTTTTCTGTCCTTTCTCTTCACTCTCTTCTCTCTACCTACTTCTTGATGGTACTAACACTGCTGTATCAAAGAACCTATAACTCCCATCTTTTAATCTGTTTTGTAAGTAATAAAATGTGTATATTGTGTAAAACATCTTTTTAGTCTAAAATCTTAAATGCTACTTTATAATGATTTTTTATTTTATTTTAACTCTTTGTTACATGTTCATTCACTCACACCATCAATCACTCGTTCATATTCTCTCAGTTCTTCACTTACACAATATTTGTAAAAAGTATCTTTTCATGAAACAGTATTTTATATTATATAAATATGATTATAAGAGTTATATAGACAACTAAGCTTGCGTTGGCTTTGTATTTTATCATCATTTCCTCATCATCCGGTGCCCTTACTACTACTGACAAAGTGGACTTGATTTTGGGGATCACCCCTCCCCTACACCAGGCACTCAGTGAGATACACATCATAGTAATCTGATCATTCATTCACTCATCCTCTCTAACTGATTTATCACTGTCAGGGTGGCAGATAGTCCAGAGTCTATCATGGGGGAGTACGCCATGAATGCTCTTTATTTTTCTGCATTTCCTGTCGTCAGTAGATCTTTTTTTTTTTTTTTTTTTTTTTTTTAACCCCCCTTCAAATAAAAAAATTTCCGTTTCTTTTTTTTTTTTGGCCCCCTCAGAATATCTTTGTTCTAATCTGCTTATAGTACAGTGTGGTTCATATTACATTACACATGCAATAACATTCAGTGAGGCATTGATTCTTTTGACAGTTATTGGAATTAATTCATCATGGTGTGTGAGAATGTGTATTTTGATTTTTTTTTTTATCCAGAAAGAAAATTGAAATAAAGAAAATCTATGTTCACAGATATTTGTGTCAGCATATTCACCAAATGTTTGTCGACACGTTTATGCAGTATTCAGTGTGCCTTGTTTTTTTTTTTTTTTTTTTTTTTTTTTTCCTCCGAAGTCTCCAAAGAAAGGGCCAAACCAAGTTTTTTCTGTACCGCACCCCACCCCCATTTCCCACTTTCCCCCTTCACCCAAAGTGT
>JBCNYH010000010.1:14559206-14585980 GCA_039654325.1 Tandanus tandanus
CGATCTCACATACATACAAATATACACACACAAAACTGGCCTAGTTTCCCTTGCTGTTAAAGCGCAGACCGACTGTATTCTTTTTGTACCCGACTGTAAATGGCAGATCTGTGAGAAGTGGATCGCATGTTCGTGTGTGTGTGTGTGTGTGTAATAAACAGCCATAAACTGTCACTGATTCACTAATCACCACAAACAAACATGGGGTCAAGGTTTCTTTAAGGAGGCCATGCGCACAGGTAAAGGGAGTAGGTCAAAGTTTGAATGCGTAACTAAGGATATCATTAAACTTGTGCAATAACAGTCTATAGCTGATTATAGACCCTGCTATGTCCCTCAACCATATCTTTAAGAAAGTAAGGACACTTGATGCATCCAAAAATATCAGGTTAGTACACTTTATGGACTTTATGAACACTGGTGGCACAGGGGGGTGGGGTTCACGCCCACAAGGAATCTCTACGCTCCACATCTATTGGTCAGCCAACCAAAATGTGGCTGTGTGGGTGGATGGCTCGCTGGAAATACAGTTAGGGAAACATCTGTCACATAAAACTTTCATGTTTTCACCCTAAAATGCTGTCATGAGTGTCACACAAACTGGAATGTGACGTGTCCTAAGCTGAAGGTAGCTGTTGTAGTCCTGTACAGGCAAGTGAAGTAAGTCTGTGTTCAAACTGAAGCAGAAACCAAGTGTGTGATGTACAGTTGTGGCATGTGGCTTAAGCTCCAGCAAATATGCTTGACTTGACTTTACCTGTTTATTTTGTAATTCTGGAATTGCCAAATCAGACGCGCAACCTGGCATCCCACCTGCCAAGTCAAACCTAGGCTGCTATTGTAGCACAGATCACTAACCTGCTGCTGCTGAGCATTCCCAAGAGAGGCGTGATCATGAATCCTTTCACTTGACATGCACTATTTTAGTGAAATGTAAGAGCTGAACTTCTTGCGTTTCTTTAATGGTGGAGCGGCGCACCATAGTCATGGAATATGGCTTGGATGGCTGCCCTGTATCCCATGCGTGCCCATCACAGGAAACCCAATAAGGCTGCCCTGTCACTGAGTTAATGCTGATTGGCTGTTATGTATCGCTGACTTGCATGGATTTATCATTCATAACGAAACAACCCCGCCCAAAAATAAGCTCATATACCACTGCTCAGACTCACACAGAAAAAAAACAAAAAACAAACCACACAATCTCAACTCAGGTAGGCAAAAACATTTTCAGGTAAATAAATATTCCTGGAGCAAATGCCGAAATCAGAAGCTTGACAGCACAAACTAACAAGACAGGCCCGGACACCTATCAAGAGTCAGAAGCTCCGCATTTAGACAGTTCCTTAGTCTATTATAGCTCATGTCTCGTGGGGTGTTCATAACCTAACACAAATAAGACTACAAGTGCCAAATGGCTCAACTTTTAACTCCACTGTCAACACATCTTCCTCTTTGATCTTACTTGATTGCTCACCCGTGCCCCTAGCCCTCTCAGTGCCCTGTTGTGGTGCCTCACACTGCCCCAAACAAATGCATAACCTTGCTGTCAGAAGCCCAGGGCAGCTCAAGAAATGTGTCTTGGGTAGAGGGCCAGAGACGAAAATAACTTGTTTCTATCCTTTTTCACCTCTGTAAAAAGAAGTCTCCGCTCCTGTGTGAATACACTGACTTGTCCTGTTTACCTCAGACAGTTTGTGAAAAGCTATGCCAGAGGCCTAGACGTGAAAAGCATAGTGTGGCGATTGAGGCACATTCCTGTGTAGCTATGTGCTTGCTAATTTACATTCCAACACCACAATGAGGGCACATCTCCCAAAACCCAGATGGGCTGTGACACTGCCGTTGCCAAAAACACTGCAGTAGAGGCCGATCGCCACAGAAAGACAACAACGTAAGGAAAGAATTAGGCATGTGGTCAGGGCAAACCTAATAACGCAAAAGATTTAATATGATTGGTTAACAGGACGGCACGGGGGCATAGCATGTCCGCCACACTACAAGAAGGCCCTAGGTTCGAGTCTCGGCCTCGGGCGTTTCTGTGTGGAGTTTCTCTCTGTGCTTGCGTGGGTTTCCTCCGGGTAATCCAGTTTCCTCCCACAGTTCAAAGAAATGCACTTTAGGCTAATTAGCTGTTTCAAATTGCCCCTAGATGTGAGTGTGCATGTGATGGTTGTGCGGGTTGCCCTACGATGGTCTGGTGAGCCGTTCACAGGGTGTGCCCCACCTTGGCCCAGTGGCGGATGAGATGGACTCCAGCCTCCCCGGGACCATGATAGTAAGATTAAGCGGTTCTGCAAATGAATGAGTGAGTGGGTGATGACTGGTTAAATAACCGTATACTGTAATGTGTCACCGGGAACTGTGGGAGCTCCTCAGGTATAAGCGTAGTATGACAGGAAGCACATTTACGAGCACTATTACATTTCTCACCACTAAGACGTTTCCTGTAAAAATGTGTGCCATAATGTGCTGTTCCAATAATACACAAGGACTCATGGAAAGCAGATACACGTCAGCAAAACATGCACCACAGACAAACCCCTGCACCAGATGACGGACTGGGATGGGGAGGCAGAGAGAACGGCTGAATTCAAGGATTATGTGCTTGGCGAGAGTTTGTGATTTTCTCCCTAAGAAATGAAAAGTTTCAACAGAAAACCCAATACACACCTCTACCGTCACACTCACACAGGTGGTGCCTCTCCCTGTCCTTTCCTAGTTCCCTCATTCTCTCATCCCTACCTCAACTATACGATAAACAAATGAGTCAGCCAATGCTAATAACACTGACTCACTCTCCTCTCATTCACACACACACACACACACACACACACACACACGGGAAGTCCTAGAATAGAGATAGAAGACAGGACAAGTAAAATACGGAAATAATAATGACAGCTAATACTATACAGAAGAACATGATTAGCTGCCACAGTGTTATGAGTATTTTAGAAAGAGTTCTTTGTACAGTAGTTCAATAACAAACTCGACATGGGTTAAGACCCAGGCAACAGCTACTGAAACAGACCCTGCTGTGTCATCTCTACTGAGCGGAAAGAGGTCAACACCACCAACACAAACAAGGGCTCTAGACAACATCGCACACTACAATAACACACAGGGTCTTTGACCCTTCGCGGTCAATATCTCAATAACGCAACAGGCCTTCATGCTTTACACTCCATATGTTTGCGCGACTTTCCCGTGCGGTTACGGTTATGCAGCAGACGCGTGCTAATGGATAACCTGCAGCAGGAGTAAAAGGCTCTGCCTCCACACATCAACATAAACATCTCCCAAGGGAGCGGGTTTAAATTAAGATTAAGTGACTGATGTGTTTACCACAGTGGTTAGGGTTTATTAATACAACACCCGAAGGCATCATGCACTGAGGTTTGCATACATATGCGACAGGTTTATAAAAAACATTTAAAAAGTAGGCGTAAACAATCCCCAGATAAATAAATGCCTAAATGTTTCAGCGTGTATCAATGACGTTACATGCTCACCTTTAGATGCTGCAGTGATCCGCTCAGATTTAGTGAAATCGATGCTGGCGTATTCTCCGTTTTCTGGGAGGAGCACGCCAGAGGTCTGAATTTGGGGTTCAGCGCTGGCACTCTCAGGCCCCTGGTCCTCCCTCAGATCCAGGGCAATGTAGTTGAGGCCATTTTGGTGTTCCACAGATAGAGTTCTTTTTGTTCTGTCAGAAGAGGCACTTGCTTCAGCTCGGTCTGAGGGGACGCCAGGTGCTTCCGCTGTGTCACCTGCTGCTTTGTTCTCCACACACATCCATGTGCTGTCGAAAGATGATGAGCTTTGCCGCTTATTATCCACCACCTGAGGAACAGTGCTAGGCACTGAGGCGTTACTGTCCTGCCCGTTCGCTCCTGTCACGTCCGTGGAAGTGACGAACGTCTCAGAGCGGTGTCTCCGCCTGCCCTGGGGGTCTGCACGGATGACCTTTGGCTCAACAGGTGCGCTAGAGCTTGGATAACTCTGCTCACAAACACTAAGGTGTTGCAGCATGGTTGTGGGGCTTGTACGCTCCTCACGCCAACCACAGCTCATCTCGGTGTAGTCATCCGGCTGTCTCAAAGTGACCCCACCACCACTGGTACGAATATAAGCAGGGGGGTTCCAAGGGGCCACCAGTGATGAACGTGAAGACTGGCTTTTGGGTGGAAGCCCATCCACCTCCACATTCATGTAGTCCTGGGGAAGGGGAGAGTGTCGGTCCTGCCGGTGGGTGTTTTGGTTGGTGAGAGTGTCCTCTGTAGTGAGTGTGTATGTAGCCTGGTCACCAAACTCAATGTTTATGTACTCCCCAGGACTGGAGGGGCGTTCCACCGTCTCACCTGCCTGTAAACTGCGGCGGCTAAGGTGGAGGCGGTTTGGACGTGCAGAATGGCGACTGATATCGCTACAGCCATTGTGCTCGGGTGTAGTACTTGGAGAGATGTAGACAGGTTTGGCAGGTGAACTCATGGGAACATATTCGTCATGTTCACGCCGGTGTTTTGCTGGGGTTTTATATGAACGTGGTAAAGAGAAATACGAGCTGTAGGATTTGGGCATCTCAGAAGCAGTAAGTGTGTAGTAACCATCATTGGGGAATTTTCGTCTACCTGCCACAGGCCTGCTCTGAGACATATCCATATATTCTCCATTTTCAGGATGCTCGTTTCCTCTCCGACTCATTCCCCTGGCGCTAATGTGAGGGCTGGCTGGTGTTGGGGGGTCTGCACCCCCATTCCCACCTGGGAGCATCATCATGTAGCCTTGTGAGTCCATGTGCTGAGAGGGAGGGGAGGCCATGCCCTGGTTTTGTGGAGAGGCACAGACAAGAGGACTAGGTTGCATAGGCATGTAATCTGTATCTCGTGCAGAAGGCACCACACCAGCCATCATGGGCATGTATCCATCATCTTTAAAAGAGTCAGTAGCCCGCAGTGCAGGGGGGTAGTCCTGGCTGTGCTCGGAGCTGGAGCTGTAATCAGAACGAAGTGACGAAGAGATGGAGGCAAGCTGGCCGTTGCTGCCCAGAAAGCTTCCCTCAGCTACAGCCTCGTCCAGCGAGAAGTTGGTCTGAGTCATCTTCTGGTAAACAGCTACTCCACCTGCACCTCCAGTTCCCACCTGTCTGGAAAAGGAAGGCGTGCGCCTCCTAAATGATCGTGAATCTTCATCAGCATTTTCATCATGGGAAACCTCCCCAGCACTACTGCTGAACATGTCCCGGCTCCAGCCCATAGCCATGTAGTCACTGAGACAGTTCTCCTCCCGAATAGGTGGCGTGTTGCTCAGTGAGTCAGGTGTGTTACTGCGGACTCGGAAGTAGCGGAAGTCTCCAGGGCTAGAACCGTATTCATCGGAGGAGTTGAAGCCTCCGTCACTGGGAGAACCACATATGGAAGCGCTGGAAGGCCGGGTGTTGGTATCGGTGACGGAACCGTGGCCACTGCTACTGGACATACTGATGGGACTAGTGGTGGAGGGGAAATGAGACACTGGAAGTGAGGCAGACCGCGCGTGGTAGGTGGCACCTGGTGGGGCTCGTACATATCGGCTTCCTGTTCCACCACCGCTCTCCTGTCTACTTAAATTAGCACGAGCTGTATTAAGGTGGATCAAGCTGCCGGTGACTGATCGAAACGGCCGGTTCATGGTGCCCTCGCCTTCACTGGAGGTGCGAAATCTGTATCCACTGGCACCACTGCTCTTACTGCTAGGTGGGGTGCCAACCACAGACTCGGTCCGAGAGCGCCTCTGCAGTCCGGTCTGGCTGGGTGGGAGGTTACCCAGGTGTCGACGTGTGGTCATGAAAGCCATAGGGTTAGAGCCCGAAGATTGACTTTTACTCCTCGGCCTGAATTCGGCATAAGCCTTCAGAGCCTTCATGGTGTCTAAAATGGTCTCGTGCATGCTCTGAGCCACCACCGAATCGTCCACCTGCATCCATAACTCGCCGGGGCCGATGGAAGACGAGCGCCCCACCTCGATAAAGAAAAAGCTCTCAGAGTGGCCACAGCGTCTGATGTTCATCAGCTGCAGGTTCACGCACGGCGTCTCCGAGTTGAGTTTCACCAGGTGGACGGTCTTAGAAGAAAGGCAGAGTCTGTACACGCCCGTGAGATTCTTAGTCTGCCCTAGGCCCTTGGGTTTCACGTTGACCTGCCAGACCTCTTTGAAGACGGTGCCTGGTGTCACCGTACCGTAGCCGTCATCGAACTCGTCGGCGTCCGCGTGGCCTTTTTTACCTTCGCTCATCAGGTCGCTGAGCGCCAAGTACCAGTCCTCCTGCTCGTGCTCGTTTTCAGCTACAATCGCAAAGTACTCATCCTTGGTATACAGAGCTATGAGATGTTTGTTCTTTGAATCCGCCCTTTTGTTGACGGTGAAACACTGGGAAAGATAAATCACGCGTTTGGGGGGAGAGGTGCTCGCTGCTGCAGCGGTGGAAGCGGCGGCGGGGGCGGTAGAGCGAAGGCTACTACGGAACTTCTTCTCACTATCATAGTACTCCAACCGGCTCGGGCCCGAACGGCTCGCCGAGCGCAGGACGAAGAATCTCTTATGGCCGTGTTTTTGCTTTCTCAGGTAACCGCATTTCCTGATGTCGTCCAGTCCGTCTGTAGCAGCGGCGCCGGTGTGAGCAGCCATGGCAGCGGCGGGTGAGGTAGCCTGTGTGTGGCTCGTAGCAGCAGAAGCGGCGGAGTCCTCATGAGCTGGTTTAAGAGCAGACAGGAGGCTTTTCCGCGCTGGAAACTGTTGATAGTTTTCGTGATCGTAATGTTGTTGTTGGTGGTGGTGGTGGTGGTGGTGGTCTGGAGGGTGGTGCTGTGCGCTTGGCGGCGCAGCGTGTTGCTGGTGGTGGAGCTGCGGATGGAGACGAGCGGCGGCGCCGCCGTGCAGCGGGGAAGAAGGGGGTTCCCCGCCCGAGGGGCCGCCGTTTGAAGCTGGTTTCGCCCCGACGCTCCTCTGCTGCGCTTCCAGCGTCAGCATGGCGGCGTTGCCTTCGGGATAGTTCGCTAGATTTGCCATTTGGTTAGTAAACGTGAGGTCAAGTTTATCGCCTCCTTAGCGCTGCGCTCAGAGACCCCATTCTTGTTTGGGGAGGGGGGGTTCGTGTTCTCCTCCGGCAGCGGCGCAATTTATTCCTCCCGGTGATGCGCTCTTCTTCTCCGTCTCAGGAAAACACAGCCAACACGACAAGAATTCAAGCCAAGCCACTGCAACATGACCACATTACCCGTTTCTATTATCGGTAGATCCTCGCTGCGCTGCCAATCCACTCCTCACTCCCTCCGTACACACATCTCTATGGACCGCGGCACAAACAACACGTGACATCTGCGTCATCCGGCTACAGCCCGAGCGTACTCTGAGCGCCGCGATCTGATTGGTCCAGCTGCAGACCCTGCAGCGATCCCGAAGCAATCGTAACGCAGGATAGGCGTGCGTTGCCAATATACCCAGCCAATGACTGAGCTGCGAGTTTTCTTCCAGAGAGGAAAAGCGATTCGTTCTGGGATTGATTGACGGCGCTGTTGTCCAATGGGACGAGTCTTAGTCTTTCCCTGCTGTTGTTAGTGAGACGGACATTTAAATCTACAGGCATGCTGCAACAAGTTGACTGTTTTCCTGGTTGTTAAGCGCATAAACATGGTCTTTTACTCTGACTGGCGTTACATAAGGAAGTGGAGTTTTCCCCTGTACATACATACTTCTCTGTACTTATACCGTATCTGTAAAAATATCTGTGGTTCGTATTAGTATCAGTTAGCTCACTTAGCAACGGTGGCTAAGCTAACGTTATTCGTCATCCCTGAAGTGCTGTCTGGACTTTTCATCCTTAAAGAAAACTCCACCCTGATATGTTGGTGAAATGTTTATAGTTTAGAGTAGTAATAATTGGTTGGTGCTGTTTTCATCATTCCCATAAGTAAAGGGTTTTCTGACTGACGTCACAGGGTTGCACTGTTAGGTGTGTCAAAATAATGGCAGAGTTGTTGGGTTTTGAAATAATTGAGGGAGCTTTCCTCACTCTTAATCCTACTGGGGTGGAAGGGAGGCTGAAGCCTATCTCAGCCGACTGTGGGCAATGGAGGGAGATACCCTGAACAGCTCGCTGATCCATCACAGAGCCAACACATACACACTCATTCACATTCACACCTAGGGGCAATTCGGAACAGCCAGTTAGCCTGACGTGCATGTCTTTGAAATGTGGGAGGAAACCCACGCAAGTGGCGGATGTGGTAAATGCTACACCGGCGTGTCGCCCAGAGAGCTTTCCAATGAAGCCAAAATCATCATTCTGTGATAAATAATAAGAAAGTTATAGGATATTTTGTAATGCCAATTAAGGCTAATTTGCATCCATACACCATCTCAGCCATTGCTGTACCCCAGTGTATGGTGGGTCAAAAATTTGACCTGCTGATTGGCCAATTTCAATAAAATTTTGTTTCTTGCATCTGGAAATGTTCAAATTCGTCCACTCGTACTTGACAGTCTCCCAAAGTTCAGTGGTGTTACTAAACTTTCGTCCAACTAATTTATGTTGGATGTATGCCCAGATGTTCTCAATTGGGTTCAAATCTGGACTCTGTCCTGGCCAGAACAAGAGCTTGATGCCGTTCTTGTCCAGCCAAGCTTTAGTGGCCTTGGTGTTGTTGGCTGGGGTGTTTAATAGTTATAAAGCTAATTATTTGATATAAATTAGCTGATGTTCACACAAACCATCACCCTTAACTGGTTATGATGTATTCTTGGCTGTTACATACTTTTGCTGCTATACCTACAAATATGTAATTTCAATGTTGGCTAATTTTTTTTTGCCAAGGAGTGTAAGTGTAACCAAGACCGAGAGAGAACTACTGGATGTCTCCAGAAACTATTAAAGGTGCAGTCTCTTTATACTTGAGTTATGTACAGAAACCCAGTTCCTGGAACTATTGAGACACTCCTGCATTCTTCTGTGTGATAAAAATCATGTCATAATCCCCACGCTTGAGATGTCAATCACACTGCATTTACATTGATATCAATACAGCTTTTTATTTTGCAACCACAATTTACATTTCAGTCATTTTTTTTAGTCAGTATTAATAAGGAGGGAATTTGATGAGCATGTTCAAGCATGGTAGTGCAGCGTGAAGTATGAAGCATGGTAGTGTTGCTGCCTGATAACTCCAGGATCCCTGATTAACCCTGAACTTATATTACAATCTGTGTGAAGTTTCCGTGCATATTCTAATGGTGTCCTCTGGGTTGTCAGTATTCCTCCCACTTTCCAAAAACCTCAGTGGGTGGATTAAATTGCCCTTATTTGTGAATGTGAATATGTGTACACATAGGAGCTGTATAGAATTGGAGAGGTAGGGAAAGAAGATGGGTAGGAGAATCAAGCAGATAGTAAAGGATGCAGGGTAAATGTACCTTTGTGTTACTACAAAGTTGGAAGCACGCATCTGTATTGGATGACTTTGTATGCTGTGGGGTCGTGGACTACAGCTTAAGAAAAAGAAGAAGATGGATGCTATAGATTTACCACGTCCCTTTACTAAAACTAAGAGATCCAAACCTGTTCATCCATGACAGCACACCTGTGCATAAAACAAGGACTACGATGACATGGTTTGCCATGGCTGGAATGTAAGAGATCCAGTGTTCAACACAGAGCCCTGCCCTCAAAACCCCACTGGACTCCTTTATGTTGCATGAAATGAAATCTTGCATGTTGAATGAAATCCTGCTTGCATGGGTTTCCTCCAGGTACTCCGCTTTCCTCCCACAGTCATGCACATTAGGGAAATTGGCTGTTCCAAATCTTCCCTAGATGTGAGTGCGAACAGTTGTGTGTGAGTGTTGGCCCTACGATGGCCTGGCGAGCTGCCCAGGGTGTACACCGCTCTCGCCCAGAGTCGGATGAGATGGGCGCCAGCCTCCCCATGACCTTAATAAGGAATAAACAGCTTAGAAAATGAATGAATGAAAGAATGAAATTAAATGAAATGTTGACTACACTTATGACCTCCTTACTACTGGTCTTGTAGCTAAATAAGCACAACCCTCCAAAGCCACACTCCAAAATCTATTGAAAACCTTCCACAGAAAGTGAAGGATTTTATTCTACAGTTAATTCATTGCACATGGCTACACTGGAAAATGTCTTAGTCTAGACTCCATCTAGGCGCTTGTAAAACTCCAAAAGTCTCTAGACACTGCAGACTCCAACCTTACACCCAGTACGATGCATTGCAGTCTTGGCCATGATAAAGTGGTTACTGCTGGTTACTGAGAACGGGAAATACAGGACAACCTGTGCTCAAGCCAGGTGTTCACAGAATGAAAACATGTGGCATGCTTGTACTGTACTCGATGTACTGCCCACTAGGCCTAGGGTTTGTAATCAGTGCCAGATTTAGTGCCAGGAAGACCATAACTTATAGTGACACCTTTCTCTGACTGCCAGCGGAAATGTGTTTGATGGCCATGTCTTGTCTCATCATCCAGTGGAAAATTCTGTAATGGCATTTGTGTTTTTACAAGCGCTCATATGCTGTCTGATATATTATCTGTGGCTGGTAAGGAAGCTACTTAATTTTTATAACTACTTTAAATATGTTTCAGCACCCCATGTTGCCTGCTATTCATGGACAGAGCAAATTTAACATTCCATTTTTTTCTATTTCGGAGCACCCAGACTGGTCTCAGTTGTGTGTTCTGTGAGCCTGATGAGGAGGGGTGCAAGGATGTAATATATTTCAGAAATATATTTAAATATATGTCAGTTATAATTTTATACTTAAATAGAATTTGGGCATATTCATACACTACTGAACTTGAATAGGGGCAGCATGGTGGTTAGCACATCCACCTCACAGCAAGAAGGTCCTGGGTTCGAGTCCTGGGCTTGGTAAGGGTGTTTTTGTGTGGAGTTTGCATGTTATCTCTGTGCTCTAGGTGTGAGTGTGAACCCCATCTTCACCCAAAGTCGGCCGAGATAGGCTCCATCTGCCCTGCAACCCCTGTAGAATTAAGCAGTATGGTAAATGAATGAGTGAAATTGAATAGCATGGTAGCTCAGTGATTAGCACTCTTACCATGAATAACAAAAACATTTCTCGTTTTACAATGGGATAGTTCCAGGTTCGAATCTCAGCCACAGTCCAAAAACATGCACATTAGCTTAACTGGTAATTCTGAAATGCAGTGCAGCTAACTGGGTTATCCAAGGCCAGCCATGTCTCTCACTGTATGTGGTGAGAAGCATGTAAAAGAATCATTGCTGTCATTTGTAAAGATTAGGCCATCGGGTTGCCGTCAGCGAGTTTCTGCCCTGCAATGGCCTGGCGAGCCAATTAGGGATTAAGTGGTTCAGAAAATGAATGAATGAATTCTGAAATGCTCTTAGGTATGAAGGGTTGTTTGTGTCTGTCTTAGCTCTGCAAAAGACTGGCGACCCAGACAGATAAGCAGTATGGATGTATGGATAGATGGATGAAACGGCATACATGTACTCTTAATTACATTTTCACAAAAAATGTACTTTTTCACTCATTATATTTTCATTTAGATCTTCAAAGTACTACAAATCACAAAATCCTCTTCTTCACTTCTTCAGACATTGAGTGTACATTATATACCAACTAAAAAGGGATCAGTTTTGTGTTCTGTCTTTCTGTTATAGCTATCCATGTGCCTTTAAACATGGAAAAGCTGCAGTGTCGAACTTGAAGTTGATCGCCACTGGCCCTACCACAATTAAACCATGGAGCGGTACGTTGTGGGGACCTTCAGCATGCACTGGAGTGGTTCGCAGCTGAGTGTGAAGCAGCCGGGATGAGAGTCAGCCCCTCCAAATCTGAGGTTATGGTTCTCAACTGGAAAAAGGTGGACTGCTCCACCTCCATTGCTCAGGGATGAGTCTTTGCCTCAGGCGGAGGAGTTCAAGTGTCTCGGGATCCATTTCACGAGTGATGGTACAATAGAGAGGGAGATGGACAGGCAGATTGGTGCTGCATCAGCAATAATTAGGCTGCCTCTCCGTTCCGTTATGGTGAAGAGGGAGCTGAGCCAAATGGCTCTCTACATTCCAACCCTCACCAATGGTCATGAGATTTGGGTAATGACCAAAAAATTTGATCACGGGCACAAGTAGCTGAAATAAATTCTCGTCGGGGGGTGTCTGGGCTAGGGTCTTAGAGATTGAAAGGAGTCAGCTGAGGTGGTTCGGGTGTCTGTTTAGGATGCCTCCTGCTCACCTCCCTTTAAAGGTTTTTTAAGTGGGAAGAGACCCCGAGGCAATCCCAGAACTCGCTGTAAGGATTATATATCCCGTCTGGCCTGGGGACACCTCGGGATCCCCTAGGAGAAGCTGGAGAGTGTCGCTGGGGAGAGGTATGCCTGAGTTTCCCTCCCAGAACTGTTGCCTCTGTGACACAACCTTAGATGAGTAGTGGGAATTGGATAGATGAAGAATATATTTACAGAAACTGGAAGGACGTTTTCAGGCAAAATGTCATGGTTGGTTGTATCTAAGCAAAATAATATTAGCAGTATAGTAATAATAATAATAATAATAATAATAATAATAATAATAATAATAATAATAGTAATAATAATATCATTTAGTGATCTATACTTTCCCATATTATTTCAGTACATTTTACACCCCTTATTGCAGGAACTGGAGTATCAATCCATGTTACATACATGTATTCAGTCATTCGGAGAATGTAGAAGAACATTTATTTTAGTATATGATTAAGTTTATAGTGAAATTATATTATAAGTGAAGCGTGGAGTTGAGGAAGTATACACTAAAACCAGGCATGTGCTCTTCACTTTTTAAACCATGACTCACTTGCTCCTTCAAGTGGTAGATGATGTATGTGCACTACCTCACAATTGAAATAAATAATAAAAAGAAAAAATTTAATAAAACCTCTGTACACACACACACACACACACACACACACACACACACACACACACACACACACACACACACATATATATATATATATATATCATTAGATTTTAATTACATGATGGATATTAACCATCTTACAGCCACATAGCTTCAAGTCCTTTAAAGAGGTATACCTTATATAATAATAATAATAATAATAATAATAAAAAAAGTTAACCATTTCATGCTTGACCAATTTGAAAGTGAACTATTATAAAATTACCATGAGCTGGAAATTTGGGAATGTCATTCTTTTTAGGGGTGGATATTAGTAAAAAAACAAGTAAACAAACAAAAATGGATTATTATTTTTTTTTTAATTTTGCTATACTGTATTAATCCCGCAAGGGAAATTATTGCCTCTGCGTTTAACCCATCCAAAGTGAGCACACACATGCAAACAGTGAGCACACACACTTGGAGCAGTGGGCTGCCACACATTGGGGTGCCCGGAGAGCAGTTGGAGGTTGGGGGTTGCCCTTGCTCAAGGGCACTTTAGCCATGAAGGTGGAGGAAGGGAAGGTGCAGCTCACTCTCCCCCCCCACTGCCACACATTTTTCCTGCTGGTTCAAGAATCAAACCAATGACCTTTCGGTCTGAAAGCCACTTCTCTAACCATTTGGCCACGGCTGCCCCCAAAGGAAGCTTTTTACCTACTACTAGTCTGGAAACCATGTTATAATCTGTTGTCAATTTTGTGAAGCAGGAAGAAGTTTCAAATCTTTTTTACCTGTTGTTTGCCAACTATTTCCTTCATGCTCAGTGCAGGCACAAAGATTCCCTTCACTCAGTTAAAACAAAAATTACTTAAAATGATCATTATTTGACAACACATCTATTAGAAGGAGGAGAACAAACCTCATTGTTCTGGAGAATTGAACATGATATTTCTCAGAATTTAGCTCTGCAGATTTGACGTATTAATACCCTCTAATAAGAGTGCCCTAATTTGTCATACTTACACAGATAATCATTTCCAGAAACATGTTCAGGAGTTTGTTATAATCTACACGCGGGATGACAGAGAGGCTTTAGAATTGTGTAATCTGGTTAAGGGTGACCTTGTCACTCTGTGTACTTCTTATAAGGAGCCACTTGGCCTAATCCACACAACATCTAGGTCACCATCTGTGGCATTTATACCTCTGACCAAGGAACGGCGTCGTTTTATTATAAGTGAAAGTAAATCAGCTTTATGGCCTTGTTGCAAAATGACGAAACACACCTCCCTTGGAAATAAAAAGAGGATTTAGTGTTAACTGTAAATGTTTATTCATGCATCAAGCTGACATCAATTCTTTTCCACAATTGTTATGGTTAAATTTGTATTTATTGATTGATTTTTTTGTTTTTTTTGTGACACACCTGACTAACAAAGTTCTTCAGTGGATGTTGGAGCTGGATAATGTGATCAGAACTAGGAAAGACTGAACACTTGAAAGCCCCTCGCTTAAGAGTGCCCGTATAGTGAAGTCTATGTGTTTTATCTTCTATTATCAGTTCATTTTGGAAGAATACAAAGGTTTCCTGGTGAAACCACCCCAGCTCACGGATTTAGTATCTCTCATTCACCTGTTTTACATCTTGTTTTGGTTCTGTGTGAACAGACACAGAACCAAAACAAGATGTGAAACAGGTGAACCTTCACATACCCGATAACTTGGCACTGCAACACTGGTACGTATAAAGTGGAAAAGATCAAGTGTTATAAGAAACAGAAGAAGGCATATGATTTCAAAAGAAATAAAAAAGATGGCAGTGTTTACTAATATCATTGCACCTGTTGCAGAAGTCATTGACACACAACAAATAGTTTCGGAAAGACATTGTGGAAAATTCAATTTTATTTCCAAGAAATAACACCGTATTTCAGGTCTATTTAAAATACCTGGTAAGTGAATGGGTACCTTTAAAATATGGCCTTCATAGAAATACCAACTCACATCTTAACCTTTATCTCATGCACCTGATCATCTGCTTAGTTGGATCAGGTGTAGCAGCTTATGGCTTGAATTAAACACTGCAGGATTGCAGATCTTCCCGAGGAGATGCTTTGTGTCCTTAATACATGATTTCAATGTTATATCTGAATTTCATTTGCAACTCATTTGGAATAATTAATTGATGTCATGATAGTACAGAGATTTTGTCTCGTCTTCAGTGACTGTACTTGTGATTATGTATTTTTAGTTATATAACAGCAAAAAAAAATAAATAAATACTGTACATTTGACAAGTTTACATCACTGACACTGTACAATTCAAATTGTATACATTGCTTAAATGTTTGTGCATTAATGACATCCATGGGAGTCCATGCTAAACATACCCCTTATTAAGATATGTCTGTCTGAACAATATTTCAGCAATAGTTCTAAGATCTATTCTAACACCGTATCACTTGAACAGTCTGGGAGATATTAGTACTATATGTCATTTTTATTCAGTTCTTTTTATTCAATAAACAATTTATTTTAATATAGTTTATTTTTATGCACCAAGGTTCTGCTGCTTATTTCCTGGCCAGGAAAAAGAGGACCCAGTTTGGAAGTTTTCTCCACAGGTGGCAAGGATATTTCTTTCCTATAGATGATAGGAGCCAGAGTTTGAAACGTGCATGCAAATGGAAAGCACACAGTTCCTTTATCCCTTCATCCAATGTCTTACCCTGACTTCTCTGCTGCTGATCCAATCCTCCTCTTGCTGAGCAATGGATTCCCAGTGGGTAATTTTAGTTCCTCATGTGACTTTGGCTTGTGTCACAAAGGTGCTTCATATTCAGAATAGGCCTGTAATCTGTCAGGATGGGGTTCAAGATGGAGAGACAGTGCTGGAATGTTCCACCCAGCAACCGACTTCCTGGTAAGTGTGAGACACTTGAGCATTTAAAGTTCATTCAGTCCCAGAAAAAAACATTACCACCAATGTTTTAAAAATGCACATGACAACATGCCGTCTTGAACCGGAACAGGAGCCATTAATGATAAAGTCCTGATTTAGGAGACAGGCTGGAGTAAAATATCCGGAACTCAAGCCACTTTCACCAGACCAAGGGAGGGACAGAAGAAGGCTGAATTAAAAAAAAAAAGGACTTCCTGGTTTAATTTATTATCTGTGTGACGTTGCTGTCTCAAGTACACAGGTCAAAAGAGCACAGGTGAAGGCTTGTGATGGTGTATCATGAAGTTAGTGATGGTGTATCATGAAGTTGCCTTCATCAGCCAGAGTAACCTGTGCCACCTGACGCACGGCGGAGATCTTCCTTACCGCCTTCTGAAGCATTATCTTAAAGTCCTTATTTTCAGGCCTGAAAAACACCACACAATAAAGAGTGTACATCAGCCTAATAACATCCATATTTTATTAAACACATGCATTAGCTGTACATGCACTAAAGAAGGGATATTATTTAGACCTACGTTAAGTCATTAATACAATTAATGGAGCCCTAGTAAGACATAAAGAACATAACAGACAACACAAATAGACACATCTGCATGCCAAACATAGCCAGGCATCTGGTTTTCAAAAGCCGGCCACATTCACAGCTATCCATACCAGAAGAGTGCAATGCCATCTGAAAGGAGAGAGCATGTGTAGAACTGCTATATTTGCTCTATTATTTCACTTTGATTACAGTCTTTGTACTGATGTAGGGAAGATCTTCATTAATATCCTCGAAGGAGATTCAGCGCCAGCTTCTG
This sequence comes from Tandanus tandanus, assembly GCA_039654325.1. Lineage (NCBI taxonomy): Eukaryota > Metazoa > Chordata > Actinopteri > Siluriformes > Plotosidae > Tandanus > Tandanus tandanus. The sequence continues at coordinate 14,575,900 of JBCNYH010000010.1, forward strand.
AACCAAACAGCTTTGTAAGGTATTCAGTACACGCACGCACTCACACACACACATGGTATAAAAAATGTTAAAGAATCGTGATAACTGGCAGATTATAGCTTGAGAAACATAACTTGAAAGTAGAAGAACTGAGTTAATTCATAGTTGGAGAATGTAGTTTTAATATAATGGCACAGATGTGCTAATTGTGTCCTATGTCTCCCATCCCAGACACCACATTCAGTAATGTTATACATTCTCCATGCATAACATTACCTCAGTTATTCTTCTTTGCAAGCTCTTTCTCCGCTTTCCGCCTCTTGTATGCAGCTATTTCCTCCATCTGCAAGCCATGTGCCATTTGCCTGCAAAATATTTCAGAAAGGATGAACAAGAAAGACACACAGACACACTGCCAGCTCACAGGCCATGGGATGGCCCAGTCTTACCCCGGTTTTAGTTCAGGTGGGACAGGAAGGGGTTTTGTGAAACTGTCTCGCCCAATGAGCCAGTAGGTCTCTTCTGTACCTTTGCCCTGTGGAAGAGAGTGGATGAGTGTGTCAGTGTGGAAGCAATGCATCATGTGCAAAGAAACCAGAAAGCTGCAGGACACAGTGTTTTGATTTCTTTGAAAAATAGAAAATGATTGTGTATGATTTGAGAACCAATAATAATATAATAATAATAATAATATTTGTATAGCACTTTCACATATACACAAAGCACCTCACAGTAAAGGAATACTAATGAGAGGAACCAATGCAATAATATTAAAAAAATGTATTAAATGCCGACGTAGTGGTTAGCACATTTGCCTGCCGGTAAGAAGGTCCTGGGTTTGAGTTCCGGCCCCTGCGAGGGTGTTTCTGAGTGCAGTTTGCATGTTGTTCCCACGTTTTTTGTGAGTTTCCTCTGGGTACCCAGGTTTCCTCCCACAGTCCAAAGATATGCACATTGGGCTAATTGGCTGTTGCAAATTGCCTCTGGGTCTGGATGGGAGTGTGAATGGTTGTGTGTGTGTGTTACCCCCTGTGATAGACTGGCGAGCTGTTCTCCGAGGATAGTCTCCAGTCTCCCTGCAGCCCTAGCAGGATTAAGCAGTTTGGCAGATGAATGAATTATTCTTCTCCTGTCCACTTAATCCAATTTAAACCTGTATCCACAGGACCCTGCATTGTAGAAACTGCACCAGACAGTAAGCCAAGCTCAGGAACAAACTGGGCACCATGGAGGTTTGAAGTGGCAACACTTCCTGTAGAATCACTGTGCCTCCACTATTTGCATAGTTTAATAGTACAATATATCATATTGTATTTCTTTTGCCACATTTTTCACTCTTTTCAAACATAGACTTTTCATCCATTACAGTAAATGTTTCTGTTCCTGAATTCTCTCCAGAGTGGCTTTGGGTCTTACCTTCAGTTCAATCCTGCCTCTTAACTGGACTTTATATCCTGCTTTCAGTTCCATCAGGATTTTAACTGTGCTGGAATGAACATGTATTCGATAGGCTGTGGGAAACCAAGAGCTCAAATCAGTTGTAGTACACAGTTAAACCCTCAAGAGAGAACCTAAAAATATAATATGATATGATGTGATATGATATATGATATGATATGATGATATCATATCATATCTTTTAACTCACGCATTCCTGTGGACTCCATTCTAGAAGCCGTGTTGATTGTGTCTCCAAACAGACAGTATCTGGGCATGGTCAAGCCAACAACACCAGCTACACAAGAACCTACACAAGGTTATATAGTACATGTATAAGACAACAGCTATCTAACAGTATTTTCACAATAATCAAAACTGCTACTGATAGATACATTTTAATTCACTTTAAAAATGATAGCAGGGCTCCCCATGGGCTTTGAGCACATAGCAGTACATTGCCGACTCTCACTCACTCATTTGCCGAACCGTTTATTTCTATACTAGGGTCACTGGAAGGATGGAGCCTGTCTCAGCCGACACTGGGCTAAGGCAGGGTACACCCTGAACAGCTCGCAATGCCTTTGCAATGTCAACACACACAACCATTCACACTCACATCCACACCTATTATCAATTTGGAACAGCCAATCAGCCTAATGTGCATGTGGGACTGTGGGAGGATATGGGAGTACCTGCAGGAAACCGACGCAAGTATGAGGAAAACATGCAAATGCCACACAAACACACCCGAGCCCAGGACCTTCTTGCTGTGAGGCAGACGTGCTAACCACTACGTCACCGTGCCACCCAAGCAATTCAATGTAATATGGTAATTTATTGACCTGACTTTTCATGGTTAATACAATAGTACATCTGTCCATTCTTGTACCATCATGTTTTGGGTCAAAGGTCAGATGCCTTCAAACCAGAAAAATGCTGTTTAAAAATTCAAAACTGCTCCACATGTGAAACCTTTTGCTTCATAACTATAGTGTCCCTAGTTATTTAATATATTTTTTTGTTTAAATCCTTATTTCTTCCTAAATCGAGCTTGGATAAAATTTTCCATCAGAAAAGGTGCCATTGCAGAGCTAAAAATACTGATCACAGAATCCTTATATCAGTAGAATAGCGTTTTTTTATTTTTTTTTGTCAATTTTCAATAACTTTTACTGATTATTTCAGATAATATTGTTAAGCTTTCAAAACATCAGCACAATAATTAATTTTGAATGGAAAAGAAAGCTCACAAAGATCTTATGGGGAGCTCCATTTTTAAGCAGTGCTTATGTTATGTGCAAGTAAAATAAGATGAATAAATAATAATAATAATAATAATAATAATAATAATAATTTCTTGCTATTGCATATTCAACACAAAACCAAGTTGTCTAACCCGTGTGAAGTCCAATTCGGATTCGAACCGGTACATCAGGCATGTGTCTCATTTTAAATGTTCCTACAGCACTGAGGATATCCAGAGCCATATTGGAGATCTCAGCTGCATGTCGGGTCCCATTGGGCACAGGCAAACCTGACGCCACCATGTAGGCATCCCCTATTGTTTCAACCTTAGAGAGAGAGAGAGAGAGAGAGAGAGAGAGAGAGAGAGAGAGAGAGAGAGAGAGAGTTCCTAAAATAAGCTGCACATTATAGGATTTTTATCCTGCTTCAGTCTCAGTTAAAGTAGTGAACAATCTAACTACTGTAACTACTGAACATAGTATAAGCTGAATACCAACATCCTTTTAAAAAAATCAACAGAATGATCACCAGCCACATTAAATCACATTATTATTCTGTAAAACCTTACTGATATTAATACAAATCAGGTTTATGGTGAAGGGACTGTATTCTTTTATTTTCGAACCACTTAATGCTATTAGAGTTATGGGGAGGCTGGAGCCAATCTCAGCCAACACAGGGTGAAGGCAGGGGACACCCTGAACAGCTTGCCAAACCATCTCAGGGCCAACACACATACAACCATTTACACTCACACTAATGGGACATTTGGAACAGCCAGTTAGCCTAATCTGTATTATCTTTGGACTGTGGGAGGATACCAGTGTACCCAGAGGAATCCCATGCAAGCATGGGAGAACATGCAAACTCCACACAGAAACACCTAAGCCCAGGATTCAAACCCAGTACCTTCTTGCTGTGAGTCAGACATGATAACCACGGCGCCACCAGGTCACCCTTGTAGCAGCTACAAATATTATTTTGCCAGGGCAGTGAATGCAGACATGCTGAAGACATTCTAACCTGAACCCACAATAATGCATCACATATGACAGACACAAGCAATACATTAGTCTTTACTACTGATATTGGAACAGTCTCTCCAATCTGTCCCACAACCATCCACCATCTGTAAAGCAGTGTTACACCGACTTTAGAAGTTATTTCTTTCTTGGACAGACGTAGGGTTCAAGGGTGTTACTCAACATTCTACCAGTTTCAGAATCGCCGTTTCTTTGTGATTTTAGACCTCGGGGTTTGAGCTGCGTAGAAAAAAAACCCTTTTCGTATGCTAAGGTTGTCATATGTAATTCATGACGTGCATCTACAGGTTAGGTTAATTTGGGTGGATTAGAGTGACTGGATATTCCCAAGTCCCGAGTTTTCTTGGAGAGGTTTTTACAGGGTAGATCTCCCCACCTAGGTTAAGTTTCCCTGACCCTTTTATTTATCCATAGATGGGACCAACATGCACTTGTGTTGCCACACTTGCATGGCTGGGCCATTTACACTCACACCTAGGAGCAATTTGGAATACCTAATTTGTCTAATATGCATGTCTCTGGACTTCATGAGGAAATCAGCACACCCGAAGGAAACCCATGTCAGCACAGGAAGAACGTGCACAGAAATACCATCGCAGGGCACAGGGCTCGAACCCAGGACCTTATTGCTGTGAGGCGAGAGTTCTAACCACTGTGCAGCTGTGCTACTGTGCCCTCAATGATAATATAGCATTATTTATTTTACTTTTTTTAATATTGTGTACTTTGTGACTGAAATGGTAAGTTTTGGTTTCTATCCACATCTAAATGAAGGTATCCAAGTAATCCTCATCTCCCACAGTGCTTATCCATGCTTGGAGCATAATAGTCACTAGTATTAGCAATTAGCCTTTAAAAAATCCCATTCTTAAGTACAGGGGTACTTTAAGATAATGACTTGGCTTCCCTATGGGTGTGTATAAAACACTGTTAGACAGGCAGTGTTACTACATTGTTACACATTGAGTCTGCTCATAATTTTGTGTAACCATGGCAACATACCAATACAGTAAATTAAGGATCTGACTGAATACTTGCACTCTCTGGCCAAATAGTAAGAATGATACCTTATACACATCATGGTTGCTGATTATTGCATCAAAGAGTGTGTAGAGGTCATTAAGGAGGTCCACCACCTCAATCGGCTCACTGTTAGCTGAAATTGTAGTGAAACCAACAATGTCACTGAAGTAAACAGTGACACTGTCAAAGTACTCCGGTTTTACTGTGCTTCCCAACTTCAAGACCTCGGCTACCGACCTGGAACAAGAGGAACAGCAAGAAAATAACAGACAATAAGAGCATGGGATTGTGGGGAAGAATACGTCTACATTGTACATACAGTTGTTTGTGGAGCTCACAGAGCTCACAGAAATCAGTTCATTAGAGAACCTGTGAACTATTTCATCAGGTCTCAATAATGAATAGATATATTTAATCAAGATATATTATTCAAAAAGATATTACCTCTGAGGTTATGTTTTGCCCTCGGTTTGTGTGTTTGTTTGTTTCTTAGCAGGATTACGCAAAAGCGTATCTGCAGATTTTCATAAAATTACCACCACATTTTGAACTTTGTACAAGAGAGACTTCTGGAGATGATCTGGATCTAATTCTGGATCCAGGAACTTTTTTTAATGATTCTTTAACACTGTGTGAAAGGGCATTTTTTATTTTATTTTATTATTTTTTTTAAACCTTTTGGTTCATATGGGGGATTGCTGGGCTTGATAGAGTTTTTTGCTTTCCGAGTGGTCTAGTTGAAAACTTATTTTATGCTCTTTAATGGCTAGCTGATTTCCACTCACAGTTTTTGGAGGTCACAGATTAGAAGCAGGTTGGCATCTAATGGGTGTGTTTAAAGATGCATTGCAGATGACTACTGCAGATCTAGCATGCTAAATATGTGGACCTGTTTATGAATCCAAATCCAGAAGTATGAACTGCATGTAGTATGTGTTGTGATTGCTAAAAACTGTGGGGATGAGCTATAGCCACTGAGAGCACATTTTATATTAACAAGCATGTCTACAGCGAGTTTGTCAGTAAAGTACAAGTGTGTGATTGAGCTTTCCCTTTGGGTCAGACAGTAGATTATTTATATTGTTTGTGTTTAGTAATGGATTACCCAGGTTATTCCATCAATGGAGTTTCTTCCTTGATGGCATGGGGATATGCCAGGATAATGTCAGGATTTATCAGGCTTAAAAAGTAAAAAGGTGGTTCAGAGGAATCATTTTCACACATGGCCACCAGTCCTGAAAATTCTGGAGAAGATTTTACAGTGTTTTGACTGTTTTATACATTATACAAAATCTCATTAATAATAATAATAATTTAAAAAACCAAATAAATAAATAAATAATAATAATTCACGGCAGCAGGGTGACGTGGTGATTAGCACATTTGCCTCACAGCAAGAAGGTACAGGGTTTGATTCCCAGGTACGGGGTGTTTCTGTGTGGAGTTTGCCTGTTCTCCTCCGTGCTTGTGTGGGTTTCCTCCGGGTACTCCGGTTTCCTCCCACAGTCCATAAAACAGAGTTGGCTGAGATGGCCGCCAGACTCCTACCTACGCCAACCCTAATTAAGATTAAGCAGCTTAAAAAATGAATGAATGAATAAATGAATAAAACAATAATAATCATGTAACTCTGGATGGAAATGAATTTTGTGATGTTGCATTAGACTGTCTATACAGTACCTTGAGGAATGTCATTTGTAATAAAAACTATAGGGGTTCCAATGAATTAGTGTGCGACTTCTTTGCCCAGGCAGTGTATGTGTAATTTATTCTACTCACGGTGGCAGCATCTGTGTGAGCAGTTTCTCAGTCTTCTGTTTCTCGATTTCCAGCTCCTCTGTCCTTTCCCTGATCAGTTCCTCCAGGTTAGAGGAGTATTGCTCCAGCATTCTCAACATGGAGTCTATGATATTAGTCTTCTTCCCTTTATTTATGTTCTTGAACTGAGGGAAGGGAGAGATAGCAGTGAGGCTCACACAGAGATAAAGGAATGTGGTATATCTAAAATGTTGATTAGTGTTGTTGTGCTTGTTATTATGGTAAAAGTTATTCCAGTAAAGGTTTTATTTTATTTAAGATATTTTTTTTTATATTGTAACATGAAGTTTAAATAAATATTATATGCTGAAGGTGAGGGCAATATTCACGAATAGTCCCTAAGATGAAATGTAAATGGGACTATTTATCCAGCCTGAGGCAAATAGTTGTTTTATTATATTCTACAGGGACCATTCGAAGAGATTTTATGGTTTATTTTTTTACACCAAACACCACTACGCATTACCTTATTGGCCTGTTTTAAGGGATAGGCCTGCAATAATTACAGTTTCTTGTGGCTGATGGCAGGGGAAGATGCTATCCTAAGCGCTATGTGCCAAGTGTTAGTGTAGCAACTAGCTGAGGCTCCCTTCTAAACCAAGCCACTTAAGGTTAGCATTAGGTTAGCATGCTAACCCTAGCTGTCCGGCTCTTCCATTAATTCTAGACTTATCACATGACATATTTTATCTATCTATCTATCTATCTATCTATCTATCTATCTATCTGTCTGTCTGTCTGTCTGTCTGTCTGTCTGTCTGTCTGTCCGTCCGTCCGTCCGTCCGTCCGTCCGTCCGTCCGTCCGTCCGTCTGTCCGTCCGTCCGTCCATCCATCCATTCCAGCACATCTCACTTTATTGGCTTGCTGCAAGGAACAGTCCTTTTGGAAGAAGCTCTAATATGTGGCTATGGGGCAAGATTTCATTCTAACGTGACCAGTTACCACATAGGAACACAAAATCAAACTTAAAACGAGATTTTTATGGTGCATTTTCCATTTTTAAGCATCATAATACTGACGCCACCAGCTCCAAATGACCATGACAAACTGTCAGTGTCCGCCATTTGATTCAACCATTATCTACTAGGAATAAAGATTTTTAATCCTGACCAATCAGATCACGCCATTCCTGCCATTCATAAACCAATATCTCTTTTTCAATTCATACCCATTGGATATGAACATTTGTGTGTTTTGATTGGCTAATCAACTACTAGACTATTACCACATATACGATTAGTAGCAAGATAAGACAGAAGGAGCCCAGAAGTGATTGTGACTTATATAAAGCTAACTGCTAACACTAGTCGGTCGCCTCTTCTGCTCATTCTAGAATTATTCTACAAAAGGCAACAAAATTTGGATTGAAAGCTATTGATGGCAAGAACTTTTAAAAGTTCTATGTATTTGTTTCCACCAAATGAAAGTGAAAAGGTGGGCCACCTGATCAAAGATCTCATCAAATGTTGGTCTTCTATCAGGCTGCTCATTCCAGCACTGCTTCATTAGTTGGATGCACTCTAGGGGAGCGTGGTCTGGAGATACAGTGGGTCTGCACAATGGTGGAGGCTTCTTCACTTTCTGAACAATTTCTGTTGCAAACAAAAACAAACAAACAAACAAACAAACAAACAAACACCCAAGGGACAGGTAATCAAAGCAACTAGTTTTATTGAAGTGATCAAGTGTTATAATGTATTGTATGTAACATAAGTTTCCCAGGTCTCCCTGAGATGCGACCTACCCTTAGCAGATTGTTCTAACATGCAAAAAGGCGGCCCTCGCACCACCACTTCCTGCATGATAATGGAGAAGCTGTAAATATCCCCTGCCAGACTGCCTTTCAGCCCAGGAAAAGAACTTCTCAATATCTCAGGGGCTGTCCACAGAAGCTCTGTGTAGTGTCCAGTTATCAGCATACCCAAAGAGAGAAAATGTAATTAGAGTGGTATAGAAATAAATATGAACAAATCCAGGCAGGAGACCTAAACCTCAACAATTCTCATGGAGTTGGCAATCAAAACATGACCCACCAGGAATAGTACCGAAAACCAATATCTACATCCTCAAGATGAAAAGATAATAGAGTTCACAGTGTACATCTGCACTCACCCTCAGGTTCTGGCTCTACATAGGTGAACCTTTGGGACTCCAACACTTCATTGTAGCCGTAGTCAGTCACTTTAAGCACGAAACGCCCATCAACTACACAGTTTCTGGACTTCAGCCTTCCGTGACATACATTTCTGTGGTGAAGGTATTTCATTCCCTGCAAGTCAGGAATATTCACAGAAAAATACTCATATTATAACCTGCTGCATTTATTAGCTCAACATAAACACCCCTCTGTCTTATCAACCAAGATTTTATGTCTGATAGAGAGTGCTACCTTAATGAGGTCCAGTATGAGGGAAGACTTAAACATCCAGTCCAGTTTGACATCATCATTATGTAGCAGATCCTCCAGGCTGCCACGGGAACAGTATTCCGTCACTATGGCAAAGACCCCACAGTCGTGAAAGAAGCCCATGAAAGGGTTAACGTTCTCATGCCTCATGTCTTTCATCTGTAGATGAAGATGTTAATGCTGCATGAATCACTTTACATACAAACAGGATGGAAATGAGAGAAAGCACGTTAAACGGTCTAAAAGGTTTACAAATGCTAACAAGCATTAAACCAGGGTTACAAAGCTTACCTAAAAAAAAAAAAAAAACTATCTGCACAACAGAGCTCCATGTAGACCAAACTATAAATACAATTTTTCTTTCTTTTTTTTTCTCTTCTTTTTGACCCAAATGCATTCACAAATGTTTGCGGTCACCTGACTATTACATTAATTCATTTATTTTCTAAGCCACTTAATCCTAATTAGGATCACGGGGAGGCTGGCGCCCATCTCATCTCTGGGCAAGGGCGGGGTACACCCTGGACAGATCGCCAGGCCATCGCAGGGCAGCACACACACACAACCATTCACACCCACACCTAGGGGCGATTTGGAACAGCCAATTAGCCTACTGTGCATGTTTTTGAACTGTAGGAGGAAACAGGAAGCCACGCAAGCACGGGGAGAACATGCAAACTCCACACAGAAACGCCCAAGACCGGGAATCAAACCCAGGACCATCTTGCTATTAACGTGCTAATCACTGCGCCTCCGTGCTGCCCCCTGACTATTATATATAAAGTATAAATAAAGTTTGAGGCAAAGTAGGAAATTGTCTCAAATGTCTTTATATGCATTAACATTTATTTCTCCTCAGTGGAATTAAAGGTTCCCATTCATTGGTGAATGCCCTGTGTTTAGTCTTCCATTATCAGGTCATTTTGGCTAAATACAAAGGTTTCCCAGTGAAAGCACCCCAGTTCCCTGCCTTAGTATCTCCTATTCACCTGTATTGCATCTTTTCTTGGTCCTGTGTATGTTTACAATAACCATAATAAGAATATGGAATACCGGACCCGTTGCTACGGGCCGTTTGGTCTCTGTATTGCCGGAGTCAGAGCTTGGTCCGCATTGGTAACAACA
>JBCNYH010000010.1:14586080-14596247 GCA_039654325.1 Tandanus tandanus
TCCCCCCGGAAGAGCTGGAGGAAGTGGCTGGTGAGAGGGACGTCTGGACCTCACTGCTTAGGCTGCTGCCCCCGCGAACCAACCCCGGAAGAAGCGGAAGAAGATGAATGAATGAATAATAAGACTATGTGATCAGAGTCTGAGAACAAAAGTCAAATACAGAAGAAGGTAACGGTTTCAAGAGAAGTACAAAAATGGCGATGTTTACTAGTATCATTGCACCTGGTGCAGGGTTCACTGACACTCGCATGTCTGATTCCATTTTTATTTCCAAGAGATAACACTGGATTTTACACTTTAAGGAACCCAAACCTGGTCCAGAATAACACCGCCCCCGTGTGCACAAAGCTCGACCATGAAGACATGACTTACAGAAGCTAGTGTGAGGAAAACTGAATGGCCTGAGCCCTGACCTCAACTCCACCAGACACTTTTGGGATTAATTGGAACTCTGACTACATGCCAGGCTTTCTCATTTATCATCAGTGCCCAACCTCATTAATGCTCTCATGCCTGACAGTTGTAGCAGCAAAGAGGGGGTCATTTCCATATCAGTACCCATGGTTTTGCAATGGGATGTATAAGGTGCATACAGTGGTGTGACGATGATTCCATATAGAGAATATATCTCTACTGACGACTTGACAATGTGTATGGTTAAAAAATGATTACATTCATGTGCCGAACCAAATGATAAAAGTTTGGATGTTAAATTAAAAACAGTTTGCTTAGTAACAAAGAGTTTATTGAAGTGAATTAAAACCAAAAGGCCCACAGTGAATGTTCAGTCAGAGTCAGAGAAATACCAACAGAACAGTGGGAATGACATCACATGACAAATCCTCCAGCAGCCCATATACTACAAAGTTTATTAACAAATTTCAAAGACAAAAAAATAACTATATGCAATTTAAGATTATCTTTAACTTTTTATCTTGCAGTCACAGACTGATTTACAGTCCATTTAAAGATGGAGTCACTCCCCTCCTACATTATTTAACATAACAGGCGACCTGAAATGATCTGATCAATTTAATTTATTATTATGGTTTGAATTTATGGTGTCTAAGTGTGTACATACAGAGGATTTGGTAATAGTAACTAGTAGTCAGGTAATGACTAATACTTGATAACAATAGTAAAAAAGAAAAAAATGCTTTAAATGTTTAGAAATGGAAATATCTAACAGTGACTCACCAGTTCAAACACGTCAGTGGTACTTGGGTTGATACTCCGAAAGTTTCCATGAGGAAGTCTTTTCAGCCAAGCCCAATCTCCCTGCAAAACGATACGTAGGATTAAAAAAAAAATTGTCACGTTTGTTTTTACATTTATTTTTTACATTTAAATAAATATAGTAGGGACGGCACGGTGATGCAGTGGTTAGTACGTCCGCCTCGCAGCAAGAAGGTCCTGGGTTCGATTCCCGGGCTTGGCCTTTTCTGTGTGGAGTATGCATGTTCTCCCTGTGCTTGCGTGGGTTTCTTCCAAATCGCCCCTAGGTGTGAGTGTGTGTGTGAGAATGATTGTATGTGTTTTGGCCCCACAATGGTCTGGCGAGCTGTTCAGGATGTATCCCGCCCTCACCCAAAATCGGCTGAGATGGTTACCAGCCTCCCTGCGACCCTAATTAGGATTAAGCGGCTTAGTAAATTTTATAGAATAGGTGAATGTTGAATTTTTAAATATTATAATATACCTCATAGATGGCAACATTTGAGTTCTCATAGGTGGCTGGAGATTGACTAGAAAATGGCGAGTTGTGGCTGCGCTCTGAGATGCTTTTTCTTGTATCGCTGGTCTTGCTTTCCTCCAGACTCATCTTCTGGATTTGGGAAAGTGTGTCAGTCATTAATGTGTATTTTTATTGCTTGTATTTGCATAAAAACATGAAAAAATGTACCTTGTTACTCAGTGATGGGATAATGAAGGTGACATCAGCCAAGGTCAGTAGTATTTTATTTGGGCCTCTGACTAATTGAATCTGATTGAGTCGCCGCCTGGGAGACACAATAACAAGAAAAATCTGGTTCAACAGTAATCTGCATTATGTTTTAATCAATGCACTTTTATATTTCTTATTCTACAGTCAACTTATATTTATGTCATATACTACTTTAGGATGTACTGTAGATAAAACAAGAGATGACATGATTTTACCTTATAAAGTAAAAAGAAGCAACAATAGAGAAGATTAATAGAAAGACACAGAAGAAGAAAATAATCAGATGGAAAGGATCCACACCTGTTGAAAGATGGAAAGAATTGGTCCATTATTATAGATTGAACCGCCTAAGCATCTAGTAATGGATATGAATGCCTGTGTTTGAGTGAGTGATTGAGTGAGTGAAGGAGGTGTGAGTGTGTGTGTGTGTGTGTGTGTGTGTGTGTGTGTGTGTGTGTCCACCCACCTCCCCTACAGATGATTCCTTGTGTGAACCAGCACCTGGAGTCTGTCTTAGGTGGTCCAAATCGAGGAAAGTGAATGGACTGACCAAGGAAGTGCACCATTTTTGTCTCCATCTCTATGCGGTAGCAAGGCCTCATTTCCCATGATAAGCCGTCTGTATCCAGCACTACGTAATCCAGTAGACCCAAACCTGAATGGCTCGTGCGGATGGGATGACTGAAGCCCCTGAATGTTAGGTTATGCACATGCTGAGCCAGATTTTCTCCAGATATCTGTTGTCCTGATGCTTTCAAACTGTGCATGCTATGGGCCATAAACAGGATGGAGGAATAGATGGTACCAAACAGAGGGGATACCTGTAGAATTAGGACAAGGAAGGGTAATGGTGGCTTAGTGGTTAAGGCGATGGGTTACTAATCCGAAGGACAGCGGTTCTATCACCACTGTTGGGCACTTGAGCAAGACCCTTAACCCTCAGTAGTATAAAAATGATAATTAGAAGTCGCTCTGGATAAGAGCGTCTGCCAAATGCTGTAAATGTAGAATTTAAAAAATTCTTAATATGTCTAAAAAGTACGTCAGTTATTTATGCAATTACATTTTCCCAGCAAATAACCAAAGATTAGTAACTGTAGCATAATCCTGAAAATATTTTTCTTACCAAAGTATAAGGCTGGCAGAAATATATTCTTGGACTCTTGAGTAAGGCACTTTAGTCTGAATTACTTGGATTACAGATGTAAATTGTAGTGTAAATATAAATGTACACCAGGGACAAATAGCAAAACGTTCAACCATAGGTGCTGTATCTATGACTTGTCCTTGTTACAGGCTGTCCTCCCTGTCTCTGATGATAACTGGCCCAAAGAAATCATCTGTGTTCCTCCTTAGTGTGTTCTTACCAGTTACCCCCACACCAGTGATCACATGGCGCTTCAGTCAGCTGGTCAATAAACACAAACAACAGTATCCTCTTTTTCAGTTTACCTATCACCCACACCACTTCACAGAGAATACCACATGCTACTCAGCTCAGATTGCATCAAGTTTGCTAATGATACTACATTTGTAAGACTCATTAGCAGGAGTGACAAGTCAGTAGGGGTGGTATTATTATCTGTTATTGCTGACAATAAAACATGTATCATGTAACATGTATCACTTTCTATAGGAAAACAATATAGTGTCCACATCTCAGTGTGCAGCATTGGAAGTGCACTGATTGTGAGAACAAGTGAGTAGATCACTGAGGTCTCTTTTCCCACTATCCATACTTCTTACCACATACACTACATCCATAAGACCACCAGCAACATTGTTGATTTAATTAATGAATTGAATTAAAAGGATAACTTGAGTGTTTTTTCTAAGACTTGGGTGCCTTTACACGTTCACATCAATAATAGTATTAACTACGGGTGTTTCCCTATAAGATCAAATCGAAAGTTGCATACCAGAGTCCTTTACCATATATGGAGGGGCTTTGACCTCTTGTGGGTGGGTGGTGTTACATGGGGCATCATGCATGCGCAAAGCGCGATCATTGCCGGACTTAAAGACATCTGTGTAGGTACTTTGCTCTGGCAAGTGTGTGCTGTAGCCGCCTAAGGCATGAATTGGATGTGTTAAGGTGACTGATTTCCTTTAAGCCCCCCAATCCAAATCTTCACCTCCAGCTGTTGGACAAAAGGTACTGGAGCATCTGCGCCACTATCATCAGACTCTACAACAGTTTCTTTCTCGAGGCAGTCAGATTACTAGACACACTGCTGCCCCAACACCTACTTGAAATAATCAAAACTTTCTTTTATCTTTTTCAACCCAGTCTCACTCTCCTCTCACCTCATTGGGTTTAATATTCCTGGGAAGTTGGCCGTTAGTCTGTGCCTCTGTATAAGCTTGATAAAATGAATGGTGTTTTGGAGACTCCACAGTGATGGTAAGGACAGCATCATAAGCGTGCTGCAGCTTCATATTGTTAGGAAGGCTGTATTGAGAAAGGTTCTGGTAGGGCAAGCTGTACAGGAGAGTGTCATAGGGCACAAATACCATGGAGCCATCTGTCATCTGCATATCATGGGCCATCTCAAGAAGCATCTGCTGATCGTTACCTCCTATTAAGACCGAGTGCATGCAGAGGACCACCACTAGAGCAAAAGAGAAAGAATGGTGAATGAATGATAGATAGCTGGCAAGGGAAGCCATGGAAATATGGCATGCATAATTACTGTAAATTTATACCAGTAGAACTTTTAACTCACAGCGCAGGTGTTCGATTTTCTTGACCTTGGTCAGAGTCTTGTGCATACTGGCCACATCCTTCCCAATAGATGCAACTATGCCAACAGGCATACCATGGCTACGCAAAGCATTGGCTACCTTGCTTGCAGTCTCTACCCAGATGTCATCACCTGAGGAAATGATCCCCACGTAAGCCCAGCTGAAATGTCGCATGAGATGCAGCAACACAAGTGTTGGCAGGGGCATAGTGCGGACAAAGGTGGGGTGGTTGCGTCTGGCATCCAGCTCATGACCAATACATGACCAGGAGAACATACCTTTGTTCCAGCTTTTCCCCAGCAGTGATGCTGTGTCACAGTAACCTGGGTTGACTGGACCAACAAAGGCAGAAGCTCGTACATAGTAGCCGAGGAACTGGGGAAGAGCCTGTGATGTCCCACAATCCTCCTCCAGGATGACATAATCAAAAGTGACCCCAGTATAGAGGGTTGGGTCCTGGTTGATTCGACTAACAGCTAGTCTTGCTGCTGCACTGGGATAAGCTTTGGCAAAGAGTAGGTCACAGGACCATGGCCCAACCACCCCTACTCGAAAGATAGCAGCAGCAGCAGTGGATACAGGATAAAAGAGACACAACAGGATTACAGAGGCCCAGAAGTGCCAAGTAGAACAGGAGGAGAGATGGCCACACTGATGGGGGTAAGATGAGTATTGATCACAGGTTTGGAGTCCTCGTTTGGCCCATTCTGGTGGTAAATTATAGAAGGCACAGAGCTGCCGTCGCATCTCAGGGCTACGGCTCAGGTAGGGTGGTGTGCTCTGGAGCCCACTAGGTGTCACATCAGGTGTGTCGTTGTTGGAGTCTACCCATAGTTCTGTGGCAAGAGAAAATCAAAGAGATGGTAGACAGCAACTCTACATAAATGGATGATTTGACAAAGATTATAATATTTATTTATGAATTAATCTGTAAATGTGCTGGGGGAAAAATCTATCCATATCCATGTTGTGGTAAGTAGTAAAGGGATTAAAGGTACGATTCGGATCAGCACAATCCTTTTAAGTGTACACTATGTCCTAGAACCCCATGCCGGTGTGAGACATTAAAATAATTCATTCATTCACAAATTACATTGAAGAATGAAGCCATTGGAGGGTTTTTTTGAGGAATATTCTAAGGCATATCATCGAAGCAATGAATGCATGCTAAGTTATTGTCCTTTAAGCATCCCGATTATCACATACAACGAGAGCCGTCTGCTTTATTGTAATAATCATAACAAATTACTTTGTTATTAGAACTAAATGCAAGATTGTAGAAAGCTACATTAGGATTATCGATTTATGTCTGTAAAGTTTATTCTAATCCCTCTTCAGCAAAGGCCTTCACGATACCAGAATACATGTACATTACACATAATAATTCATTCAAATTCGCTTTATCCGTCATTAGGGTTGCGAAGAGGCTGGAGCCTATACTTGCCAATTCCGGGCGAAGGAGGGATACACGCTGAACACCTCACCAGTCCATCCTAGGGCCAACACTTATATGTGACTGTTATTATTAAGGGCTGCTTCCTCCTTGATATGGGTATACTTTTACACACCAATCACCAAGTCTAGAGAATGCCAGCCATAATTCTTCTGTTTTGGATTGCTCACTGCTATTCAATTAGACCGTAGCTCAGTTAAGTGATATCATCAATTCATTCACTAGTGCACTAGTGCAGAGATATACAAATAGGTATTTACTTACCAATTCCATTTGATAAAACAAATTTGGATGATCATTTGGATAGCCCTTTATCCTTAAGCATATAATGTAAACATGCAGGCCACCCACATTTCATAGGAATTAAACTCCAAGCGAAACTGTCTTGCTGTAGTTTGACTGTCATTATGCATCTAAATATGAACTACAGAAAGAGAAAGATATCCAGATTAAAGCCATTGCTGCTGCAGAGGCCCTAACGGGGCTCCAGCCAGCATTAGGTTACATTTCTAATCCTCTCCAAGTCTCCTCTTCCTGAAGTGACGGCAAAGCTGACCTCAGGTAAATGACCTCAGGTAAGATTATATCAATCCAATTTTGCGCCGAGTGATTTCTTTCATTTTATTGTTTATCTCAGAGCACTCCCTTATCTACTCACAATATACTTTGAGCTAAACTTTGCATTGGCGTTATCCTGTAAATGGTTGTTAAGACATTTAATTTTCATATAAAGGGCATTTAGTGAGAAAAAATTATGCAAAGCATATCAAAGCAACTTTACACCAAATATAATGGATATCGTAGTTATTCAGTGGTTTAACGCAGCAACAAGTGGGTGGCCTTACATTGGAATGGTCTTGAAGCTAAGTTGATCCTTTAGAGCAACCAAATGATCCCATTAATATCTATTATTGCAGTTGTTTTGGAAACATGTTAAGTATATTCCCTGAGGAGTCTGTGAAATCACCAACTTAAGGCAGAACCAGATGGCCTACAAGCCTGAGTGCCTGGAGCCTCAATGTCCTTATAAAGCTAGAGAAGGCAGACAGGGGCACACAGACCTATTAGCTGTGAAAAATGGACAGAGCTGGTAGAGAAAAAATGTTTGGCAGATCACTGGTTGTACCACTGTGAGTGCTTGCAATCTGGTCAAACACTTCAGTAGATAACCACCCATGATTATCTGTAATTGGTCAAGATCCAATCAGGTTCAACAGGTTTATTAATGGTATGGTAAAGAAATACAAACAGTTCCTGAGACAGAACAAAGGTCTGGATGGTAATATAAACTCCAGGTATGACAACTAAATCAATGCAAATGAAAAGTAAGTACACATATGCTGCAAAAATAAAGAAATAAATAAATACCCCATCCAAAATTTAGTTACACCCCATTCATGCTCTCACAAGTAAATTGGCTATTCTGAGTAATAGCAATAGCCTATAGCGATGATGTAGAATTGACATTTACGATAGGGCCTGGTCGTTAACCGAAAGTAAATTATTTATAATTATTATACACCTGACTTTTTTTTTTTTTTTTTTTTTTTTAATTCGGGCTCAACTGTTTATGCTAGAGCATTACTTGCCATGTGGTTTTTTTTCCTGGAAATTCCTGATGAACTTGAACATGTTGTTCTTAAATTGAAATATTGCTTCATTTTTCAAGGTTCGGGTAATTTATGTTGCATTTCATGGCATCAGGTGAAGTTTTAAGCCAGCCAACATTCATAAAATTCCATGTTTGTGTATGTTTTCAGATCTACTTGCAGTGCCTTGCCATACAGAATGGAGGCAGTAGAATACAGATTTACACTGCATGAACTCTTGTGGTATTGGGCGGTGCACCAGAATTCAAATTTACAATAAATCCAAGTTCATGCTGAGGTTGAGGATTTCAGAGCATAAAATGATCTGGAGCAAGAAAGATGTCACCTTTTTTCAATTTTCAGCCACTGAGCTGTTTTCTAATCCCTGGAACTTTAGCCCTGATTTCTGCTTTCTCTTTCTCACACCCAACAAAAATCTGAACAAATGCTTTCCCTGAATAAATATCATCTTTTTTTGTGGCCAGTGAAAATTCTTGAAATATTATACTTCACTCATTTGCTGAACCTCTTAATCCTAGGGTCGTGGGTAGGCTGACAATGGGTGAAGGCAGGGTACACTCTGAACAGCTTGCCAGTCCATCACAGGGCAACTATTCACACTCACTCTTCCACCCAGTGGCAATTTGGAACAGCCAACTTTCCTAATGTGCACGTCTTTGGAATGTGGGAGGAAACCGGAGTACCCGGAGGAAACCCAAGCAAGAACGGGGAGCAAATGCAAACTCCTCACAGAAACGCCCGTCCGTGGGAATCAGTGTGCCACCTGAAATATTATATTGTTTGGCAAAACATTATGCTTGTCACATTTTCTTTAAATCAGTGTTTTCATTGACTTCAGTGCTTCCATGTCTTCCATAATGAGTTCAGATACAGAGAAATGAATTGCACTGATACATGATACAAGTGAAGTCATCCCTTTATCTTTTGAACCGTATCAGAAAATTCTTTTCTCTGTTTTAATTCCACTACAAATTTACTCTGATGTTAAGATTCATCACCAGAGGAACTTGACCCTTTTCCCTGTGGTAAATCACTGCCATCATCCAGTGACCATATTGGGTAAGAATCTTAAAAAAGATCTGTTTCTGATTCAGTTTTAAAGTGTGAATATTTCCCTATCAGACAAGGTAGGAAGCTAAGAACACTTAAGCGTTCTTTGGATATCTGTAAAATGTGTCTGTTAGAGGGGTGTGGACATATCACCACTAGAAGTATGCTTAACTTATGTATATTCATCAACAATTGAAAGTAGAAAAAATGGACCTGTGAAAATTTTAATTTCTTTTAAATAAAGTTCAACTGCGTTCTGTGTAAATGTTGTTCTACTGCGTTCTGTGTAAATGATGTTCTTGTGTGTACGGGCTAGACATAATTCTTAGATGCAATTTTCTCTAGAGTCATTCCTCTGTGGTATAATAGCATACTATTAAGATAAATGGTGGGAGGCAATAATTTAGTCTGTAAACAATGTGAGTAAAGGTTTTTTTTTTTTTTTTTACCCCCCTCTTAAATATAGAAGCAACATCACACTGGTAATCAGCCGGGGAAATTTTTGGACTACACATAGCATGGTTGTATAGAAACTATAAAATGAACTCTGAGGAAAAATGATTATTCTTCGTATGTGATAAGTCCAGCACTCAGTCTACTGCAACTCATGTTGAAAGGTTTTGTGTTACAAAAAGAGGGCATCAAGGTGAGATGGATAGAAACATTAAGCGTATTATTCAGGATTTTCCACTCAGCCTGGGGCAAATAATTGTTTAGTATACTGGTATACTGCACAGGAACATAAGTAAAGCAAACTAAATCAAGATTAAATTAATGGTGTCTTTTGAAACTCATTTAAAGTTTGAAAAAGTGCTTTGTGCCTTTAAAATAATGCAAAGGCCATACAAACTGTGAGTTGTTGTCCATCATTTTAACTCAAGCATTATTCCACATTTGAGAGGTGGATATTGTCCGTTATTCCAATATAGCACACTTACTCGATTTCACTGTTACCGTGTAATATATAATACCAACATGGTATATATCTATACATGTTTGGTTGCAAAACACCAGGTCATTCTTCAAGTGCTGTTAAGATTAGACCAAAAGATCAGTTCTGAATGAAATGAGGGTTTAAGTAAAAAAAGGAGGGAGGGAGGGAGTCAGGAAGGAAGGAGGGAAAGAAGAAGGAAGCTGGAAAGAATCCCAGCTGACTTTGGGCCAGTCTATTACAGGATTAACACAGGCACAAACAATCACTCACGCTTATAGGCAATTTAGAATAGGCACCTCTCTCTACTGCAATGTATGGTTCCCACCTGCCTCAAGACAACCACCATCATTCCTGTGCTGAAGAAGAGCACAGTGAGCTGCCTGAATGACTATCGCCCAGTTGCCCTAACCCCCATCATCACCAAATGTTT
>JBCNYH010000010.1:14605536-14617971 GCA_039654325.1 Tandanus tandanus
ATATGTGTCTATATGTGTACATATAGGTATGTGTATATATGTGTATGTAGGTATATGCACATATATAGCTTAGTGTATTTTAAAGATAAGGTTAGACTGAGGTGTTTGTTTAAGCTTATTTAGCTGCATTAGTAATAATGTCCTCACAAATATAGTGAGACAAACTAAATTGTGTGTATGTGTGTGTGTGTGTGTGTGTGTGTGTGTAGGCACATGTTTCTTCCCATGTTTGTACTTGAATCTCCTGTATATCAGTGTCCATCATGTCTCAGAGACGTTTAGTGCTGTTCTTGGAACGAATGGAAGGATCTGGAATATTTCACAAAGCAAAGCAAAGCAAACTTTTAGAGAACTTGAAACAGAAACAATATAGGCCACAGATTATTAACATAAAATAAATTCAGCCATGCTAAATGATGTCATTCAACCAACGGATGTCAGTCAGCTTTCCCATCTCTGGAGACTGCATGCATCATAAATCCAGTTTAGTTCAGTCCACACTGCAAATGCCTGCTCATAAAAACTCCCTGAGCTTAGGACAAGCAGAATAGTTTTTTTTTTTTTTTTTTTAAATTCATAAACAGTGAGCTATGGCTGGTGAAGAAAGATGATCAATAGCCATGGACATATGTCTCCACTTAATGTCTTTTCACATTTTTTTGGAAAGTAGCCCGAAGACCTTTCCTGACATTCCAGTTGATACATGACCCTCAACACTCATGCTTTCTTTCCTTCTGTGTTTCTTCATTTTCTTTCTCTTTTTTTCACTTTCTCATTCAGCTTAGTTTTTGTCTGTCCTACTTCCTCTCTCGCTCTGCCCTCTCCACTGGGAGGTGTTTGTTCAAGTTTCCTGACTTGGTGATAACACAGTGGGAGAGAATATGTCCTGTAACTGTTCCTCCCCCACAGCTATTTCTTAACAAGTTCAGTGCTGAGTAGTCACATCTGCCAGATGAGCACTTCCAAATAAAACACGATTTCACAAACGAACATCCGGAACTCTGGGACCCTCTGACTCACAACGCACTCATAAACACAACCCAGAGGATAAACCTTCCTGCACATCTCAGAAACTGTTGATAGCAAGCTGTAACAGAGCACAGGAGGTCATTAACATGATGTCACAGGATGTCCATCTTGTTGGATGAAAGCATGTTGTATTAATGAATACACTTAATCATACCTCAAATGTATATTTGTGAACAAAGTTTTGCTTTGAGCTTGAACATTTTAAAATGATTGCTGTTTAATAACTAAAGAGAAAGCTTGAATGAGGTTATTTTTGTATGAAAATCTATGTTGGTATGCCCTGAACAGCTTGCCAGACCATCGCAGGGCAACATACACAACAATTCACACTTACAATCACACCTAGGGTCAATTTCGCACAGCTACTTAGCCTAATCTTTATGACTTTAGATTGTGGGAGGAAACCAGAGAACCTGGAGGAAACCCAAGCAAGCATGGGTAGAACATGAGAATGCCACACAGAAACAGCCAAGGCCGGGAGTCTAACCCATGACCTTCTTGCTGTAAGTTGGACATGCTAACCACTATGTTACCGTGTTGCTGGTGATATAGCTCCATAAATCTCAAAAAAGACATTCTGTTTTTGTACAATTAATCACTTATAGGCTGGTTTGAAACCTAACTATTTTATCCAGCAGCACATACTAGTTTGCTATGTTTACACTGGACTTTTTTAATTATTTGCACTAGACTGCCAATTTGCACCATAACAGTATTACCTACTATTCTTATACTCTTTACTATACACTTACATACACACAATTCTTATAGTGTTTTTACTTTGTCTACACTAAGTTCTTAAATTTTTTTTGTACTATATTTGCCTCTAATCTAAGTTTGTTTTTTTTACAGTATAAGTTTGTGCAGTTTATTGTAAATACTGCTAGAAACTGTGAATTTCCCTCTGGTATTAATAAAGTATCTTCTATATGTCTATCTATCTAGTTCAGAGCAATTTGCCAACAGTTAAATTTGACAGTAAAATTAAAGAATAACAGTGAGCCCTTTACTAAATGTTTGGCATTTTACAGAAAAATCACAAAGCCACAATACACGGTTCTTTATGTTCAATGACAGCACATTAAAAAAAAACTATTATTATTCATAAATTATGTGGAGCATTATTCATTCATTAATTTATTCATTCATTCACTGAACCACTTAATCCTACTGGTGTCGTGAGGAGGCTGGAGAATATATCTCATCTGACTCTGGGGGAAGCTGAGTACACCCTGAACAGCTTGCCAGTCCATCGCAGGGCCAACAAACACTAAATCATTCATACTTACACCTAGGTGCAATTAAGAACAGCCAAGTAGCTTAATGTGCATGTCTTTGGACTGTGGGAGGAAACCGGAGTACCAGGATGGAAACCCACAAAAACACTGGAAGTTCAAGCAAACTCCACACAGAAAAGCCCTCGACCGAGCCTGGGACTCGAACATCAATTATATAATGTATTGCCTGTAAATTAACTGATACTATTAAAAAAAAACAATTAAACGTATTAGGACGTGCATACACATCCTAATATGTTTCTGTCTTAGGTAGAACGCTATCTCAGAGATATCAGTCATGATCACTATCTCAGAGATATTAGTCATGATCACTATCACAGAAATATTAGTCATGGTCGCTTGGAGCAGGCTTGGCGCATCATCACGCTTTAAAGCGAAAAACATAAACCATAAAAAGGTTTTCTTGTGTTTTTCTTGTGATATATTTTGAGCTTTAAATGAGATTTAAAACACAGTGTTAGCAACACAGCGCTTAATTAACTCAAAACACCAAGCTCACATGACCTGCTTCTGTAATGGTTGAAACATTTGGAAAAAAAAAATCTTCTTTTAGTTTCTTTTCTTTAGTTTCCACCTAGTATATAATCTATAAGAACTCTTGTGAGTTAACGAGACACCTTTACACAGCTCTTATGTATTTTTGCTTATGTTACCATGTAGAATATACTAAAGAAACTATTTGCCTCAGGCTCGTTGGATGTTGCTGAATTGAATATTGAATCATTTCATCCTGGGGACTATTCATGAACACCCACCTCTCCTTCGGCACATAATTGCTATTTAATCAACACCTTCTGACCAATCAGAAAGAAATATTCAACGGCGCTATGGTATGAGGTAAAAAAACTACGGTACCTCGTTTCAAATTAGATTTTATTATTTAGTGTCATTTCATTTAGGGCTCCAAATTTATGAACATTGTTAAGCGTCGGTAAACATCTGATTTTATAAATATTTTTTTACGGCGAACGGTTAGATGAGTGTGAGGATGTAAGTGTGCTCTTTAGCGAGACATACTGAAGGGTGCAAACAGAGTTTAGTGGAACTCAAACAGCAGTGCACGAGTTTCAACTCATCTGTTCATTATCAAGCTCAATCATGTCAGACCAAGGAAACACGAAACTTAACACAGTTGTAGACTTAAGGGGGGTGCATGGTTATATACTATACACACAGTGTTGACCAGAATCAGCTACAGCTAAGCTTTCTTTTTCAGCTATATGCCAGCAAACAGCCCACAGATAGAGGGAGAGAGAAAATTAAATAAAATAGGGGCAGGAAACACTTTCATAATATCTCCAAAATGTGGAGGCCTACATAGTATAATGTGAACAGACCCATAATTGGGAAAGAATGTCTTTGCAATGGGGTGTGTTTCCAATTATGCAAAGAAATTTAGTAGTAAGGAAAAGGATTTGAAATACAAGATGTGTCGAAATGTCACTTTTACTCACACATTTTCTTTGTTTTATAATAGATATCAGACCGAAAAATAAGACAAAGTGCAGTGAAATCTGCTTCTGATCAAGACAGGAGCATCAAAAGGTCAAAGGAACAAGATTAAGGGTCACAGCCTGTTTGCAGAGGATGAAGGTCACATTCCAGAATTTCCTTTACAGGAGGGCAGTTTCAAGCCATCACCCCCTTTACAAGTTAGCAAGGATAAATAAAGGAAAGAGTGAATGAAATATGAAACATTCACCCAACCTCTGCTTTGGCTTAGCAAACCCTAAGTGGGTCAAAGTTCATGAGAACCACTGGATGCTTGTCCTCCTTCCTATATATGGATATCAACCAGACCGAGAATCTTAGAAATAACTTTTTATCCAAAAATATTTTATGGGCAATTATTACAAATACAAAAATACATCTATTTTCCCCATCTAAGGGTATTTAAGAGCCCTGATCAACTGAAAGCTTACTTTAGCATACAGTAATAATAAACCAAGCCTAGGCCATTTCAACAGCCAATCATTTCATTACACAATCATCACTGTATTTTTGATGAATGATATAAACTTTGAATCTTTATTTTTAATTAATCAATAACGATATATCATACCATATATTTATACATATTAATGTTCTTCCAGGCAAAAGTTATCTTTGGATGAAAACCAACACTGCAGTACAATACTGAAGTGTAAAATAAAGTTAGTGTACATATTAAGGTTGGCCTTTTGACACCTCAGCCAATACTGAGTCCATGAACAGGCCTGTGAATCAATCACTGGCATTACATCATCGTCACACTGCAGTTGGAGATTTCCCTCTCGAAGAGAGCACTTGCCGGAATCTTCTCTTCAGCTCCTGCATGTTGGGACTCTTTGGCCGAACAAGCTGCAGCCCTCCCCTTCTCTTCTCTCCATTTGCCCCTCCTAGTGCCCGGCTCACCTCCTGGCACAAGTGCAAGAATGCTGTCTGCACACCCTCATGGTTCTCGCGGGCTGAAGCCTCAAAATAGTGTCCTCCGAGCTCGGTTGCCAGAGCCTGACCCTCATCTGTAGGTACCTGGCGTGCCCGCAGCAGGTCGCTCTTGTTGCCTACTAGGATGATAGGGATATTGCCGCTTGGATGGATGCGGCGCACATGCTCATAGAGTGGCTGAATGGTCCGGTAGCTGTGCATATCAGTGATGGAAAAGACCAGAACGTAACCATCTGCCCAGTAGATGGAGCGGTTAATCTGTTCCTGGCAGTACAGACCTTCTGACTCATCCTGAAAAAAAAGAGAGAAGACATACATAAAGGAGAATAAAAGTAAAAAAAACAACAACAACAACACTGAGTATGATAGAGACTAATACAAAGATACCGGAGTATATAAGAGGACTGCAACTCTGGAGGAACACCCTGTTTTAATGATTGCATAAGATTGTGTATCCAAGACCTTTTGTGTTTCAACATCACATCTGTGCTTCACAGCAAGCAAAAAACAAACAAACCACAAAGTAAGCCAAGACAAGCAAACTAAAATGACTTAACTGCTACAAAACACTCTTCACTATCAGGAGAAACATGGCCTGCAGCACTGGGTCTGCTTGTGACCATATACCGACTGAAAAATGCGATATTTCAACTGAGTAATACCCATTAAGAAGGGAGTCCAGACCAGGCCAGGCCAATCTGGAGCTGAAAAACCCCCATCTCCCCCCTCTTCTCACTATAATGACCCTCTGACTCAGAACACTATCTCCACTCCCACATTGTTTGCCTGCAGGGTAAATGTTTGAACTAAAATTAGCCCCAAGGTTCATCAGACGCCTACCGGGGTCCCGGAGGTAAAGACTGCCTGACCGACATGACACCTAGATAAGACAGGAAACAGACGTTCATGATGACTTGGATTACCTGCAGTGAGACACAGGGAGTGTCCTGCACTTGTAGAGAAACCTGCTCTCCATCAAGGTTGATCTTTCTTGAATACAAGGCCCCTAGAGAAAGAAATAAACAGGTGTTCACCGTCAGGCTTGCTTGGCTTTTGTGACTGAGTTATAAATTAGTATAAATGTTCGAATGTGTGTTCATGAGTGGGTTTGTTACCTGTGTTGGCTTCGTAATCACCGATAAACCTCTTGGTCAGAAATCGTACAATTAAGGCTGCAAATTTTAATAAAAGACAAACAAATAATATTTATTATTATTATTATGATTATTAAAAAGGTAAATTGGCAGGTACAATTATAATAGTGATTAGTCACAAGCAGGAATCTAAACATCTCTGTGTCGCCCCCTGGAGGACACTTTCTTCTCAAACCTGCCTGATA
This sequence comes from Tandanus tandanus, assembly GCA_039654325.1. Taxonomy (NCBI): domain Eukaryota; kingdom Metazoa; phylum Chordata; class Actinopteri; order Siluriformes; family Plotosidae; genus Tandanus; species Tandanus tandanus. Next base: position 14,611,630 of record JBCNYH010000010.1, read on the forward strand.
CTCAGAAACTTTCACATTTATTTATTTATTTTATTATTAGTTGATTATTTGATCCTCTTTTAAAGGTCTGAGATCAAAGAGCACGGATGACTTTATTGTTACCTGTTTTCCCGACGTTGCTCGCGCCCAGAACGACTATTTTCACATTTTTATTAGGCACACAGTCCAGGCCCGAGTACTCCGGAATGGGGACGAGCAGAAAGTTGCCGGTGCTCATCGTGCTCGGCTGCTCGGGAGGACGCATCTAGAAAGCTGGAGACTTCATCCGAGTGCCTGCGAATTCATGGCAGATCCGAGACTTTCCCCCAAAACAGCTCCCTCCCAATTCTCCAAACTCCCTAAAGCCCGTCTCATAATGGGAGTGCCGAGGAAATAATCCTGACCCTGAATGAGAAACACACACACACTCGCGCTTTTCCTCCGGCGCCGGTGTTTCTCCAGTAATCCGTGGAGTAAAAGTACAGGATCCTGGGATCACATGCAGAAAGGGGTGCGTGTCCGGTCCTCAGAGCAACGGTGTCTCCCTCTCTCTCCCTCTCCCTGTGTGTGTGTGTAGATCCCACTGCACTTAAAGCGACTCAACGAGAGAGCTGAGATAAAAGAGGGCTGAGAGAGAGCTGAGCTTAGAGAGGGCTGAGATAAAAGAGGGCTGAGAGAGAGAGCAGAGAGAGCTGAGTTGAGAGAGAGAGCAGAGAGAGGGCTGAGATAAAAGAGAGCTGAGAGAGAGCTGAGTTTGAGAGAGAGAGAGAGCAGAGAGGGCTGAGGGGTGGATGAAACCCATGACGAAGCACACTGCTCTGAAACACTGCACTCTGACATCCGGAACTTAGACACATCCGGACTGGAATAAAGGGAAAAGGAAAAGAAAAAGAAAATAACAAGCATTATTATATGCTGTTCCGATATTAGAACATAATGTACCTGTAGCCTTTTATAGCTAACTTACAATAAAAAGTCATGCTTTTCACATTTATTTACCAATCATTTAAACTCATTATAAACTACAAATTCATATACAAATTAAGCCCTCACTCACTCTCCCTCATTTGCCAAATCCTATTTGGGTTGCAGGGAGGCTGGAGCCTATCTCACCATTCACACTCACATCCATACCTATGGCGGTTTAGACCAGCCAATTCTTAATATGCATGCCTTTGGACTGTGGGAGGAAGCCAGAGTACCCCGAGGAAACCCATGGGGAGAACATGCAAACTGCACACAGAAACGCCCAAGCCCGGACCTCGAAATCTGGACCTTCTTGCCGTGAGTCGGACGTGCTAACCGCTAAAATTATTTAAAAAATAAATATTTTCAATAAAAAGCAAACAATCAAACAAATGAATAAATAAATAGGGTTGCACAGTGGCTCAGTTTTTAGCACTGCTGCCTCACAGTGGGAGGGTTCGAGATTCAAATCTCGGCCAAGGGCCTTTCTGTGTGGAGTTTGCATGTTCTTGTGTTTTGTGGGTTTCCTTCAGGCACTTTGGTTTTCTCCCACAGTCCAAAGACATGCTGATGATGTCAGCTGGCTACTATCTATATTGCCTCACGTGTGGATGTGAGTGTGAATGGTTTTTGTCGCTGTGTTTAACCCTGCAGTAGATTTTCAGCCTGTTCAGGGTGTACAACGCCTCTCACTGCCTGAACAAGCAGACAATCTACTGCAGGAGCGATGGGTGGATCAACTCGCCCGTCCAACCCGCCCTATGACCCAACCACCTGTAGTCCGAGGTAAGTCCTTCTTGTCTAAGTAATCTTATCAGCGAATTACAGAAATGTCCATATTTTGGAAATAATATATATATGGGAAGTATTTTATAGTGTAATTGCAGCTAAAGTCACAGTGAGTGAGCCAACATACTAATGTAAGAATGGGTATTATCTGTTTATAAGCTAATGAGCTAACCATTCGGGGATAGAGCATAACACTGTTTTAAAATTGGTTAACTGTTGGTTAGTGCAGATTATCATGTGGAAATCTGAACATACAGCAGCTAAGCTAACTTAACATTACTATAGTACGAACATCTGTTCCCTATTTATCTACCTGCAAACTGAATGAATTAAAGTTGAATGCACAGTTCTGCTCTGTTACTGTGAGTTATTATTATATGTAGGTCAGTTTCTTTTCATTCTTTATGACGAATGTTAATACATCTGTTTAAATGATTTCTTTATCTCTTCCAGAATAAAATACTTCATTGTGTTGGGAATGGCGGGTGCATCCACACAATGCTGAGTATAAGTTAGTTTTCTATTGCTGTTTAATGTAAAAGATTATATATATATATATATATATATATATATATATACACACACACACACACATTAACTGAACTGAGGGAGTAATGTATTTTTAGATAGTGTTCATCTATGTGCTGCTTCTTTTCCTTTTTTTCACTATAGCCTTCAGTATAATGCATTTCTCACTCTTTCACTGTACTTTAAGTACACTCGAGGACAGGATTATCAGGGACAGCTTCATCTGGTGTGTGGGCCAGAGAGCCACAGAGACCATGGAAAGAAACCTTAGTGTTGATAATATCTCAATAGATTGGTTCAGCTGGGGTTCTACATATAAACTCTCTCACACACAAGAACTCATGATGAATGATGGTTACTTGACTTTTCAATCACCTTAATTGTGGACTGCTGAAAGGACTGTGGACTGAGGTTTTTTAAATGATGTACAACAAACCTACAGACTGCTTTACCAAGCACTGTATTTTATATATGTATTTTAATTGTAATTTAAACTTATTAAAATGATGCTGCACTGAAGATTCAACTACCTGTTTTTATGTGTTTAAAATTAAATTGTAACAGTTAAGCTTACCTTTACCCTGATCCACAGCTACCAAAGTTATTCAGTTCAATCAGTAATTAATTTATTAATGAAGTTCACACACTATAAGTTTGTTTATGGTTTTTATGGTGCATATCTCGTATATATTTTAACAATAGCAGCATGGTACACTAGTAATGCAAGAAAGCATCAATGGAGGTTTTGTCTGAATTTGTAAATAATGTTAAATGTTAGCTTTATACAACAATAGAAATATTTATGAAATATTTGAGAAATAAAGATGATGTTCATGCAGTATCCCTCTTCTACAGCCAGATGAATGGCATCCAGTCTGCTGCTCTCTGAGCTCTTCCCTCTGTTGGTGCCGGTCCATCAGTTTTCAGTGGATACCTTTTCAATTTACACTACAAGCATTTTAGGTATATTATATAATACATTACATATTATATAATGTAGTTTATTAAAACTGTAATACATTTCTTACAAGGTGACACCTGTAAGCTCTGAAAACAGGTGTTCTGGGGGGAAAAAACAAACATTACAAACAAATTTAAAGCTCATATAATTAAATCCTGTCTCAGTTTAAAGCCCAAGTTCAGGACAAGAGTGGGGACACAGGACAGAAATATTTCAGTAAAAAATAAAGTTCAAATAAAATAACACATCATGTCAACATAGAGCAAGCATCACACAACACATACAGTATTACCTGTACCAAATATAAATAAAATAATCACATGTGCAGTGCATTCATTAATAAAATAAAATTATAAAACACAATATAATTAAACTCAGGGACTAACACAGGTTTTCCTCCCGACTGGTTCTGGTACTCTAGCCTTAAACTCTAAACCAGCACCATTCGCTTTGTACACACATCAGCTAATGCTACTGCTAGTTAACCAGCTCTGTTAGCAAGCTGCATCTATTATTCATATTAACTATGAAAAGAGAAACACAGCAGCTTCTAGAGTACACTGTAAACATTATATTTAATTCAAAATTGTACATACCGTGCTTTAAATTGGGAAACCCTCAAGAAAACAAATATTTACTTACCGGAAGAACTTCAGTTAACCGGTGATGACACTGTTAGCTCCATGGACACACCTGCTGTCACTCATTTCATTCCAGGGATGTCAATAAAAGCCAGACACGCCCCCAAAATATGCAAACACATGAGTCTAATATCTTATTAACCGTGGGACTATTAGAAGAAAAAACACACAGAATCAATAAGATGGATATAGCTTAGTAAATTAACCAAAACGATTTGTGGAGAAAAATCTATTGACTCAGTATTTTAGGTGAGCAACTGCGATTTTTTTGAATGGAAGTCTATGGAACCGGAAGTCTTTAACCAGTCCCTAGCGGATCCCGGTGGTATTGCACTTTAAGAGACTTCCGGGTAAGCCTCATCTCCCAGCTCGGATGGTTGCCGCCTGATCACGGTACATGCAGCTCACGTGACTATAGGTCCTTGTTCTCTGCTTCCTCCTCAAGGTAGTCTCTTCCAACAACCTAGTTTCCCCTAGTGGCAAAGATAACTATCACATATTCCATACTACCTACCTATGTATTTCGTATGAATATATAAAATATAATTTAAATGACTAATTAAACATATATAGAATCCAGCTTTCATATGATATGAATAATTATTTGATCTCAAAGGCCTTCCACCTTGGTGAATAACAACGCCTCGATCAGATAAATCTCCATATCATAATTCACCTCATTCAATAATTGCTCATTAGTTCGTTACAGTGGCCTCTGCCATGTTGTGGAATATATATTAATCAGCAAGTGAACAGTCAGTTGATGTTTTGGAATAAAAAAAAGAAAGGATTTCAGTGACTTTGACAAGGAGCAAATTATCATGGCTAGATAACTTGGTCAGAGCATCTCAAAAACCCCATGTCTTGTGGGGTGTTCCCGCTGTGTAGTAGTTACAATGGGTAAAAGCAAGGATAAAGTGTGAACCAGGAAGAGATTCACTGGCACCTATGGCTCAATGATGTGCATGGGAAGTGACGGCAAGTTCATGACTCATCCCACAGAGCGCAAATTTCTGAAAGAGTTAATGTTGACTATGACAGAAAGGTGTCAGAACACACAGTTCACTTCAGATTGCAGAATATGAAGCTGCATAGCTGCTGACCAGTCAGATTGCACATGCTTGACCCCTGTCCACTGCTGAAAGTGCCTATATAATAGGCAGATGAGCATTAACACTGGACCATGGAGAAGGTGGACTGGTCTGATGAATCATGTTTTCTTTTATAGCATATGGACAGTGAGGTGCCTGTGCGTAACCTTCATGGGGAAGAAATATCACCAGGATGGACTATGTAAAGAAGGCAAGCCACAAAAATCAGTATAATGTTCCGGACAATAGAATTCATGTGAATGTTACTTTGATGTGTACTATCTACCTAAACACTGTTGCAGACCAAGTACACAGCTTTATGGCAATGGTGTTCCCTAACACCAGTAGCCCCTTTTAGGAGGATAATACGAGGTGTATATACTGCAAAAACTGCTCAGGAATGGTTTGAGGTAAAATGTCCTCTAAATTTCACATCTGGGATGTGCAATGTGTACAGTAACTGCACACAAAATGACTGAAGTCCAAGACTAAGAAATAAACAGGAAAAATTTTCATAAACAGGTAAGCTATTAACTCTTGCATGATTTAGGACTACTACTTACTAGTAGCGGAGCCCCATAGGTATGGAACATGACTTCAATGGTTGACCCATGTCCGTGCTACAGGAAACCCAAACAAATAGCACGATGGGAACATCCAACCCCACACTGAAACATCCTCGCAAGGCATGGGACTCAAACCAAGGACCTTCTCGCTGTGAGGCCGACGTGCTAATCACTACACTACTGTGCTGCTCTAAATAAGCATCTATATGAAAATGTATGTTAGAAAATGGAGAACTTAAGAATTTTACACAATAATGTATGTTAACAGCATGGTTGTGTTACTGTCTGCTTTTCTTTCTTTTCTTTCTTTCTCTTTCTCTCTGTCATTCAGATCAGTGCCGTTTCAGAGGGCTCATCACCACAGATCAGGGTCTGATGACCTCACATTAAAGCATGCATAATAGCAGCATAGTGTCTGACAAAATGCTTAATGATAAAATTTGTACTATGAATTCTTTGTAATATCAGAGGATTGTAAACAAAACCATCAATATTAGATTGAGGTTTTAAAGACTATGGATTGTTTGCATATGTAGCATGAGCGACCTCTAGTGGCTGAACTCCAGAACTGGAAACTTCAGAGTACCTTTTAAAAAAATAACAATAATAATAATAAAGGCTTACACTGCATAATAAACGCAATTATTGACAATGTCAATATTTTATATAAAAAGAAATGTTGTGTTAAATGCTAAAATTTATGTGGGTCATTTGCAGTTTTGTGGGGGGGGGGGGGGGGGGGGGGGTCTCTTCTTTCTTTCTGGGTTTTTGGTGGGTCTCCCCTTTCCAAAAGTTTCCCTGGAAAACGGGGGTTTTTTCCT
>JBCNYH010000010.1:14619457-14637389 GCA_039654325.1 Tandanus tandanus
AAGAAAAAAAAAAAAAAAAAAAAGGGGAAAGAGGTGTGAAGGGGAGAACCCAAAGGTTTTTGAAAACAAAAACACCCCCCCCCCCCCCCCCCCCCGCTTAAGTTGGTCATTTGCTTTACCCACTCCTGTGTTTTTTGCGCATGCGTGAAGATGTGGGCGCATGCGCAGTGCGCACCGGACAGGGACGCGGCGGGTCTCGCAGTGACAGGCGGTCGCTTCTCGTTCTGTGTCCAGCCGCTGGACAGGCGAAAGCTTCTTCACCTCAGATTCAGCCTTTTGTGGCTGTTTTACAGTTTTACAGCTGGGGTTTGGTCCAGTATGGCGGCAGACGGATGGAAATACTGATGACAGTCCGAAAAATCGCCTCGATATGTACGATGGTGGGTTTTATTTTTCTCCGAGGTGTCTCTGTGGCGGTTAGCCTGCTAAAGTGTGTAGCTGGACTGCGTGTGTGTGTCTGCATCCGTGTTTGTGTGTGGCTCTGGATTTGTGTGTATCTCTCTCTCTCTCTCTCTCTCTCTGTGTGTGTCTTGTCCACTGCATGTAACCGGTGTTTCGGATCAGCTAACAGTACAGGAAGTAAACAGTTAGCAATCAGAGACACCGTGTCATCCTAGCACAGACTACCTACTCAAACTTTACCAAACCACCGAGTTCTCGTTATGACTCTACAGCACTCCTGAGATGTATTTCTGGTGAAGGGGATGTTTATTGAGTTTCTTATTTAGCTGTTTGGAGCCTCACATAAAGTTTAAACCAGCCAGAAGGTTTATTAAGTTGAAAATAAGTGAGCTAGTTAGCTAGATTCGGCTAGGAGCTCTGAGCTGTTAGCTTGGTGGACGCAGCCGGGATCCAGTGCATGGTTCAGGGCGTCTCCATGACAAGCTTTAACCTCCATTAACCTGCCTCGTTAAAATAAACATATATTTCAGCAGTTATAAAGATGTCACATGGGTAAATACACCATCTTTATGAACACAGGATTCATTTAAAAACCTAGAGTGATGGCTGTATCTGTGTGTGTTTTCCCAACTTCTCGTCCTGACATAATTATTACACTGTAATAACACAAAGCAGTCAGTTCCTCGGCTGTGATTGAATTGAATTGAATTGAATTGAATTGAATTGAAGGTGAATAGCTAACATGTTAAACGTCACAGCTAGCATCAGTTCACACAGCAGAAGTGCTAATTCAGAGTGAGTCATCCTGCTCCAGCTCTCTGCTTGTTGTGTTGTTTATGATTAGAGAGAGCATTGACCTGTTCTAGTGTCCTTAACCATTACACCACTGGCCCCATAGAGACCCCCGCCGTGCTAAGACCCCTGTGCAAGGTCTCGACCGCAAGTGTGAATCTGTATACCCAGCAGTATAAATGAGTACCAGTAAAAATACTGGGAAGGTAACTGCAATGGATTGGCGTCACATCAAGGATGAGTTGAACTCATGCTATGGAAACCAGGATAAGTTCTAACCTGATGAGCCAGTTGGCTCAGGTTTAAAAAACCCCAACAGACTTTACCTTTATGCACCTTACCAGAAAAAAGGAAAATACTGAAGATATAAAAGATGTAGTATTGATGATCATATCCAAGAAACAAGGAAAAGTACAGTTTGGTAGCTTTATTTCTGAGTGTGTGTTGAAACCCATGATTTCAGGTCGGTTAGCTTGCTGTAATAATTAGGGTTATAGCGATTAGACATTGAGCATTGTGACTTATCTTGACCTGAATATACTGATGCTCCAATGTGACATTTTCTACCCTGGCCTACTGATGAATTCTGCCATCAATGTGTACTTTGTGGACCGACAGAATTTGGTACACATTGTCTTTGCCTGAGATGATTCGTATAGACACTTGAGGATCAGGTATCAACTGATACTCAGCTCTGATATTGGAAAAAAATCAAAAATGATTACAGTTGGACTGGGGCCCCTTTAACGTAACAGATCACTCAGCTTTACTGTCTGCACAAACCTCCATGCAGTGTCAATTGTTTTAACCCTCTCTGTTTTATATGTTAGATCACCAGTCATTGTTTTCTTTTAAACCTAAAGAACAGTGATTAATGTTAAGCTTTGGAGCTGCTGTGCTGCCTGCAGGTGTTCTGTTGGTGTGAAACGTGTGTCTCCCAGCTTGTCAATGTTGTGCCTTCCTTCTAAAGGATGTCCTTAACGTTCCTAATCGGACTTTCATGGCAGGTACTAACTTAGAAGAGCGAGGAGGGGAGAGCCCGTGACAATAACCCTTGTGCCTGTGTTTTTCAGGGCGCCAATGCCTCAGCTTTGGAGAAGGAGATTGGACCAGAACAGTTCCCTGTAAATGAACACTACTTTGGTCTGGTTAATGTAAGTGGTGATCTGGGTTTTTTTTTTTTTGTCATCAGTGAGGAGGTTAATCATAAAGCCATGCAGCTAACCAGCTTTTATTGTATTCTCTGTATGTGTGGTTTTTTAAATCACTTCTTATTCCTGTCCTCTCATTTCTGTTCTTGTGGAATTGTTTTCTGCAGTTTGGCAACACCTGCTACTGTAACTCAGTGCTGCAGGCTCTATATTTCTGCCGGCCGTTCCGAGAGAAAGTGCTGGCTTACAAGGTGCAGCCACGGCGCAAAGAGAGTCTGCTGACCTGCCTGGCCGATCTATTCAACAGCATCGCGACGCAGAAGAAGAAAGTGGGAGTCATCCCTCCGAAGAAGTTCATCTCACGCCTGAGGAAGGAAAACGGTAACATTTAAATATTGTTTCAAGTGGGAGTCATCGATTGCTGAGAAAGATTTGATGATGTTTGGGCAACAGGGTGCGTTTGTTCTGATTGGTTGGATTAGTGTTGTGTGTCTCACAAGGAGCAACTTTCTTTGTTTCCCCTTTACAAAGCCAGGGCTGGGTACGAATGCCAGATTTTTCTTTGAGAATGGATAGCAAGTAGATTATGAGATGATATTTTTTGAATTTGACAAAAATATAGTGTATGAGAATGATAACTGTACCTTTGAATAGTTGATGAGAGTGGCACTCTGGACTACATCAGAATTTCAGCCCTCTGCATGATGAAGCTGATGTAGAGGAGGGGTGAAGCCACTAATAACAAACCAACTGATTTAAAGATAATCTACTTTTCCACTGAACTTTCAAAGACCAGAACCAGATTGAACACAGTGGCGTTTTTATTTCATTAAGCTGTGATCCCAGCATTACGTTCACCATGGAAGAATGGTTCACATCACCACAGTTCCTTGTTCCCGTCTTATCAGATGTTCGGTTAATCAAATTGTTTATACTGCCATCGTTAGTATTTCTGATGAAAAAGGCTCAGTGATGGCTTATCGATAATGACAGAAGGAAAAATCAAAACCATGATGAAATTAAAATAACATTGAAGGAAGGGATGTTATCGATGTGCTTAAATGAGTCACTAGCCAGTATGGTTGGAAACTATTAGCCAGGCTGCTTTTATGCCATCATCAAATCATGGTTTGTGTGGTTCATTACTGTAGAGTTTTTTTTTTTTTTTTTTTTTTTAATAAATTACACTACAAGATTAGAAATCAAACAAAATAAGGTTTTCTTTAGTGCCACAGATACAACCAAATAACCACTTTTCCATCAAGATAAATGTATGTAGTGGAAAGATCTGTTTATAACATACAGAAGTACAAAACTGTAGATACAACCTCAGAAAGATTAAGAAACCACTGCAAAATGATTTATTTTTTTAGATTTTCCTATTTATAGGTATGTGTTTACGGAACATGAACACTTTTTTTTTTTAATCCACAAATTTCCACCAACTTCATATAAAAATATTCTCCCTTGGAGTAGGCAGTACAGTTGCATGTTGGTCGTGTCTGCCAGACAGCAAGAAGGTCCTGGGTTTGAGTTCCGGGCTGAGGCGTTTGTGTGGCGTTTGCATGTTCTTCCAGTGCTTGTTTGGGTTTCCTCTGGGTACTCTGGTTTTCTCCGACAGTCCAAAGACATGCACATTAGGCTAATTGGCTGTTCCAAATTGCCCAGGTGTGTGTGTGAATGGTTGTGTGTGTTGGTCCTGCGATGATCTGGCGAGCTGTTCAGGGTGTATCCCTCCAGAGTTGGCACCGTGACCCTTAAGAATGAGGATGATGATGACTATTGTCCAGTAGGGCATTTAATTACAGAAAATGACAACTAGATACAAAAATATCTAAAAAGATTCAGTGTTTTCAGACCTTGAATAGAAAAGCATAGAAATCAAGATGATATTCAATTTTTAACAACTCAATACTAATTTTTGAACTTCGGATGAGTCCAGAAATCAACATTTGGTAGAATATTCATTCATTCATTCATTCACTTATTCTTAATTAGGCTTGCTGGGAGGCTGGTACCCATCCTAGCTGACTCTGGGAGAGGGCAGGGCACACACTGGACAGCTCGCCAGGCCATCGCAGGGCAGAAACATGCTGACAGCAACTCAGTGGCCTACTCTTTACAAACAACAGCAATGGTTCTTTTACATGCCTCTCACCAAAGGCAGTGAGAGAGTTTTCATGCATTTTGACATTTTGAAATCTTTATTTATGTGGGTTTATTTGCATGTTGTATGTATGTATGTGTGTGTATATATATATATATATATATATATAATATGCTAATATAATATTCTTATATTAGAGTTATTCGACAACTACATGCAGCAAGATGCTCATGAGTTCCTCAACTACCTACTCAACACCATCGCCGACCTGCTGCAGGAGGAGAAGAGTCAGGAGCGACAGCAGAATGGAAAGGTGGTACAGAATGGAGGAAGTGGTGGTGGTGGTGGTGGTGGAGGAGGAGGAGGAGGAGGAGGAAGCGGGAGCAACACAGGAGAGGCCGAATCAGCCGAGAAGAACCAGCAGACATGGGTGCATGAGATCTTCCAGGGCACGCTGACTAACGAGACCCGCTGCCTAAACTGTGAAGCGGTGAGCTGAAGAGAACGAGCTCTTGACTTCTTGCCCTTTGGCTAATTTATATTTTAGCTGCGTCCAAAACTTTGTACTAGAAACAGATGATCTAGATGGAGAAGTAAATACGTAGTATACAGTATTAAAAAGTCAAAGGTTTTGAGGTACACTGCCATTATATCATACTACCATTGTCAGCTACTGTATCCCATGATGCAGTGTGGTAATTTCCGACTTGTCAGAATTTAAAATAAATCTGGCAGAAGTGGCTTCAATTTCAGCTCTGAACAATAATGTAAAATAAATATGACGTGTCAGTTGCAAGTTTGGGTGCAATATTTATTGATTTATTTTTAGTAGAGCACATTACCCAACTGATAGCACACGGTAGCTAACTAGCTCACTAGTCTTACTGATTTGCATGTTTGTTATCTGAGCTAGCTATATGCAATAGCTGTTTTTTTTATATACAGTAGTGTGCAGTGAAGATTATTCACCACCACCTTTGTCTGAAAGGGCTCCGAATAAAAAGAAGTCAAAATTACTTCTCTATAATTTTTTTGGTGAAAATGTATTGAACAATGCTATTGTAGGCAATGAGAACCAAAAAAATCATTCCAACAAGTATAATGAGGTAAAAGTATGGCTAATAAACAAAAACACTGAAAATACAGGTTTTTCAGAAAAATTGAAAGGTGTCGCAAATGTAATTTTTCTGACTTTTGCATAACATGAATGAACTTCAAACCATATGGAATGGTTTAGCGAGTGAAGAAATTAAAAAATATGTAAACACTGAAACTGTAACGCCTGAAAGGTTAAATGCTGTAATCAAAGTAAATAAACACAATAAATATTGGCTTTTTTTTTCTCAAAAAAGAGACTATTTTTGTTATTACTATATATTGTTGTTTGTTTATTTATTCTGATCAATACGATCCAATATTACAGGAAATAAATACTTGAATAGTACTTGGTTTATGATTTATCTCCATTTTGTTAAGTGTACAATCATCACTGCATCACTATATTTTTTTTATTTCTTCACTCGCTAAACCATTCCATATGGTTTGAAGTTCATGGTATTAGCCATACTTTTACCTCAATATACTTGTTGGAATGATTTTTTTGGTTCCCATTGCCTACAGTAGCATTGTTCAATACATTTTCACCAAAAAGTTATAGAGAAGCAATTTTTACTTCTTTTTATTAGGAGCCCTTTTAGGCAAAAGTGGTGGTGTATAATCTTCACTGCACACTACTGTAGTGCCATCAGCTCAGTGACACAGAAGTACTAGAACACTAAATGGAAGTTGTCGTGCATACCTGTGTACTATACAGTAACGTTCGTGAGTAGTGTGCAGTACACTGTGTGTATTAGGTCAGTATATGATGTATGCTCGTATGGAGTTTTGGACACAGCCCTCGACTCATTAAAGCTGTCAGATGGGAGTAGACTTGTTTACTTAACACATTTTTTCGTTTTTATTATTATCCGTCCTTTAGTTAGACCAGTTTTAGCATTCCATAGTGCCCCTAGAGCAGCCCTTTCTCCCTGAGCAGCATTGCAGAAAACTCTGACCGTCTGTTTAAAGAGGATTCAAATAAAAAAATTAGCTATAGAGAGGTAACGAGTCATCCATGCTTATATAGAAGTGGTTCATTTCATATTCCTTTGTCGTATCGCATTTTGTGACAAGATAATGATGTACAGTGCATAAATGGTCTTTTATTGTAAAATTATGGCATATGCTAATCATTATTTTCATTTTCATTCCTCAGGTAAGCAGTAAAGATGAGGATTTCTTGGATCTCTCTGTGGATGTGGAGCAAAATACGTCCATCACACACTGTCTCAGGTAAACCCTAAAGATACATACATAGCAGCCTGAGAATAACACGTCGAGTAGTATATTACTTGTTATAGCTGCATAGTCATGGAATATGGCTTTAGATGGCTGTCCTGTGTCCCACATGCCCACCACAGGAAACCCAATAAGGCTGCCGTATTGCTGAGTTGATACTAATTGTCATGTATCACCTACTTGCATGATGATGGGCAGCAATAAAAAACAAACAAACAAACAAAAACCTTAAACCCAAAAAAGAGAGGCTCATACACCGTAGCTCAGACTTGCACAGATTAAAAAACACAATATAACTCAAGTAGGCAGACACACTTGCAGGTAAATAAATGTTTGTGGAACAAACGCTGAAATTGGTTTGCTAGAACATGAATTTGTTAAACAGATAATTAAACTAACAAATGATACAAATGAAAGTGGAAATTAGCTAGTGAAAGGAAGGGTAGGAAGCCAGAAACCCAGACCTGGACACCTATTAGTAGAGACATCAATCAGAAGCTCCACTTTTAGGCAGTGCCTAAATCTATATAATAATTCCTTTATACACAAAGTACTTTATGCTATGCACAGCGTTCTCTGTTAGCTAGCTCACTAATTTTAGCTTTTATTGTTCTCACCACAGTAGTTTTATATTTTCTCATGACCGATGGTGTTGAGGCGCTAACTTGGAAGCGCACTGTAAAGCTGTTCAGTTTTTTTAAAGGCTGTTACTCAGCAAGAAACCTCTGTAACCCATTGCTGTTTACCCTTCTATGGTGTGAGACGTCTTCGCTGCTGTCGACTAAAGTTCACCTTCTTGAGATGTGAGAATGTTACAGGCAGTCGAGCGAGAATCAAGTTAAAGGCTCTTTCATGTGCAGAATGCCTTGAACTATAAAGCGCGGGTCCATGATGTGTTTGTAAATAGTATTAGGGCAGTGGTGGCTCTGGTGGTTAAGACTCAGACTTACTGATCCAAAGATCAGGGGTTCAAGTCCAAGTACCACCATGCTGCCACTGTTGGGCCTTGAACAAGGCCCGTAACCCTCATCTGCTCAGTTGTATAAAAAAAAATTTTAGTCGCTCTGGATAAGGGCGTCTGCCAAATGCTGTAAATGTAGTACTACGGTATTGTATTTTTGCCATATTATCCGTCTTGTTCTGCCTTGGCTCATGACTGTCACAGTGTTGACATGAGAATCAAGTTCTGTAATTTTTTTCAGTGGGTTTAAAGCACTGAGTATTGATGTAATAGGTGTGTAATGTCCTTCTATGCAGGGGTTTCAGTAACACAGAAACGTTATGCAGTGAATACAAGTACTACTGTGAGCAGTGTCGGAGTAAGCAGGAGGCACAGAAAAGGTAAAACGTACTTTTTGATCTGTATACCGATACAGCGTTTCACAGGCTTCTTAACTCAGCAGTAGCCATGAAGCTATACAACAACCATGTAAATCCCACAAGACTAAAACAGCTCATTTTTCTTTTTGTTAAGGATGTGTGTGAAGAAATTACCCATGATTCTCGCCCTGCACCTAAAGCGCTTTAAGTATATGGACCAGCTGCATCGTTACACCAAACTGTCCTACCGTGTGGTCTTCCCTCTGGAGCTAAGGCTCTTCAATACCTCCGGTGACGCCACCAACCCTGATCGTCTTTATGACCTTGTGGCTGTGGTAGTGCATTGTGGGAGGTAGGAATTTATAGAAAACCACTTGGGGATTTATCAGTGCCATTAAAAACTTTATTTTTTAGAATACGGCTTTGCTCCTACAGTCTGACTGCTTTCACAGTGGTTTTTGTCCTTGTTCTGTTTCAGTGGTCCAAATCGTGGTCATTACATCACTATAGTGAAAAGTCATGGCTTCTGGCTGCTGTTTGATGATGATATTGTGGAGGTAAGACTGAATGCGAGCTATTTTCGTTTCAGGCTATATTCATACTTTGCTGCGAATTGAAAAAGGGAAGTGGTGAATGAGCATTAAAAATAATTTACTTTGAAACAAATGGTAGTTTCTGTTCAACTATTTAAACTTCGGAACTCTAACACGTCTGTAGTGTGTGCGTGAACTGTGGTCATTGGAACTTGAATGCAGTTAAATATCTGATAGATAGAGGGGAGAGGAGTGTAATCCTCAGTGTCATATGACTAGGATTAATTTGTTTCAGCCTCACTTAGACTAGAATTAGTCTGGACTAAATCTTTTCAGTCTCTTCCTGAGGTATTTGTAAATAAGTATTGATGGACTCTCTTTTTTTTTTCTCTTACTGCTTTCGATCAGGTAACACAAATTGCATTTTAGCAGAAAACTGTGCATCTTGTTCTAGTGAACGGCAACCAATTTATAGGTGAAGGATACGAATTTTATAGAAATGCCACCATATGTTATTTGTATTCTGGTGCCTACTCTGCACATTAATTGTTTAGTCTCCCGCTTTAACAAAACCACAACAGCAAGGTAGCCTCAAATAGGATTTCCTTCAACCAACAATGCTGTGTGCGCGGGGCTGTTTTTACTTGGAAAGAATGTTGTGTCTAGTCTACAGTCTCAGTTTGAAGGACAGTTATATGAATCCAAATGCTTTCAAACACAAGCTGTTTAAAAGCCATCAGTAGAGAAGCTCAGGAGTGGCCTCTGTGAATGGAGGAGGTGAAAATAATGTGCTGTTGAAGGTGAAGTGTCGTTTGGTTGCTCAATGCTGATGGTAATGTATTAGAGAGGCTCCAGAGTGTTTTAGAAGAAAAACACAGGACAGCTCACGAAACACATTGAGACATGAGACATTGAGACATGACACACACACACACACACACACACACACACACACACACACACACACACTGTTGAGAAGCGATCCAACAAACAGAGAGCTGGGCTGTACATGCCCCCAGTCTGGTGGGATTCCTGGCATATTTCCACAAAGCTAATCTCATACTGAGGGGAGACATCAGTAGACATCACCAATTTCTTCTTTTTTAATTGATTGTGCTCCGATCAGGGTTGACACAGGTAATGAAAACTACAACTAGCAGTGGGAAAAAATGTTAACTGAAATAAAAATGACATTAACAGTTAAACACAAACTAAAAATGCGCTCACACAATACTCGTCATGAACCTGATTTGAGCATATTCATATTCTGAGGTTAGTCTGATGTTTCAGCCGAATTTGCTCCGATATGTACCGATGTTCTCCGACTGTTACCCAGTGTGATTCCACTGTTATTTTGATGTTTCGTCCAATGTTTTTATAGCCTGATGGCACTCCGATTTGTCCGCCTGATGTGTCTCTGATGTTGTATTAAAAAAATGCCTGAATTTACTGTAAATGTCACTGGAATGTCTCATGATGTTACTTTCTCTTTTTTTTCCAAATTTTCTACAAATCTTACACCGATCATTACTGATTTTTGCCGATGGTAGTCCGATTTTTTTTCTGTTTCCCTGATGTACCCGAAAACATAAAAAGACAAAATATTTCACTCTTCCCTGCAGTTTTCCCCCAAAATTCTACATTGTCCTCCAGTGTTTTCAGTGATGTGCTTCGATTTCCTTCCAATGTAACATCGGAATATGATCGGGGCAATTCAGCGCACCTTAACATGAAATATAATTACAGAAAAAAAACAGCGTCGTTTTTGTTTTGCTTCCTCCTTGATTTCTTGTGTGGTTGCTACACCTCTTTGAAGGTGAGGATGAAGCAGTACCAAACTAGTTCCAGGTGGCCGTAATCCAAGCAATCCAGTAAAGCAATCCAGTAAAGCAATCCAGTAAAGCAATCCAGTAGAGCAATCCAGTAGAGCAATCCAGTAGAGCAATCCAGTAGAGCAATCCAGTAGAGCAATCCAGTAGAGCAATCCAGTAGAGCAATCCAGTAAAACTAACACTAAAACAAAACCATAACAAAATAATAACACTAAAGTCCGTCTGTCCATCACACTTTAGTTTTCGGACATCTGGCCGTGCGCTAAAGCTGGGGCTATCGAACTTGGTATGCTGGCTCACTACTATGAGTGCTAGGATGAGTTTGTGTGTGAGTGACCTTGACCTACTATTCAAGGTCACAGAAGCAAAACTGTATATTAGGTTTCCGGACATTTACTTGCCGTGCGCTGAAGCTGGGGCTTTCAGACTTGATACGCTTGTTCTCTATTGGCATATTATAAAATGGTCCCTTCGGCGGGAGCGTCTGGACACCTGTGGTATATTTTTTAAATTAGGTTTGAAAGATCGTTGCCAGTAATGCCTCAGATTAGATTTTTCTCTCACTCTCTCTCTCACTCTCTCTCTCTCTCTCTCTCTCTCTGTCTCTGTCTCTCTCTGTGTGTGTGTTTAGAAAATTGATGCCCAGGCAATAGAAGAGTTCTACGGGCTGACATCTGACATTTCCAAAAACTCAGAGTCAGGCTACATCCTGTTTTATCAGTCCAGAGACTGAGCCGATGGCAGTGTGTGAACGGGACCGCTTTTGGCTTTGTGAAAGTCAGGCTGAGCCAGAAGGCGGGGCTTGGGCTACCTACGCGCCCCTCACTTCAGCCCCTCTCAGCCGAGCCCCGAGTCATCAGGTGAGCCTCTGCACTGGAGCAGCCAGCAAACAGAAGGCAGGAGCAGTTGATTCCAGAGCGATGTGAGTGGCACAGTCATCTCCATAAGTTTGGAGGTTTTCAGTCATCGTTCATTCCACAGACACACTCCATCAGTCAAAGAAAAAAAAAAACACGTTAATGGCATCCAGGCAGGGACAGAGGTTGATGGTTGATGTGAAACCTTTAACATGGGGAGGTCTGAAGTTTTGGCATTCGTTTTCTGCATTATGCTTTGTCCTGGAGGTGTGTACTGTAAAAGTTAGTGTTATTTTGGTGCAGAGCAGATTATGATAAATGCAATCACCTGTAAACATCTGGAACATGTTTTTGACACCGTCTCTGACTAGACCTTCACCTGCTGTGAAATTACATCTCACTGTTTGCCCAATATCGGGCTATTTACGATTATCTCTTATAACTAGAGTAGGTTTCACCGTAACGTTATATGTGGCAATAATATGATGCACCTCTGCTCTCTCTTGGTGACCTGGTTTGGCTGGTTTAGAATCGTGTTATTTTACTGTTTTTCTTTGGATAGATGTAAGCAATCATTCACAGGATGTTCTTTGGGAAAGAAGCCTGCGGGCTGCCAGCGTTGTGGAACAGAACACAGAGGATCGTGGGTACAGGCGCAGTGCCGGTACTATGGTTTAGTAATAAGGTTGGTTTGAGTTTAGCTTTTTTGATTCAGACGTTTGTATTGAGAAAAGCGAATGCAGTGCTTTGATTGTCATGGAGTGCACACTTGGCACGTGGAATGCACACTACGGCAGTGTGCACTTCTTTGATTGTAATATAAAATGTGGCTTTAGTAATGGCACACCTGAATACAAAAGAATCACTTGAGTATTTATTGCTATTGCTGGGTAGTCTTGTGTTTGACATTTCATTTCATTTCAGTGAGTTTTTGTTTTTTTTCCATGAGGAATCCAGACTGCTTTTAAATGCCTGGTTTATTCATGGCTTTAAATGAGTAGCTAGAATCTTGTACTCATTATCTCCTAGCCACTGTTTCCCCCTTCTCTTTGTACTCAGTAAATATTTAACTGGAGGTCTGTGGAGAAAGAAAGCGAAGCAAAGCGTTGTGGGTCATTTTTTTTATGGTGTGACCAGAAACTTGTTCCCAGCAAACCAAATGTTTTTCTGAAAAACGCGCATGTGAAGAGTCAGGGGTCGTCAGAACAGCTAAATTCCCTCCAACCAGCCATGTCTAGATTTCACAAAATCATTGAAGTGTTAAGAACAGCATAGTCCTGTGACACTATGGGCTGTTTTTTACGCTCCTGTACATTTGTAGTAATCCCAGTCTGAGATCACTGTAGCGTGTCTACATTTGGGAAATTTACCCTCTGGTTGTTGTGGACTACTTTTACTTTTTTATTATTATTTTTTTAATGGCTTTGCTAGTAAACATGTCCAGTGGCTGACATTAAAGGGGTGTCAGAGGTGAGTGCTGTCCCATTCTGCTGGTCCCCAGCTGATTTAATAGGCTCCGTGAGCCAACCTGTGGCTTATAAATATGTCTACAGGAACACGCACATACCAGAGTTTGCCATTTGTTAATCTTCCACTGACTGAGAGAGGCACAATTGCCCTAAAACTATCGTTGCAGCTTAATAGCATGTTTTCATTTACTTCCCCCAGTCCCTTTGTTTGTTCATTAAGACCTCTTCCCTGCACGTGGATATGAGCTCAGTGTGTGTTTTCACTGAGATATGAGCTCCAGGAGAATTTCAGTGAGCACACTTGTTTCTCATTTCACTTTTTCCTTTTGGACTACTTATCTGTGAGGGTTTTCAGACTGACTGTGCTGCTGAATAAATTCCACAAATTATCTAGAACTGTGTATTACGGCTGTTATAAAGCTTGTATTAATGTTATAAATGGGTTGTAAGAACAGGAATTTTACTATATTTGCTTGAAAGGAATGTTCCAGTGTTTCTTTTTTGTTTGTTTGTTTGTTTTAATGCAGTTACAGTAAATATATGTACGCTACTGGTCAAAAGTTTTCGAACACCCCCTTTTTTCAGTGTTATTGAAATGTAAACAGTTCAAGTCCAGTGAAGGAGCTGAAAAGAAAGAAAGGGATGCGGTATGTCAGAACTTTAAAAGAAAAGAACAAGACTTTAGATGGGATTCAATTATAGAATGGCAGCATAGTGTTCAGACTTAAACTCTGTCGAGCTGGTTTGTGAGGAAGTGGACAGAAGGATGGCAATAACAAGGTAAAGCAACCAACCAGTGCAACACATTTGTGGGAACTTCTGCAGGAGGATTGGGAAGAACTTCCAGAATGAGTTCTATTGTCAAAAGAATGTCATGGGATGGAATATCAGCAAAAGGTGGCTACATGGATGAGTTAAATTGTGTTCGACAGAACAACTCCACGACTTATTTTTACCTCCAACTGTTTTTTTTTTTTCTGTTTTTTTTTGTTATTGCCTTTAATTTCAGAATACATTGACATTAAAGTGGCATAAATTTCAATGAAAACTGAGGTGTTCTAAAACTTTTGACTGGTCATGGACAATAACTGAGAACGGAGGACTCTCTGAAAGTAATTTCGATGGGGGGCTTTTCTCACTTCTTGTCTGTAGTAAATGTACAGGATGTCACTGCATATTGAGGCTGAAAGAAACACTCTGAAAGGACATTGAAGCATGTGTGATTACAGACACTGACATAAGGTGAAATGTGGTGTTTATAACATTTCATACTTTTTTTTATAGCAGCCGTAGTTAAACTGTTAACATTAAAAGTGCCGGTGCAGTAACTGGATAGTTTATATCTCCAATTTAAGTCAAAAGAGGAATGGAACAAGAACTTCATAATTGATATAAAACCTTAGGTTTATATTTTCTTATATATGTTTTGCTAACTATTCTTTCATATGGAATGCCACTGGTGCCGTGAAGTTTTGTTGCTACAGAAAGGTATGATTAGAAATGTCTGATTGTTGTTTGTTTGTTTTTTTTTCCGAAATGCTGTAAACTGAATCCCAATGATTATTTTGTTTAATGAAACTTTTGTGACTCATCACAGCAAAGTGGGTATTAAGTCGGAAATTATTAAATACTTTGTTGAAATTTAAGTGTGATTTTCTCCAAAGGTGCATGCTTAAAAGGCTGAATATTCCTGGCAGGTTTTGGTTACTTACTCCAATACTAGCAACATATGTTAGAAAATTTGGTATCATTTTAAAGCTTAGGATATCAGATACAAAATAGTACCAATAACTCAAAATTATTCATTTCCTACTTAATACCCACTTTGCTGGGATGGGTCACATTTGAAGCACTGATCACAGTCAATGAATGTTGATTATTACATTTATTTTATTTTATTACATTGGCATTAAAAGCCAGATTGCAAATGTCTGTATGATGTAGCACCGGATGTCTGTGAGTCATGTGACCACCCCAAAACCCACCACTCACCAAAAACCACTGCCTGTCAAATGTTGCACTTTTGACAATGTACAGAATAAAAAATCAAGAGAGTTAAAGAATGCAATGTGGAGTGTGTTTGGACTGAATGAAATATAGTGTTCCCAATAAAAGTTTAAAAATACACAGGTGTGAGTTTTATACTGTAGAATAAGCAGCAGTTCGAGTTCTCTTTAAAAAAAAAAAGCCTTTAGTCTCATTTTCATTGCAGATAAAGGATTTTATTGATGGACTATAGTGTAATAACAGTAGGTTGTACCATCAGATGATTTTAATATTACAATATTATAATTTTCTGTTTATAGATAATATGTGTATAGATATGATAGATGTATAACAGTTTTTTTTACAGGTTTATGTGCCTGGGTTGTGTTTCATACATTCTCTTTCACCCATCAGCAGATGGACTTCTAGGTAACTGGCTCCTCCTTGTGGTTGAGTGTGCTACTGTGCCGTCTGTGTTCATCTCTGCTAACTGTGCCAACTCCACACTTTAATTCTCCCAAAGTTTAAAAAGCAAAAGGTATGGATGGTAGAAAAATGCTTATATGATCTCTAGGTAAAGTTCACCTTGCCACTGTTTCCCGCTCAACTTTTTGCACACCGAGTCTGATCGCTGAAGAAATTTAGGAGAGAAGGCCTTCTGGATCATCTGTAAAGAAAGAGTGCAACAGCATCTTTTTGGTCATCTGATTCATATGAAAACAGTCATTGGACAAAAAATAAGAGTCTACTTTTATTTGGAAGCATTGTGCATACTGGTACACAAATCTCTAAAGGAGGTAAAAGCAGCTGCCTTGGTTTGAGGACCACAGAGTATCTGAAAGGAGGATGAAACTAGAAATCAGGCACAAGATAATAAAAATTTTATGCTTAAGTTAGAAAATAAAAAATAAACTGCAACAGTTTTCCGGCATTCGTTTAATTTCAACTCTACAAACGATGGTGAACAAATTTATCCATTAATAATCCAAATGCTTCCATTAAAGCTGAATATTCTGTATATGAATATCTGCACTGATGTAGGGTTGGCTTTGTAACATTTCTCATGTTTTCCATAAATGTGGGGGGTTTTCATGTGGATCCCATTAAAAAATATATTAATTATAGCATTATTACAGTGTTATTACACTATAAGTAATGTTAAGAAAGCAATAAAACTTATTTATTCATTAAGAAAGTAAAATTTATTTTAAATTTATGCACTCATTCATTCATTTGCCGAACTGCTTAATCCTACTAGGGCCACAGGGAGGCTGGAGCCCATCTCACCCGACAGTTGGGAAAGGTGGGGGGTAAACACCCTGAACAGCTCTCCAAACCATTGCATCATTTACATTCAAATCCACACCTGGGGTGATATGGAACAGTCAGTTAGCTTAATGTTCATTTCTTTGTACTGTGGAAGGAAACTGGAGTACCTGGAGAAAACCCATGCAAGCACAGGGAGAACATGCAAACTCCAAAGAAACAATCTCACTGAGCCCAGGACTTAAACCCAGGACCATCTTGCTATGGGGCAGGTGTTCTAACCATTATGTCACCCGGATTTAAATTTAAAATGTATTACTTAGTATTTATGGAACTCTGGACAAATCTGTGGTTTTGATAAATGTTTGCAAGCTTCCTAAAAACAAGAGTTAGTTAAACCAGAACCAGTTAAAAAGTAAAAACAGTCAGTCTGTGTAAGGGTCTTTGAAATCTTGCTTACTAACTGATTTTCTCACACAGTTAAACTGCTACGAGCCTAAACAGTTCAGATCAGTCAAAACATGTCAACATGTCTGTTGCTTCTGTGTCCTTGGTTGTAAGGAAATCTGTAAATCTCGTTTCACTTGCAGGCGTAAATAAACTGTGCTTAAATGGTAAAGTTCTGTAACTTTATTTATGGTTGTGAACATATCAACAAACTGATTAGATTAGGTGTTAGCAATGAACAGAACCCCACTTATTCACAGATCCTGCCAGTATGAAAACAACATATTAATGAAGGGATAAGTTTAGAAGTTAATAAGTATTAAGGTATTAGTTGGTATTGGGGATTTAATTTTCCTGCCACCAGCACTGGTTAATACAAATCTAATAGCACTTGGCATTCAGATAAGTTTATGCCGGAATTAGGCTTTGGTAACACATTAACTAATGCTGTAAATGATGGAACTTTTATGTAGTGTTTCTGCTTTGTTACTTAAGTTATTCATTTATATCACGCTGGTAATCTGCTGGTGAAATTTTGAGGCTAAATGCTGTTTGATTGTATAGCAGCTATAAAATGGACTCGGAGTAAAAATGGCATCTTTGCATTTAAAGTCCGGCGCTCACTCCACTGCAACTCAGGTTCAAAGGTTTTGGCACTGTTACAAAACGACTGTTTGGAAATGCTGATGAAGTGTGCAGGACATTGACAGTCAGCCTGAAAAATCTAATTACTTCTGTGGACCTTATCAGTTCCTCCTGTAGTCCGATGACTGGGATTAATAATTATTCAAGAAAGGTGAGGTGGTTGGAACTTCGAGTGGATTATTCAGCGATATCCATCAAGCCTGATGTAGATAAGTGTTTTAGTATATACTACATGGGAACATAAACTAAATTACAACTAAATTTTTTTTTAGCTTATACATATTTTAAGCATGACAATAGTAGGCGAGTTCCATGTACTCCATAACGGCGTGTCTTTAAACTCATTCAGAGTTTTAGCATATACTACTTAATAACAGATTTTTATGGTTTATTTTTCCATTTTTAAAGCATGACAGTGATCACTGCTCCATCACAGTGATCATGTGCACTTTGCGACGGCATCTTTTGAAAATCATTTAAAGTTTTAATAAAGTGCTGTTTTTTTTTACCTCAAAAAATGTGAAGCCCATATTGCACAGTTTTCTTCGTATATTCTGAGACATTTTGTTGAACTTCTAGGATTTCAGAATCAGTGTCCATGGCAAGCCGTGCTTTTTCCACCATTTCGATTCAAATATTATCCACTCAGCATAATATCTATTATTCCTGAGGTAGCAAACCATTCATATCATGCCATGTAGTGTGTACTAAGTATACACTGCTCAAAAAAATAAAGGGAACACTTAAACAACACAATGTAACTCCAAGTCAATCACACTTCTGTGAAA
>JBCNYH010000010.1:14638507-14650043 GCA_039654325.1 Tandanus tandanus
AATAAGAATATTTCATTCATTCAGATCTAGGATGTGTTATTTTAGTGTTCCCTTTATTTTTTTGAGCAGTATATTTATTACCCTTTTCAAACTTGTGATGCTTTAATTAAAGGGCAGTACGCAATTCTGGAGAAAGATTGCTTAATCTTTGGAGGTAACTACTAAACGTATTCACCCCGCACTGCTTCAGAAGCTTCGCCCCCTAATTTCACGTAATGCCAAGGCAATTACACTACAAATGTCACCTCATCTCCCTTGCAGCGAGTTACCACCAGGGTGTGTTTGAGCTGTGAACACTACAAGCACAGTCGTGCTCTGTTGCTGATTGGCTGGACTAATGTTGTGTAGCTCACTCAGAGCCACTTTGTTTGTTTCCCCTCTACAGAACAAGGGCTGCATACAAACACAGGAATACATAGCATAGCATGCTTTGTATTTCATTTCATTTTGGCAAAAAAGAAAATCCAACTGTTTCTCCTAAACTATAGCACCTTAGTCAGCACATCGGCTAAATCTCAATCTCTTGCTTTGACTCTGTGCCCAAAATGATTCAATCTGAGAGGGGTTTGGGCATTACAGTCCATGTAGTGTGAAAACTGCGAGCAGGTATTAGCAGGTTGTGTGAGGTGTAATACTCTGGTCACTTGAGGTTCCTTTGAGAAACCAGCTCCAGGAATTATTTTTATTATGGACCTGTTTAAGTCACTTAGAAAAACATCTGCACATAAATAATGCTTAAATTCTTGTATATGAAATACTCTCCACACATGTGAATAAGGAACAGTGTGATAAATGTACTCTATTCTGGTATGAGAATCAGTGTGGCGACGGTCCTTATGTAGAAAACACTGCAGTGAAAATCCTCTTTTTAGAGCTCTGTGGTCTCGTTCATTTAAATCAAAATCTGATCCCACTTTCACGCTTCAGGTTTCTTTAGGTTTGTATATTTCTGATAAACAGAGCCTTCTTTTCTCTTCTGAAGTTTGCCTTATATGCACATGCACTGCATGAAAATTTCACAACAGGGGGAAGATTAGTGAAGATTACGAAAAATATATATATAATATCTACAAGGTATTCTATTATAAGGTGTGTTTCTGTGTTAAGGGAGTACTTCAGTCTCTAGGAAGCAGGTGACAAAGTCCACATGCACTATGCACACTACACTAGCCCTTCTAGGGGTCATACTACAGTCTCTGAGCCTGACACCTTGCCAGTGAAAAAGTCCCAGAAGTTGCTTGGCTGCTTGCTGTCTTCTGAGGTGGTGGAGGTGTTGGAGCCCTGTCGCACCCACACACTCCTTTCTTTTAGGCTCTGAAGGTGGGATGTGTCTTCCTGTGGCTGGAGACTGAACTGTAGCCCCTCGACTGCATTGGGCAGCCTCATGCCCCTATGATGCTCTTGTTCAGGCTGGAGCTGGCTGGAGGGCTGGGTGAGACTTAACAGGTTGTGATGGGAATGGAACTGGCGCATCTTGGCAATAGACTTGGGTGAAGTGTCTGAAGTACCTGAACCAATACACACATATCACAAAGCACTTAACCTTTGTTTGTTTTGGTCAAAATTAACATTTAAAAAAATTAAACAACACTAAAAAAACACTTTTATATGATGGGACTATACTTGCTTCTATCACTCTAATGAAAATGGACAAACTGTTAAAATTGTTTGTGGGTGGAGATCGCCAGTTGCCGCAGCCATGGGAGCTAATTGGCCGAGCTCTCACGGGAGGGAGGGATGGCATACGCTCACTTCCCTGTCACTCACAGTGATCACCAGCCAATCATGGGCGTCTGTGAGTTCATTCGTACGAGTGCTCGGATAGCGCTTTCCCTCCGTGTGTTAGGTCGCCTCCAAAATACGTATGCACATCAGTTTGTAAAGAGGCGGGAGGTAGCATTGCGTGTCACTGAGGGGGCATGTGAATGCTTATGCCCCTCCCTGGTTGGTGGTGGTCGTGTGATAGGAAAGGCAATATTTGAAGGGTGGGAATTGGATACAACTAAAATTAGGGAAGAAAATGGGGGGAAAATTGTTTGTGGGTTTGACTCCGGCTCGACTGTGACTCTGACCAGGACAGAGTGGCTACTGAAGATAAACTAATGAATGACAACTCAAGACAGCTAATCAAGCGGATAGCATGCACTACAAGACTGAAGATCGAGCTTTCCCTATCACGCAGCCAGTAGAAAGCGGGACTTCAATTTAATCCTGGAACCAGCGGCAAGACTCACATTTACTTTTGGTGCTGTGACGTAGTGCGTTGAAAAACACCTCACTGTTCAGTCTGTTTCCCCCAGCAGAGTCTCTGAACAAAGGGGGCACAGGCTCGACAGGCGACACGTCATCACTAGACTGACCCATTGAGTCCAGAGATGTCTGAGTGTCTCTGCGTTCTCCCAAGTCTGGCTCCACCGTCACACTGCTGTCACTGTCACAAAGTAAGACAAAATATGTCCTAAACACCATACATTAAAAGATTCAGTACATTAACTGAGCTGTTTGAGTTTGTCATAAGAAATTTAGTGAGGACAAATAAAAATCAGTAAAGACCTTCCACTCTATTCCTTCACCTGAGTTTCCTGCGTAGCAGGTAGTCAATGACGTCTGAATCAGTCTGAATGAGACTCATGAGCACCTCCTGCTGGAGCTCTGCTGAAACCTACATCCAGCCAGTGCATGAGCAGAATCAGTTTGTAAGTGTATGAATATGATTTTTTTTGTCATATGTAACAACACTCATCTTTCATTATGAGTCTCTCTCACCGTGAAGAGATATTTGTAGTGCTGGATGAAGAGTAGTGTGACGGAGATGATGGCCGCACTGTCCTCAATGCCCATTGCCTCAGGCTTCAGGTCCTTTTCTGATCCCTTCTCCTTCTGCAGCAGATTGGGCCCAAAAATCACGGCCAAGTTACCCGATGTCATCTTATTCCCTGGAATCTAAATGGGACACAAGTAAAGAGAAAAGATGGTGAAATACACAGAAAGAACATGTAACGATGCTTTGATTCGTTTTTATTTTCTACTGTCTGGCATGGAAATTTATAGGCATGGAAAAAATTCTTCTCAACACGCTTAATCCATCATTAGAACATTAAAGAAATTCACGTTTTGTCAAAAAAATATGGCCTCCTAAAGCATTCGGTTGATGTGATGTCACATTCATAATACTGACAAATGAACATTTCACTGAAAGATCACATGACCTTGCGCAGGCACTGACTTTACAAACACTATATTCAATAATGTAGGAATAATCGGCCCCAACCAGTTGTAATGGCGGCTGCAAAACTAGAAAGATCCAGTTGTTGAAGAGCAGGCAGAGCCTGAAAGAGGGAAAGAGATAGACAGAGAGATAGATAGATATATTAGGGTGCTACCTCTTGCTGGTCAGGGCCGACAGAGTCATGAGCATGCTCTTGAACCGTGTGTAATAAACTCAGCAGCCTCAGAAGAGTGTCACAGTTACACGGAGGCAACAAATACAACAGCTGCTGCAGGTACGTCAATTGGTCAGCACCCCACAAATCTGTAACATGTGGATACATATGTCAGGTTTATAAATAAGTCAATATAATTAACTGAGGGGGTAGATCCATGTGTTTGCATTTGCGTGTGCGTGTTCATACTGTTAGCATGCAGAAAGGCGGAATAGAGCTCTCTGGGCAGCAGAGGGTCAGGCATGTCCCTCAGGAACTCTTTTAATAATGCGGCCACATCATGAACACTGTGTTCATCATCCAGTAGAACATCTGTTCCACTGTCAAAGTCCTCACGCAGCTGAAAACAACACATACAACAGAGTACATATTTGAACAGATGTTCAAAGACACAAATGAACAATCAACAATATAAAGCTCTCTATATAAATACAGTATATAAGGATCACGCTATATCATTCTGAGACCCTGGCGTTTTTCTACTGAATGAGCATATGTTTTTAATGAAGATGAGAAAGCACTTCTGCAAGTGTGGACAGCCTCTAAGGAAATGCACAAAGGTAAAGGAGGGAACTATTTAAGGTGATACACACATCGGACATATAGAACACATTGGTAATTCTGGATAAATTCCAAGTACATACATGTATCACACGTATAGTACAGGTATCAGATGGTGCAAGCATGTGGCTTGGTTGAAAAGGAGGTTGCAGGCTTTATCCTAAACTGACAATAGGGGGTAGTGTGAGCTGAGACTTACTTGGCGGACTCTCTTCTTTGAGCTTCCTACTCGGAAAATTCCCACCGTCTGCAACCCTGGAGAGCAAAACATAAAGCCAAATGAAGAGCACGGAATCAGTTCACTCTGCTTCTGTGTAGGTAATTCTCAACTCAAAACACATACTGTTTATGATATTACAAAGTACTTACTATTCACACCCAGCAAGCCTTACAATTCATTAACAGGTCTATTAGTGTACACGGTGCACTGTGTATATCTTATAAAACACAGCAGTGTCACTTCTACATGTACTGAACAAGGTACAGAAACGAAGACTTGGCAATACGTTACTTATGCAGTTAATAACGCCTAAAGATAGCATTTGGATATCAGACGTTTAAAGTTACGTACACAGGTAAGATATTTATAATCCCATTAAAGAAATTAATGGTGCAGTCAGCTGTTATACAGCTATTTTACTCGATTGATTTATTTAATTATCCAAAGCAACAAATAATAGATAAGGGGTAAAAAGGATTGTTGGTAGCAGTCCAGGTGAGGCAGAAATTTGTAGCCTGATGTCTTATTCACTGAACCACTGGATTCTCCAGCTCTCACTTTTCATTTGGTTTTAAGCCATTAACTGCCAAACAGCACTTTTCTAACAAACCTAGCTAGCATCACAGGAAGCAGCCAAATGATCAATTATCTTAAAATCGAATGAGATGATAATAATAATCACAACAACAACAACAACAATAATAATAATGGGGCAGTGGTGGCCCGGTGGTGGGCTGCTGGATTACTGATCAGAAGGGCAGGGGTTCAAGCCCCACTATCACCGGGTTGTCACTGCTGTCCCCCCGGTGCAGCTAACTGGGTTATCAAAGGCCAGCCATGTCTCTCACTGTCTGTGGTGAGAGGCATGTAAAAGAACCATTGCTGTCATTCGTAAAAAGTTGCATTGCCGTCAGCGTGTTTCTGCCCTGTGATGGACTGGCGAGCTTTCCAGGGTGTACCCTGCCCTCGCCCAGAGATCGGCTGAGATAATAATTTATATAGAGAGACTGAACGGTTGCACAAGCGGAGGGCGTTTTTGTAAATTGACAGGCAACGTGATTAATAATGTTTTTTTGATCCACGACTTTATTTCTGCTCCTTATTTTCCATGGCTGAGTCAAAACAGAAATCAGAGTTTTATCTCTAAGTAGCTTATAACAGTGTCAGAATATGAGGAGAACTGAAAAGTAAAACATGTTTTGACTTTAAAAATCACTGACCACACCTTTAAACAATTTTCTGGTCTGTTTATATAAGATTATAAAAAAATGTGATAACACTTTATTCAACCCAGATGGGAAATTTCAGCGTTACAACACAGAAGAGACACATTAAAAAGGGTACTACTGCACAAGCTATTTTTTTTATGAGTATGAATAGGGCTATAAAAGGAATGGGTAAAGGAACCTAGAAAAGTAATTTCCCAGCAAAGTTTGCAAAACTATCATTCTGCAGCATGAAACTGAAGAAAGTGCAGTAAAGTCTGCAGGGACAAACTGCCAAGTTGATTTAAAAAGTGAGAATCAGACAGTCGTACAGGTAACTGGGAGGAAATACTTCCCTTGCACTGGGGCTGAAGGAGCCTGCTGCTCAATATAAGTTGTAGGTCAGTTCTGATGATAAAGAGCCTGTTAATATCCTTCAGTGCTCACCGTATGTGAGTATGTGCTGGCAGCAGCGCTCAATGACGCGTGGCACCTGTCTGTAAATGGGGTTCAGGCTCAGCTTGGTCTGTGTGCGGCCTGCTGGCGTCTTCTTGATGTCCAGTTCATTAGGATGAGAGAGCTGCAGCGCCTCCAGCAGCCTGGACTGACTTTCCACCAGATCCGAGATTGAGTCCACTGACAATCCTCCCTAGTGAAAGACAGCAAAGGAAAAAAGAAAAATTATCATTTTGCTTTAACTTCAATTTATCCGTCCATTATCTGTATGACTTATCCATCAGGGTGGCGGGGGAACCGGAACCAATCACAGCTAATTTCAGACGAAAGGTGGGGTAACCCAGTCTACTGCAGGGCTAATACAGACAGAATCAACCATTCACACTCGTATTCACACCTGTGGGTATTTCAGAATAGCCAGTTGACCTAATGTGAATGGCTTTGGACTGTGGGAAGAAACAGGAGTGCCCGGAGGAATCCCACACAAGCATGTGGAGAACATGTAAACACCACAGAAAGGCACTTTCTTGTTTAGGGTTTGTGGTTAGGGTTAGGGTTAGAGGTTTCAACTGATTTCATCCACCTGTTTCTCCATTGTATAGTAAGAATGACAAATTATACACAGAGTTAAAATAAAACAGAGTAAAATTCTCTCAACTTTTTAATAGTGTGCATCTATCCAAGATGTTCAGCCCTGAGCAATTTATTCAGATCACAATGTGTCTACAGAGAAAAAAAAAAAATTTTTCTTCAGATTCTATCTAGCTGTCCACCCTACTCACACCATTGGGTGCATTGGGCCACTTTCTTGGTTTGCACCCAGAGAAAACGCACACAAGGCTGAAGAGAACATGCAAATCTCACACCAAAACGCCGTTGCCAACGACGGGGCTCAAGCCTAGGACTTGCTTGCTGTGAGGTGAGAGTGCTAACCACCACGCCACCGTGCCCTGTTCTCTTCAGATTATCTTTTTAACATCTGAATTTGATTCAGAATTGTGCTTAAGTGGCCAAGTACACTAGGCTAGACATGGAATTTGAATCATCTTAAACCTGACTGTGGCATAGCGATTAGCATGTGTGCCTCCCAACAAGAAGGTTCTGGGTTCGAGTCCCGGGTTTAGGGTGGAGTTTGCATGTTCTCTCAATGTTTGTTTGGGTTTCATCAGGTATTCTGGTTTTTACTCACAGTTCAAGGACATGCACATCAAGCTAAGTGGCTGTTCCAAATTGCCCCTAGGTGTGAGTGTGAATGGTTGTGTGTGTTGTCCACACAGTGGACTGGTGAGCTGTTCAGGGTGTACCCTGCCTTCGCCTAGAGTCAGCTCCAACCTCCTCGCAACCCGATAAAGTGCTTCGGCCAACGAACGAATGAATGAATAAACCTGACTTGATTGAATTTGACTCGTTTGACTTGTTGTTTATCCCTTAAGTCCTAAGTGTGCTTATAGACATTACAGTGAAATAACCCCAAAAAAAAAAGACTCATAACAACAACGTTGTCAGTCTATAAGTGGCTGTCTGAGGAAGAAGGCAATGGAAAATACATTAGCATGCAATTACTGCAAATCCTTTTTTAGTCATGAAAAACTTCATATGCTGGAATGTAAACACTTTTTCAAAAAGGTCCTTCAGTTGTTGCATCAGCCATCCAGTAACTTATTCCTGGTACAGCATTTTCTCTCCCAACTCTAGTTTACTGGGCTGGACTTGTGTAATTCAGCTCAGTGGAAAGACTCACGCTGTGCAGCAGCCACCCAGAGAGAGGCCGTCTCCATCCCTACTGAGCCGAGGGCACCCCACAGGAACCAGAGCTATATTATGCACATAATACCCGCTGACTACCCACCACCTGGCTTTCTACCTCCACAGCAACACTGATTTGCAGTAATATATGCATTAATGAAATCAATAGAATAATGTTCGTTTTATTTTAAGGTTTGTACTGCAACACTGTCTCAAAGGCTTTGTTCATTTTCTATTACATCTGTTCTGACAGCAGTTATGGCTGCAAGACAAATCACAAGTTTATGTGAATGTACTTGTTCTAGAATGTTATTGTTTTTATAGGAACAGCTCATTCACAGGAAACATTTCTAGCAAATGCTCCACATAAATGTGTACTGTATATGCACACACCAATCAGTCCTAACTTAAAAAACACTGACAGGTAAAGTAAATAACACTGATAATCTCATTACAGTGCCATCTACCAAGGAATGTGATGCATTAAGTAGCAAGTGAACAGTCAGTTCTTGAAGCTGATGTGTCAAAAACAGGAAAAATGGGCAAGCGTAAGGATCTCAGAGACTTTGACAAGGGCAATATTATCAAGGCTAGATGACCGGGTCTCCAGTACCACAGGTCATATGGGGTGTTCCTGGTATGAAGTAGCTAATAACTACCAGAAGTGGTACATGGATGGACAACCAGTGAACCAGGAACAGATTCATGGGTAACCAGGGTACTGATATGCATGGGGAATGAAGGCTATCCTGTGTGGTCTGATCCCACAGAAGAGGACACATTGCTGAAATGGTAATGCTGGCTAATGCTGGCTAATGTAAAAAGGTGTCAGCATAAGAGCATAAGAGCTCTTGTTGCATAAGAGGCTGCATAGCTGCAGACCAGACAGTGCACATGTTTGACCTTCATCCACAACTAAAAATGCCTACAATGGGTATGTGAGCATCAAAACTGGACCATGTAGCAGTGGAAGAAGGTGGACTAGTCTGACCTAGACACCCCCCCAACCCCCCCGTAACTCAATAGTGTTCCCTAATGGCAGTAGGCTCTCTCAGCAGAACTATACTCCTGCTGTACTGCAAAAACTGTTCAGGAATTGTTTGAGGAAAACTGGCCTCGAAATTCCCTTCTGTGGGATGTGCTAGACAAACAAGTCCAAACCATGGAGGCCCCACTTTGTAACTTACAGGAATTAAAGGATATGCTGTGAACTGCTTGGTGCCATGCAGGTCTTGTGGAGTCTATGTCTTGATGGGTTAGAGCTGTTCTGGTGACACAACTAGGTCCTATTATAGAGTACATAATAATAGGCAGGTGTTTTTTTCTTATGGCTGATCGGTGTACATTCTTTCAGTTTTCTGTAAAAAAAAAATGTCTTCATGAGTAAGGACTGTATTTTCTTGTCTTTTCTTGTCTAACTCTGTACTAATGTACTTTGTAATAATTTTACTATAATGTAAGGGATAACAGGAACTTATTTCATAGATGTTCCACAACAATAATTTTTTTGTAACCAAGAAAAAAAGTTGAGTTTTTGGCAAATTGCTAAATAACTCTTCAGGTATTAAATACG
Organism: Tandanus tandanus; assembly: GCA_039654325.1. Taxonomy (NCBI): domain Eukaryota; kingdom Metazoa; phylum Chordata; class Actinopteri; order Siluriformes; family Plotosidae; genus Tandanus; species Tandanus tandanus. The sequence goes on from JBCNYH010000010.1 coordinate 14,647,712, forward strand.
GTCTTGAATACTTCCTCAATAAGTTACGGCTCAAAGTTCATCAAGACCTTGCAAGTTGTGTCTGAATAACAATATATTTTTAGTATCGGTATGTGTTTGTTTAGATTATCTCTATTTCTTCGCCTCTCTATCACATTACTCAGTGGTATTTCATGCTCTCCTGAGTGTTATTCCTGAAAATATACATCTGCACTCAAAGCACTTCTGCAGTTCCCATGTGTATCTACACAAGAGATTATATTTTGGATCCACTTTCTTCTTTATGTGATGTAGAAAATGTAGAAGGCTTGCTACCACTTTAAATAATAGTGTCTAAGGCTTAAAAAAAAAAGCAAACAATACTACAGGGAAACCTAAAACTTTAGCACCAACCCCAACCCTCCAGCATTAGGCACTACATTAGTATACAAAACGGCCTTTACCCAAAAAAAAAGAAAAAGCAAGCTTACACACGGGCATGATCTTGTTTACAGATATATATAACTAATCTCAAGCCTAGTCACACACTGTGTGTTCTACAGGCCTTCGTGTATCCCTTGCTGTTGTAATCTGTTTATTTTGTCTCCAATCACTTGCTTGTCTGCTGGATTCCAGTCATCTAAAACTGTCTTAAAAGCCTGCGTAGGCTTTCAAGAGTTAGAAGTGTTTCGCCATATCTTCATTATTTTTTAAGCTTTGAAGGGTCAAGCCTACCCTGTTTAACCCTTCTAGGGTCACTGGGAGGCTGAAGCGCTAAATATACACTCAGAAATTGTGAAGATGATTTTTTACTGCTGGTGATATAAACTATTTTACTGAAATGATTTAGGACTCCTGGAGAGCTGTCAAGGGTGTACTCTGCCCTCGCCCAGAGTCGGCTGAGATGGGCGCCAGCCTCCCCGCGACCCTTATTAGGAATAAGCGGTTCAGAAAATGAATGAATGAATGAATGAATGAATGAATGAATGAATGATTTAGGACTACATTTTCCATTACAGGTATAAGATAACCAACTAGACTTCATGTAAAACTGTAGTGAAGTTTCTGCTACATGGATTGTATTTTTATACAATCACCCGAATGAGGATGGGTTGGGTCTTTTTAGCTGGCTAGATTTTATCTTTACTTTCTAACTCAAAAACACCAAGATTTATAAATTACATAGTTTTAAGTTCCATCTTCCCATTTCTGAGTTTAGCCCAAATGCTGGATAAGAAACATAGACACTCTGCTAATACCAGTCACTAATATTTTAGATTTTAAATATGCATATTTTATAGATAGTAAAAATGTTTTTATACATTTGTTTCATCACAAATGAGACAAAACTCCTAATAATAATAATAATAATAATATTAATACTAATATTAATATTATTAATAATAAAAATAATAAAAGGAAATCTTCACATTCACAATTAGCATTCACCACAAGCTGTTATTCAGTGGCTGCTAATGTTCTTGATACCACAAGAGAAGCCCATTCATGCAACATCAATGCACACAGAAATGTGTTAATATCTCTCAGTGCAAAACACTAAACAGTTCTGAATGCTTAAAAAACATCCAGAAAAATATAATAACTATTTGAAAAAAAAAGTAGATGTGTGACTGCCACCCATAAAACGTGAGGGAGCTTAATGCGTTACATATACAGAAATGACTGGATCAAGAATATGAAATTGCTAGCTAGCTAGACGAACAGATAGATAGAGTCTCTGAGAATCTTCAGATTTAACAGAAAGCAATTTGTTTTATCCTCTTACCCGTCTGTGACTGCGAGAGCTGTTGTCCAGGAATGTTGGTGAAAGTGGCTTGCTGTTCAGCTCTAGAATGGACAAGGATGCATCGCCTGAAGTTGAGGCTGTTCCAACCAGGGGCTGGTTGCCATTCTGCTGGCGTTTTTCGGCACGGAAATGCATGACGCTGGCCTCCAACTCCAAACAATCCCGGCGGCTCTCCTTCAGAGCATCCTGACGCTGTTTATAGGCCCGATCGTTAGCAATCACCTGTGAGAGAGGAATCCCAAATGCCTTGGGGGCTGTTTCTGGGGGCAAAGAAAGAAGAGAGACAAAGCAAATTTTAAATGTAAGCATTTACATGAATTTTACAGTTATACAATCCTCTGGTTTCATCTGGATTATTATGCTCTACAGTATTGTAGTTACTGTACTTTAATATTCACATCATTGTGTAGGAGAAATTATAATTAATAATCTACAGATAATAAACTGATCCACAAGGTTTGAGTGATGCTTGAATTTCCGTATTATAAAGCCATTCATTCATTTTCTGAACCGCTTAATCCTAATTAGGGTCGCGGGGAGGCTGGCGCCCATCTCAGCCGACTCTGG
>JBCNYH010000010.1:14653963-14673432 GCA_039654325.1 Tandanus tandanus
CTCTCTCTCTCTCTCTCTCTCTCTCTCTCTCTCTCTCTCTCTCTCTCTCTCTCTCTCTCTCTTTCTCTCTCTCTCTGATCTCTACCTCTTTTGCCTAACTGCCCATCTAAAGTCCTGTCTGAGGTGTGATGGCACTCTGGCAGGTCTACTCTGACCCACTTCTGGAGACCTGCCAGTAATCTGTAAGGATAAAAGGATTAAGTCTTCTTTTAAACCCACTCTGTTCCACTTTCTCAATCTAACTCCCTTTTATCCCTGCATCTAGCTCTACTTTATTCTGATGTCCTCTAACATATGTTAGTGCGAATGGTAGCAGATACCCTATGTCCTAATCAGAATTGGCAGGTTATATCAGATATCAGCTAAATCATCATGTTAAATGATATTTACTCAGACATCTAACACTTGATGTTATTAGAGACTCTCATGCTGTTCGGATCAAATAGAATCTCAAATCCTAGATCAGTGGCTGCTTCATCCTGATCAGTCTCAATCCTGAGAACACTTGACACGACTATGAGGCAAAAACATACCCTGGATTGCAAGCCAGTCTAACACAGAGCACCATGCGTGCACACACACACGAGCGCGAGCACACACACACACTTACTTCTAGTGCCAATTCACCTACTGCCATGTTTCAGAAGTTAAAGGAAACTGGAAAACCCAGATAAAACACACACAAAGATCAGAGATCAAGCAAAACTCATCACCTGAGCTCAGGATGAAATTCTATAACACAACCTGCTGCACCACCAAGCCTTTTATTAAAGCATTCATTTTATTCATTAATATGCCAAACCAATTTATCCTAATAGGGTCTTGGGGAAGCTGGAGCCTATCTCAGCCAACTTTTGGTGAAGGTAGAGTACACCCTGAACATACCCGACTACAAAAGCAGACTCGGTACACATTAAAGGGTGGTAAGGGTTAAATCCAGAAATAAAGTCTAGTCCATTTTTCCTTGTAGCTCACACGCTTGGTTAATCTTGACCCAAAAGACAGCAGGAAGACAAGTGTTAAGATATCCCTTTGGACCTCTGTTTCTGGCAGTGTCTGAGGTTCTTAGTAACTTTAGAATTACTGGATCTTGCTCTTCACCAAGAAGGAATAAACAATGAGCGCATGAAATTTCATTTGTATCCATTATTGAATTTATGTTCAAACTAACTACACTAATCCAGTCATATATTACAAAATGAACACAAAATAAACACGACCAGAGCACATGGCTGGCTACCCAGATTGTAGACGATAAACCCTTAGTGGCATAGAAAACCGTGCCAAATCTCAATGTTCTGTTAGCACTAAAGCTGGATAAGTAGCATGTCTCACAGGCCTACAGGAGCTTTCCCAGGGGTTGTGCACATGTACAAATGCACATTATGGCCACAGCAGGAATGCCTCTTTATCTCTATACCATCGTGACCTTCTAGGTTAAGAGAGGAAGAGAGAAGCATCAGTGCTTTTGGTCAGAAAAGTTCATGAAATTTTGCAGTCTTTGTTGGGACTGGCACATTTTGATAGTTTATTTTGAACAGATGCTACATGGGAGTGAAAAGATTAAGAAGGAATGTGTGGCACGTTAAAAGACTGTAAGAGTCTGTGTGCATGCGCTTAAAGTTTGATTCTGCTGACTTGAGCTGTATATGAGATAATGAAAAAGTGTAAGCTGTGAAAGAAACTAATAGAGTGAATGAAGAGTATCTAGAGCTAGATAAGAGCTAGGCTAGATAATGTAAGATGAAATAGAAGAAAGGATTCAATCACTCAAGAAAGGTGTGTCTGGAACAAAAATCCTTACCTCTTTCTTTCTTTTCTTTGGAAAAGGAATCAAACTTTCTTCTTAGTGACTTCCTTATCTTGCGAGTCTCTGAATAGAAAACAAAGGATCAACCAAACATGCTGCAGCAGAATTTTTAGCACATTTCTAATAAACACCACATAAAACTGATCATACTTTACACATTAGGCAGAAAAAGTGTGGTTGGGTTATTTATCAACACAACTTATGACATTTCACCAGTATGATTGGTAGACAGTTGGGACTATTTTTTAACAACAATTCTTTTACACTCTTTTAAACCTTAAGCCTATTTTTGTCACGCCATCAACCCACACCAGCACCAATCATCCTACACACTACAGTTCCCTGCAACCTTTCACCAAGCCCAGTCACCTGACTTCCATTCCTCTTTGCTGTTATAATAAATTTCTCTCTTCTGGGAAGGCTGTCCACTAGATTTTTAAGTGTGGGCTCTGAGGATTTGTGATCATTCATCCACAAGAGCATTATTAAGGTCAGGCATTGATGTTAGACGGGGACACCTGGGGCGGTTGAGATTCCAGTCCATCCCAAACATGTTCAGCAGGGTTGAGGTCAGTGCTCTGTGCAAGCGACGCACGTTCTCCCACTCCAACCCTGGCAATTAGTTCTACTGAAGGGAAACTGTTACCCAACTGCAGACGAAGGCATTCTGCACAATTGTGTACTTTAAACTTTGTGGCAGCAAGTTTGGGAAGAAGCTACATATGGGCCTGATGGTCAAGAGTCCATAAACTTTTGTCCATATAGTGTGTATAGTACAGTGATAAAGACTCAGTACAAGTGTTTTATTTATCGACCCCGATTCTACCTTGCTTATACTATATTTTTTATTTTGATTTTGCTATACTGTATTAATCCCGCAAGAGAAATTATTGCCTCTGCATTTAACCCATCCAAAGTGAGCACACACACGTAAACAGTGAGCACACACACTTGGAGCAGTGGGCTGCCACACACATTGGGGCTCCCGGAGAGCAGATGGGGGTTCGGTGCCTTGCTCAAGGGCACTTCCACCTTGAAGGTGGAGGAAGGGAAGGTGCAGCTCACTCCCCCACAGACACCCATTTTTCCGGCTGCAGAAAAAGCAACCTTTTCTATTCTCTTCTTCCATTAGACTACAGCTGCCCCCCTATATCTGATCTTTTGTATAATCTGTGGTGTTTGTTTATCTTATTATTAAGAAGTTAAGTTTGGCTTATTATCTGAAACTCGGATATACCTCTTTGCGCATGTTCTGAATCCTGCCTGTCCTAGTTTATGCCTTCAGTTTTGTTTCTGTTGTTCCTGTGTTCTGTTGAACGTGACTTCTGCCTGATTGCCCGACTATGCCTTGGGATTATCCCTGTTTACAAATGTTTATTTTATCAACTATTTTTTATCTGCCACTGCATTCCTTATCCTTCAGGCTGGGTCTGTTGTGACAATCCTATTAAACTTTTTATTTTATTTCTTTTTGGGTACCTATCATTAGGATACATTGAGGTGGATGAAAAGGCAAAAAGTACAATGGAACTTTAACATATAACTAAAAGACAAAAGCAAAAAGAGCATATAAACCAAAGATAAACTTGGCAAAACCAAAGGACACAGCATAAAATTCGGTCGGCAGAGCAAAAAGCAAGAAATGAGAAATATACGAAAAATGACCAAAAGGACATAACACACAGTGACCAAGAGCTGCCAGAAACAGAGACCTATTATAGTACATGAAATTAGTGGAACAAGAACCAGGCATGCTGATCATGAGGGTTATGTGTCTGAAGTTATGTGACTGCTAGGTGTGCAGGGGTTGCTGGGAAATGTAGTGAGAGTTCAGGCTGTAGCTGGGACAGTACCCTGATCAAAAATGTTTATGTAGAAATGTGAAAAGCATTAATATTTAAAATACCTTTGATATAAACATCTATACACCCCTGGTAAAGTTGTGGGGTTTTTGTGATGTAAAAATAAAACAAAAAGAAGATCTTTTTTCACAGTTAAAAGTTTAAAAAAATTATTTTTAAAAAATCCATGTTTTGGTAAGAGTTCTTCTAACAGCTGAAATTATGGTCCGCAAATAGTTTCCAAAGCATGTATAGGATTTCACTGTTGAAATTTATCAATCATTAAAGAACTTCCAGAACTTTACATGTGTCATGGGACACCTGGAAAGCACATTCTCAACAAGTGAAGAAAAAAGGGCACCACAGTGACATTAAGAAAAACACAATGTCCCTCCAAATACTGATGAAAAGATTAAAAAAAATGATCAGGAAGGCTGCCAAGAGAACTACAGCAACATTAAAGGAGCTGCAAGAATATTTGGCAAGTACTGGTTGCTAAATTCATATTGCCATGTGTCAACAATCTCTTCTAAACTTCACATGTCTAGATGATGGGGTAGGGTGGCTAGATAAAAGCTCTTTCTCACAAAAACTAAATAAATAAATATCCCAGCCCTCCTAAATCACCCTGAGCCATGTGACAAAACGTGTTGTGGTTGGATGAGTCCAATGTAGAACCTTTTGGGCATAATTCTAAAAGATTTGTTTGGCACATAAACAAGAGAGCTTATCGCCCAAGGAACATAATACCCATGGTGCAGCATCTTGTTATTGGGCTTATTCTTTTCAGATGGGACTGGAACACGAGTCAGGATAGGAGGAATCATGGAGAGCTCCAAATAGCAAATTATTTATTTTTATTTTTTTTTAGGCATCTGAAAAAAAAATCATGACGACAACCCAAAGCACAGTTTCCCTCCTTTAAAAGTCTCCTTTAGAAATCTCCTTTTCCCCCATTTCTATTTGTTTCACTTGAATTGTGTTGGCTGCTATACCACATTCAAAATCCATCCATCCAACCATTTGGTAACCATAGGCTGGAGCCTATCTCACCCAACTATGGGCGAAGGCGGGGTACACCCTGAACAGCTCGCCAGGCCATCACAGAGCCAACACACTACACTACACCATTTACACTCACACCTAGGAACAATTTGGGACACTTAACTAGCTTAATGTGCATGTCTTTAGACAGTGGGAGAAAACCAGAGTACCCAGAGGAAATCGACACAAGCACGGAGAGAACATGCAAACTCCACACAGAAATATCCTCGCCAAACCTGAGACCCGAGCTCAGGACCTTCTTACTGTGAGGTGGATGTGCTCTCCACTACACCATCATGCCGCCCACATTAAGGATGGAAAAGAAAAATTCATGTGATTTATCTTGATTTCATACCTTAATCACAAAATGCTGCCATTTTAACAGGAGTGTGAAAACTTTTTATGTCTACTATATAGTTCAATGAAAAACTTACCACATATCTGATTGTCTGTCGAATGTATTTTTAAATAGGCCTCAGACCCGGGAAACACTACAATGTGGGACTGTCAGAACAAACAGTCTGGGTTAACAATAAAAACTGCTTTTTAAAAAGGACTAAAAAAGGTTAAAAACATCCCCAAAGTATGCTTAAGAAAGTACTGATGAAATCAAAACATTTCGTTGCTGGATGCCGTAGTGATGATTAGCCTTAAGCGTTGTTTGAGAAAGAGCAGATCTGGAAAGAAACTGGAAAGTATTAAAAATAAGCAACTATAACAGAAAACTCATCGCCCACGCAGTGTTTGGATTTGGGAGTTAACCATTTATCCAGCCTATGGGAAGAATCAAGGAAGTAATATAAAATCTGTTTAGTTCATGAATGTTGTGATATATATATATAGTACCAAGTACCAGTCAAACACAGTTACTTCTCTGTCCAAACTTTTGACTGGTATTAATGTTTATAAGAACAAGGGTCGTCACTGTACCAGGACTCACATACTTAAATCATTAAACACCAAAAAAATAACTTCAGTGATTTGTTTTATGAACACATATACTTAAAAAGTGTTATTTATAAATGTATATTATTTTATATCTACACATTCATTCATTCATTCATTTTCTGAACCACTTAATCCTAATTAGGGTCGTGGGGAGGCTGGCGCCCATCTCAGCCGACTCTGGGCGAGGGCAGAGTACACCCTGTACAGATCGCCAGAACATCGCAGGGCAGAAACACGTTGACGGCAATCCAATGGCCTACTCTTTTTGAATGACAGCAATGGTTCTTTTACATTCCTGTCACCACAGACAGTTAGAGACATGGCTGGCCTTTGATAACCCAGTTAGCTGCCCTGGGGGGACAGAAGTGACAACCAGGTTTAGAGTGGGGCTTGAACCCCCGACCTTCCGATCAATATACCAGCACCTTAACCACTCAGCCACCACTGCCCCCTTATATTTATACATGTAGTATTTAGTTTGTATTAACTGGGTATAAATATGTGGAATAACATCAGCCAAGCTGTAGATTACCTAAGTTCCTGATTTCCCAAATTCCAAGTTGAATGACCATCCCATTGACCTATGGCCACAGAACGTTTTTCAGAGTTATGGGTACAATGGCTTGCAGCATAAATTCAGGAGAAGGAAAAAAACTTGAGCGTGGTGAGGTAACAATTGTTTATAACAGCTGCTATAACATACAGTACCAGTCAAAAGTCTGGACACACCTACTCATTCATACTGAAGTAGAAGGTGTAGCCAGACGTTTGACTGGTACTGTATATCATGATATCTGTTCATTGTTTGTGCATGTTGAGAAAGTAAAGCCTTGGTTAGAATTTTTATTTTACTGGAAAGGACATCATTGTCCCTGCAGACTGGCCAAAATAGCTGTTGTTGATTTTTGCAGATATGAATCCAGATACTGGGACATTTCCAGGTTTCCTGAGAGTGTGGTTCAGGCAGGGTCCACATGTGAAAGCTACTGCTGTGATATGTCCACAGGGAGATACAAAGAGAGAGACAGATAGACAGAGAGAGAAAGGCTCTGACACCACACTGGGGTTCCAAGCATCATGTGAAGAAGCTTTAGGTCGGTTCAAATTCCCATGACTACAGGAAATGAGCATTTCTTTCCACAGCAAGTCCCCATCCCCCCTCTCCACACCCCAAGGCATCATGGGCTAATCTCCCAACAACGCTCTGGTGAGAGAATGGAGAGAAAGGGGGGAAAAGTTTACTCTAAGGTATGTTCGAGTGTGAAAGCAAAGCATGGAAGCAATTCAGACTGGAGCACACAGGACCAAAACAAAGTCATATAAGGTATGACTTCAAAACAACCTGTATAGTTTCCAAATAAACCATGAAAATCTCTCAGTAACAGTGAGTGGTGTGGAGTCGGATGGCTTTCTCCTTGGGGTAGAGAGCATTCTGTACATGTTCCCACAAACCCACTGGTCTCTTTCCATAGGCATCAACTGGATGAGCTAAAACGCAGCTCCACGGAAGAACGGTTACATTCGACTGATCTATACCATGTGGATGAGCTCACATAGGTTTGTGTTGGCTACTTAGTTGTAATGTGGAACAGGCTGCAAAACAGAAATCTCACTCCTGGCCTGAGTATCCCATACAAAACACCCACTCACAAAAAGTGAGGTCTGCAATCTAAGTGCAAATGAATCTAGGTCATTTTCCCATCCTAGGAAATTTAAAGGAATGTAAGAGGCTGTAAGAGTGATGGTGATTTTCACAGGATTCTCCATATGCATCTCATGACATGACAAACAGATGCGAGTTCCAGACATGATGTTATAATTCCATGACCCGTAACATCCACACTCCTTGTCTATATAACAATACATGTCCTGAAATCCACTTTTCCCTAAACCCTTTTTTTTTCATCACCCCCAGACAGCCTCTTTTCTCCCTCCAGCACTGAACCCAACAGATTTACCATCCCTCTGGATTCTAATGACTCCACTGTACTGTGGTGTTTACAGAGCTTTCTGAAAATTCCAGGCTACTATTGTCTTATTTAAAGCTCAGCTTAAATACTTGATGAAAAATTCAGCTCCATAAATGCAAGTTTTGGAAAATGGGTTCGATTATTAGCTGTAAAAAGAGAGGCTCAATGACAAATTGTGCATAGAGTCTACAATAGAGTGAAAATGTGTACAAACCTTTGGGAATGCTTATCTTGAAGTCCAGCTCTCTCTCCTCTAGGTGATAGAGGGCCACCTCCTGTAGCCGGGCTCGCTCCAGTTCTGACAGGCTCTGAATGGCCACCGGTTGCAGCTTCACAGTTTGCCCCAACATAGTGGCCCACATGTGGTCACCCTAAAAGAGAGAGAGAGAGAGAGATAAAGAAATGAAGGAGGACTAGTTTATTTAATAGTATGTCAATGTACATGAGAGGGAACCTGAGATACAAAGAAAGATAAAAATGTCCTAGATTAAAAAATAAATATTCCATTCATTCATTTCATTTCCGAAGTGCTAGCTCTTAATAGTGTTGCGGGGAGGCTGGAGCCTATCTCAGTCGACTCTGGGCAAAGGTTCTGAACAGCTGAACAGCTCACCAGACCATCGCAGGGCTAACACATCACATCTAGGAGCAGTCAAGAATATCTAGTTAGCCTAATATGTATGTCTTTGGATTGTGGGAGGAAACTGAAATACCCAGAGGAAACCCACCCAAGCATGGGGAAGACATGCAAATCCCACACAGAAACACACTCATCGGGCACAGAGCTTGAACCCAGGACCTTCTTGCAATAAAGCAGATGTGCTAACCATATACAGTATAACAATATATAAAATACAGTATATTCTTGATGGATACAAAATCCACAAAGATATCTCTTTAACAGTATTTCTTTTAAAGGCCCTGAGTTTGTCTAGACAGTCTCCTGCTCCAGAAATACCGTACTTCTCGTTACCAGAGAATGACACACAGCCAGAAAGTTCCTACTTACCCAGAAAGTTCATCAGCCCTACCACTATGAGATTGCAAAAACATCTATAAATATCGACGACACAAAAAGGACATTAGTCTTTCCCCATTTGCTCTTAGATTTAATGCATATCACGTCACTACTTTTAAACAAAATGGCAGGTGTCACCCACACAGAGCCCCTGAGGCTGTATACATCCTGTGTAGAGTCATGCAAAGAGTGTGTGAAGTGTGTTTATATGTCTCATAGTACGCTTGAGACTTTCTGAAACAAAAGAACACAGTCCTGGGCTTGTTTTGCCACTGGCAGGTCAGCAGGATCTTTTTAGATAGCATTAAGAGTAATGTAAGCGTGATATTTATAGAGTATTTCTCAGCAAATTATAGCAATAATGCTCAAGCAATTCAATTATTCTGCAGAATAGGACATTATGACAGCAGAAACATATATGCACATATGCAACCAGTGTTACTGGCTACAGACATGCCCTGAGTGTTAAAGGTAATCATTTAATACTTTCAGATTCTGTCCTTCATCTTAAAGGGGCGGTGTCATGGTTGGTCGAAATAGCCTAAATATCATGAATGGTGTTATCAATCAAGACCTAATCATTTAGATAGATGGATATTTGGTTTACTGAGGATACTAGACATGAATTGGGTTCATAGATTAAGTTTGTTAGGAGTTTGCAATGCAAAATCAATTTTTGTAAACTGTTCAGCCTGACAAGATTAAAAAAAAAATCAATTTGTTTAATCAATTTTGGCCTCAAAAACTCTAGACTACTTTTGATTTACAAGTTCATAGGATATTTAATGAATGTGTACACAAGCGTTTTGTACATCCCTGGCATATTTAGATGACTTTTTGGCAACTAAATTTAGGTAAAAATCATGACACAACTACTTTAAAGGATACTATTCTGATCTACTATAATTAATGTTATTAATTCTGGTTAAACTAATAGAATATATGCAGTATATGAGGTTATAAGAGTCAGGAATGTATATCTGGACAAGCTGAAAGCTCCTGGTGAGTTTTATATAAGAAATTAAAGACACTTACGATACAGGTAGAGTTCAGTGGGACCATCATTGCTGAATTAACCTGACTCAGGCTCAGAAAGATGGTGAGAGGCTGACAGGCAGTAAACAGAGGCGAAGAGGAAAAGAGTAACCTCGAATCTGTTGTGATGAAAGTGATGACGAACATGGTAATGACCCTAACATGAGCTTCCTGCAGATCAGTCATGCTCTGGCTTTTGGGTGGAAAGGATCAAGCCATATTTTACCATGAAAGAAAGATTTTCTGGAATATTCATTAAATTGATAAAAGGACGAAGGAGAAATAAGCTGTAATAAGCAACCATAACATTATTTATCATCTCCAGAGATTTTATTGTTTTCTCATTATTTTGTTGGTTTCCAGCTAAGAGAGAGTTTAGCTCTTGTTTTTTTAATTTGTGAATCATAAAATCCCTGTTGCCAGTAAAGGAACTCACGATAATGGAAAACTAACAGCTTTCCTGTCTGCAGAGGGTAAAACTGGAATATATTGCAAAGGCTTTACAAGGAGATTATTATAAAAATCAAATAAGGAATTGGTGAACAGTGTACTTTTTGCATTGTATAATAAAAAGGTTTTACATCAAACAGCTTATTAAAGATCCCATTATAAAATGTTTGAATGACAGAAAATCTCATCTGAGGTCTATAAAAGCCTGACATTTTTAAAAACACTCAGATAAATTTTGTTGCTATTATTAATCATGTGATCGGTTACACTAGCACAAACATGATGGAAATAAATATGTACATAGGATTTCTATGAGAAACTGCTGAGTATTATCTACTGTACTCTATTTTGGAGTATCGGCATGTCCGTTTCCCTGTACCCACTTGGGGGCACTTTCCGTTATAGTCATCATCACACCACCTGCTGAGTTCTGAGGTTAGAGGTCAGAGTTGGAAAGTTCTATCCTTGCTGTTTTCTCTGATTCATTTACAATAGATGAATATGATCTGATCCAGTTCAGTGTCATCTTTAATTCTAATTTAACTATTTAAATTACCTTTGATCTCTCATATCTATTAAATCTCAGGTTCATAAGTCTTCTTTTGGTATCAAGCTACAATTGTCTATTAATCATGACTACGGATGAGTATGGAAATGGGCACTAATTGCATATGACACATGTTTTTCCTTTAGATACTCTGTATAAAGTATGCAACAATTAAGAACCAGAGTCATACTGTGTGCTCTGTAATCAAGACTGCATTTAGCAAAATTGGCTATTCCTGGCGGGTGAAAAAAAACAGCCGCCCCTTTCTAGTACACAAAGCATGCATCGAAATAACATACATCCATTATGTCATTTTTTTCTGGCTCTAAATGTTATAATTCACAACACATGAAGGTATCAATTACATAAACAGTGCTTTGAAAACTAGTACTGGATGCACTGGATAGTATTTTTCATATGGTTGAAGTTATGCAGATAAACACTGAGCCCCAAAACATGTGCCCTACATAGAAAGATTTCTTTGGATTCCCTCCCAATATGTCCTGCATTACATGTTAGTTACTTGATTAAACCGTTCAGTGACCCCACTTCAATCTTCCAGAGAAACTCCAGGACCTTGAGATTATTTAGATTATAGTTCAGATTTCTGTTTCAAATGTTAGATGCCCAAAGATCATTTGATGCCACTTTCCCCAACCCCCCTTTCCCCAGCATGCAGCTTATAGGGGAACTGGATATGGCAGAATGAACCACAGGGTTCATGGCAGCCGTATGTTTTCAATGCAAGTGGGATAATAGTGCATTCCATATAAACCCAGCAAAACCACCAGCCTTAAACAACATATGATGTTCTTTAAGCTATTGGATCATTAGAGCATATTTATCTTGTGCTTAAAGGTGAGTAAGTGATTCCAGAGCTCAGGAAGCAAGGTATACTAGTTTTAGTCTTGACAGGTCATGAACGCTTAACGTGGCTAAACTGTTTAAGTCCCCTAATGCTGCTAGAATCAGACAGACTGCTGTACCCCAGGCTGAATTATGGGCTGATGAGTTGCACAGTAAAATTAGCAGGTTATATGATACACACCCAAGTACTTTGAGTGAATAGCCTCTATTACTATTTCTTTTCTTTTTTTGGTCTAACTTCAGATTTCTATCATGCCACTAAATGTTTCATAATCCAGTCACTGTGCCTGAATTTTGGCAGACAGCCAAAATGATTTTTTTCTTGCAAAGATATGTATTAAAGAATTATTGAATGAGGAGCAAATTTAACACATGGTATGCTAAAATCAGCCAATCCATACAAAGTATTTTGAATAAGATGCTGGGCAATTACATGGTGCAGTGAAACAGACATATGTCTAATCCTAACCCAGCAGTACGATAACAGCTGCTTAAATGTCAGTGAAGCACATGCTCCAAAATCAGAATAGAATCCATCCAATCCCTTTCCAATCCCAATCCCAGCTGACTTTGGTCAAGGGGTGGGGTACACCCTGAGCAGGTCTCCAGTCCAGAGACAAATAACTCACATTCACACATATAGGCAAATTATTGTAGCCAGTGAACCTAATGTGCACATCTTTTGACTGTGGAGGAAACCAGAGCACATAAGGGAAACCCAGACAAGCAAAGGGAGAACATGCAAACTCCGCACAGAAACAGCCTTCGAGATTTGAATTCAATTCCCTACTTTCAGGGTTATGCAGACTTAAAATTAAGATTTGTACATGAAAAACAGAAACATATTTCAGTTCACAAAAGCCTGTATCAGGAAAGCCTGATAAAAGTCGTGTTTTCCAAAGCCACTGCACAAGCACTGAATCATCCTGTATCTCCTGATGAGGACAGTTCAATTTAAATACATATATTTACACAAATGCTGATAACTCCCAGATACCCTGTGCAAATAACTCTCAAATATTTTGGATGATATTCTGTGCATGAGCCCCTATTTGTGGTATGCATAATAAACCAAAGCCAAAGAAGGGAACAGAATAGGCAACTCAATCCTATCTCTAAACACACACAACCCTATATTTACTGTTGTGCTTTGATTACATGCCATCTGAAAAGATTAGAAGTGGGGGTTTTGTCTTCTACTATAATAGACCAGTGGCTGTAACACAACCCAGCTGGTCAGCAATAATGAACTTTGACATGGATGTCCTTAAACACATACAACATGTCTAATCATTTGCATCTACTAAAATCATCTCAGACCTGTCCATAAAATCACACTTATTGAAGCATGATGGGTTGTAACTGACCATAGATCAGAACCAGAGCAGAGCAGTCACCATAAAGTTAGTTTTTTTTTATTATTAAAAATGTGCTGCTCAGATACTCTAAGCTTTATCAAAGGTGATAAGCCAGGCACAAGGGGTCTATTGAGACCGCTCGCTGAACATCTCTCTCATTCATTAGTCCTGTTTGATATTCACTATATCGCTTAAACCACCACTGGAAGTACAAAGACCGTCTTTAAATGTAACAGAGAGAAGATACACCATTTTTGAGCAATGCATTTTAAAATTCCTAATTCGAGAAAGTATTCAAAGAGAAGGAAGACAACATTTCTGGAGTTGTTTTTTGACGGGAGGTGAACTACTTGTAGCTGTGTTTAAGGTTATCTAGAAGCAGCAGAAGCACACTGGGATGCTTTAAACACTGGTTAAGTTAGAATGTTGCAGTAGAAACACGTCTGAGGGTTTTGTTTTTTGGAAAAAAAAATATGATTGTTGTGATACGCCTATTATAATTAATTACTACTGCAACAGGAAGAAGTGTGTCAAGAAAATGGAGCCTATCTCAGCCAACTCTGGACGAAGGCGTGGTACGACCTGAACATCTCACCGGTCCATTTCAGGGCCATATACACAACCATTCACATTCACACTCACACCTAGGGGCAATTTGGAACAGCCAGTGTGCCTAATGTGCATGTCTTTAACCTGTGGGATGAAACCTGGAGTACCTGGATGAAACCTCCAGACAGAAACTTCCTCTCTGAGGTTGGAGCTCAGGCCCTTCTAGCTGTGAGGCAGACGTGCTAACCACTATGGCACTGTGCCGCCCCATTTAACAACATTCCATGGTAAATTATTTAAACTATATTTGACCATATTAAGCTTGTAGTGCAGTCTTAAAGTGCAAAAAAAAGCATAAAAAATAAACTTTGGGGTTTTTTGATGATCATTTAGGTTATATTTAGGGTATTTTAACTTGCCAATATGTTATTTTTGCAGTGAGTTTAAATACAGAGTGAATATAATTACTCTAATTCACTGCAGTAAAATCACAGTCCCATTAGTTTAATAACTGCTATTAGTGTAAGTATCATAGTAAAACCATAACAAAACATTCTGCTATTAAAACTGCTAAATGAACATTTCTATCAGTTAAATATCCATATAATATTATTATTATTATTATTATTATTATTATTATTATGATTATTATTATTATTATTGTTGTTGTTGTTGTTGTTGTTGTTGTTGTTGTTGTTGATCCAGCATCCTAGCTGGATCAATGTTGGTTTTTAGGTTTTTATGGAATAAAGCAACATAAATAAATAAACAAACAATAACTTTGTTTAACTCAAATAAAATGAGAAGTAATTAATCTCTCATGAATCTCTTTCCTTTTCATACACACAAAAATATGTCACATGTGGACTGGCGCTATGTAATTTTAAACAGGAATTCCCAGCACACACACTTTATGGTAGCGTGAAAGAATGACTCCAAAACTAAACCTAGAATAAAATTTCAGTCACGCATACACATGTACTAAATTACACAGCTATACATTCTTTAAACACAGTCTCACACACAACCCAACACTGCAGACACATACAGCCATACAGACAATCATAACCCTTATATATCCATGCATACTGTATACACACAAACACAAGTTCCATTACACTCTACCTGTAGAATTTGAGCCAGACAATGTGTACTCGCAAGTCAGGAATTCTTCACTTGCTGCTCAGAGCGCACTCAGGTAGTACCAGTAGCACCGGGAACAAAGGAGTCCAAAATCCTCCCAGTAGACCAAAACAGTGAAAAAGAGATAAAGAGAGAGGGGGAATGTGTGTGTATGTGTATGTGTGAAAGAGAGAGATCTGCTCTCTCCATCTGCTGCCTTCTTAAGAAAATCAGTGCGGGGCCATGGGACAGCCAAGTGCAAGCTCAAAGTAAACACTGAGAGTAAGCTGGAGGGAAGGAGGAGGAGAGATGTGGAGAAGAGGGGAGGAGATGAGAGGATGGAGAAACAGAGATGAGTGGAGGGTCAGTGCAGCTTTAACAAGAACTTCTCACGGGATCTGCTTCATTTGTGCTCTAAATACAGTTGGGGATAACAACAAACATGAGAAATATTTCCTCCAGTGGTGTGACCGGACCGAAAACCCCAGTGTGGTACGCTTGCATAACATCGACTTTGACTTCACATGACGCTGTGTGAAGCTCTACCAAGTCTCATTCTGGAACTAATCAAAAAGCCTTATAAGAAAGACACCTTACAAATTATCAACCATATAAAGATGAGGTGTCCGGTTGCAGCACAAGCACAAACACACACAGAAAGGGCGCAGTGGTTAAGGATGTGGGTTACTGAAAAGAAGGAATGCGGTTCAAGCCCTGGTCCCACCAAGCTGCCACTATGGGGCCCTTGAACAAAGCCCTTAAGCTCAGATATATAAATGTGATTATTTTAATAATGTAAGTTGCTGCAGATGTGGGCATCTGAAAAAAGGTTCAAAATGTAAATGTAGAAAGAGTGCAGGACCTTAATCTTACCCGCAGTAAAGCATTAGTAATACAATGAAAATGAAGCCATACCTGAAACACAGAGAATCTAATGGTATTTTACTGATCCATAATTCACCCCAGTAAAATATTCATCAAAATTTGTTCATAACTCTTTTGTAATTTTTGATTTTTGATAGTCATTTAACAGCAGAATCCAGCCTAATGGGTAGAATTAGGATCTCTAAAGAGATGTTTACAGTAATATTCATAAATATTTTTCACCAATGAATCTATCCAACTAGGTAACATAAGCTAACCTGTCAGGATTTCAGTGTAGTTTTAGCTTATCTTCATAAATGTTTATAAACCTAATGGCTAATGCCAGGTAGATGAGTAGCACAAGCATCATTACTCTTCAACTAACACCTGCAGTGTAAAGCAATTCTGATACTCATCTACCTGGCATTAGCCAATCTCTAATACACACTGCCCACTCTGTTTTGTGCAAACCAGTATGTAGGAAATGATAGCAGCAGCTCATATAAATACTGAGACAGAAAATGAAAAGTTGACAGTGAGAGAAAAACAATTACTGCAGAAAAATTCCAACACAGGCTTCCTGTAGATACAAAGATGGAAGTATACTGTCGGCGCACACACACTAGACACAATAACACAGCAAACAAAAGCACCTTACACACTCCTTTGTCTTTTCCAATGAAAATAAGTGCTGCTTTTATGATGTGACCAGAATCCCACCGGATGTTTCTCAAAATAGGACCATAACTTTTCTTCTTCATTGTGTGTAGGCATGTTTTTTATAGCTTGCTGGAGACCAAATGTCCCACAGGCATAGTCAACTTGTTTTCCAAAGACTTGGTAGATTCTGGCATTGCATTAATTAGCTGCATTAAAAAGTCAACATGCATTTCTGCAAGAAAATGCAATTGTGATTGCAAAAATGCAACTGCACCACAGTGAGGGCAAAAAGACAAGTGTGGCTGATGATAAATGGATGGATGGGTTGTTGGTTTGAGTAATGAAATAAAGTTTGGTGGCTTCCTGATGAAAGGGTGACCGAGCGGAAAGTGTTTGTTTTTCTGTGGGACCACAAATACTCCATTCATTTCAATGGGGGTAAAAAGGACAGGAATGAGACAGGAAGAGAATAAGGGTATCTTTCAAAAAGCTGTGTATAAGCACACCATTAGGGCACAAGATGGCTGAGTTGAAGTTGGACTGAGGTCAGTATCTAGAAAAATTCAAGGGTATAAGCAGGACAAAATATGGATAATAATAGTGCTAATTATATCAATGAAAGCTCAAAGTAAGAGTATGTCCTTTTCTAGTTTTTGTGTGATAGTAACGGTCTTGCAATATTTTACATGCTATACTCCCAATTTAAAATGTTGTATAAAGCATAAAAAGAACCCACTGCTGAACCCAGACCACAGTGAATTCATTTTTAAATCTAATATTAAAAAACCCCTCAAGGAATCCCCTTTATAAAATTATGTCAATAGTGAATACACACTATATGGACTCCTGGCCATCAGACCCATAGTTAAAGTAGTTTCTTCCGAAAGTTGCTGCCTCAAAGTTGAAAGTGCTCGATTGTACAGAATGTCTTCATCTGCTGTTCAGTTACAATTTTCCTTCTTTAGAACTAAGAGGCTCGAACCTGTTCTAGCATGACAGTCCCCCTGCACACGCAGTGAGTTCCATGAAGACATACCTTGCCAAGGTTGGAGTGGGAGAACGTGAGTCGCTTGCACAGAGCACTGACCTCAACCCCACTCAACATGTTTGGCAAGAACTTCTCCAGGTGTCTGACCTTAATAATGCTCTTGTGGATGAAAAATCACAAATCCCCACAGCCACACTCCAAAATCTAGTGAGCAGCCTTCTTGGAAGAGAGAAATGGTCAAAGTGTTGTGGTCAAATGTCCATAAACTTTGGTACATATAGTGTATGTGACTTGTCCTGTTATGAGAGTGATACAGAATTACAGAATATTCACAAAAATGTAAATTAAATGTTTGAATTCCTTTTTAAAATTTGTTTTTACTGTGTAAAGCTGCTTTGCGACAATATCAGTTGTAAAAAGTGCTATACAAATAAAACTGAATTGAATTGAATTGAATTGAGAAATGCACAAACAAGCCAGGAAGCATCAACATTACAGGAAGCTGTAAAACAAAAAGTAAGACTCAGCTAAGTGAGAACATTATCTGCACTGTAACTGATTGCCGTAGTTCTTACGGTAATATACGTTATTTGCTACAGTAATATACCGTATCATTGTTCTACAGTCCGCAGCTTCCCGCACATGGCTTTGTCTGCATTGATACCATAATAGATTTTCACAGATCGCCAAGTGAGTGCAACCATGTTAATCACACAGTAAATCGTATTAAACAAGGGCTAAATTAGTCAACATAACTACTCAAATAGCTTCTAAGTGTTTGGCTGTTATTTCTGCAAAGTGCACAAACTGACTGAATCTAACGTTATAAAAATATTGGCTAGCATCTGCAGCGAAAAACTTTGCAATGGGCCTACACGTAGGTTAATGGCTTCTTGCTACTGCGTTGTAGCATGGCGCTGGGTGAGGTAGAACTTATTTATATATAAAATAGCATCTTTATATCAGGTGGTTATTACTAAGTGAGTTAGTTAGTTACATTAGTGGTCAGTACTAAGGTTCCAGTTTACCGATACATTTAAAGCACTGTACAAATTGCAGTAATTTACTGTAGTGTATATTTACGGTTAAGAATTTCTTACCGTAAAAATTACAGTAATAAACTGGCAACTCTGCTGCCACTAATTTACCTTAACTTTTACGGTCATTTTTTTTTTTACAGTGGTAATGCATTCTACAAGATAAGTTGAAAGATTGCAGATATAACTTTACTGTAGAGCTTGCAGCATATAGCCACCCAGTTAACTGAAAAAATAACATTATGAAAATGTATGCATGATACAACCAAAAGTACAATTTAAAGGAATATTTATGAATGTTACCTGAACAAAGAAGATCCAGAAAATTTGCACTGTTAACCTACAACTGTTGCCTGAGGAGTGTTTTGTGGAATGTGAGGTATGAAATCTCATGTGTCTAGCACTTGCATAACCAGAATCACTTGAGTCTTTCTTATCCCTATTAAAGACCTGAACTTCAGACTCATATATTGCCCTATCATCCTGTCTCAAAATAGCCAAGCAGCCAAAAAAGTCTTGGCTTTTAAAACAGAATGTGGACCTGGTGCAATAATAATAATAATAAAAAAATAAAATGTTATCGCCTTCAAAAGGGTTTTAAAGGAAGAGAAGTCCAGGAAGAGCACAATAGCAAGTGGATCCATGTGATCACAGAAAACAAAAGGTGACTACTGTCCCATGAATACATTTTCCATGAACGTGTGAATGTTTGCATCCGATCATACAAAGGAAGAAGTGCAACTCAGCTTCATGTGTCTGACTTTTGACACCATACCTAATTTCCTCTTATCCTGTTTTGGCCAAAATAGACTAGCATCATGTCACATGGTGACTCATAGACACTAATCACTGTCTAAATATTCCATATTTGCTGTGTTTAGACCTCAATCCCAATTCAGGATGACATATTCCTAACTAAAAAAACAGGTTTGTCATGTAAAAAACATGCAATGCTCAAACTTGTAAAGGTTATAAATAGGGAGGCACCGATACCACATTTTTGCAAACTGACTACAAGTACGAGTACTTGCATTTGAGTACTCACTGATACCGATAACTTATTAATATCATTATTACACCTCATAAAATGATTTTTTCCATCTAATGTTTGAACATTCCTACACGAAGCCATTATTGCGACACACTCAAAAACAAAGAGAACTGAAGTGTGGAATGAACGTTTTAATTAAATTAACTGCATAATTTTTTAACACAGCCTCCCACACAAATATTATGAATTCATTCAGTCATTCATTTTCTGAACCGCTTAATCCTTATTAGGGTCGCAGAGTACACCCTGGACAGCTCGCCAGGCCATCGCAGGGCAGAAACACGCTGACGGCTATGCAGCCTACTCTTGA
>JBCNYH010000010.1:14695647-14712730 GCA_039654325.1 Tandanus tandanus
CTGAGATGGGCGCCAGCCTCCCCGTGACCCTAATTAGGATTAAGCGGTTCAGAAAATGAATGAATGAATGAATAATATTTACTTATAAATTTTGCTAATTTCAAGGCTGTACCAGCTTTATTTGATAATTAATGCAAGCTTTTAGTACATTCATTCCACATTTGCATCAGTTCTTGATTCCTGTTGTTTTTACCCATGCAAATTACAACTAGGACCGATTGAGCTGACCAGCTGAAGGCTAAGGTGTTTTGCTCAAGAACATAAGCTTCTGTATAGCAGCCCAAGCCTTAACCACTGCGCCACCATGGCTACATTGCATAAACCCTTTCTATCCACTCTCACAACACGCCCAAGAAAGCTGTATTCTCCCCTAACAAGTGTGTTTGTACCATTCATGAAAAAAGAGGAGGAGGAGAAGGCTCTCCCTCCTTCTCCCTTACACTCAAAAACCCTCTCTGTCACTGTCTCCATCCTTTTCTTTCACTCTGAGCAGTTTTTCCACTCCTTCTCTACAAGCTAAGAGGGATGAGCTGGGCATTACCATGGCAACAGCTACCTGTTCATTTTCTTATGCAGATGGTAAATGGAATGGCACCTCTTTACAAATTAGACTCCAGGCTGCCTGAGCATGGCATTAACGGAGTTTTCTGACCTAGCCCACTCTACTGCACTGAGCTCAGACAGAGGAAATGGACAGCGCAAAAGACAGACAATCAGAGAAGAGGAATACGGGAAAAGAAGGGATAAAGAGTGGGACAGAAAGACAGGGTAGAAGACTGAGTCATAGAAATGAATGATGAGAAAGGAATAGGAGGGCTCAGAGACCGGAAGTGCTCGTGCTATACCAAGTGAAGAGTCAATATCTGCCTAAAACAGGGTGACAGCTTGAGAGACGTAGGAGGTACCCATGGATAAAAAATGTCACAGTAACCATGTGTGGAGATGAGGAAATGACTTGGCATGTGGTAGAAGTTATATCACTCAGGCTGGGCAATTTAAGGTTCAACATGAAAATACAAGTAGAAAATGTGGCAAGGAAACAATATGAGGAAAATGATGTCATGTAGGAAATCCTTAAATGCCTGACCTGTGCTGAAACTTAGTAAACACCTTAAAGTAAAAGAGTGTTTTAAAATGGAAAGTATATTTTATTTATCTAAGGAGCAAAGACTAATATTTAGATTGAATTAATAGAGAAGGCAAATAGTTATTACATCCCTCTATTAACAGAAAAAAGCAAACTGTGACTCAGAGAAATCAAATCAGAACAAAACTCTTAGATATAAACAAATCGCACCGTAAGCTCCAAGAGCAGGAAATGCTAGTGTCCATTACCTGTAACATCGATAGGGACGAGGTGTGCAGAAGAGTGTCGACTCAGGTGCCAGCGAGGTTTTTCAGCCACTGGGGGCCCCACTGAAGAATTCCAGCCCAGCATAGAGCGGTCTAAGCCACAAGCGGCCGGGTCCTGAGCCCGGATCCCTAATGACGTTGTCGCATCTTCACACACCTGTTTATTTGCAGGCTAGGAAGAAAGATAGGGTAGCTGAATTAGATTTTTCATGACAACTCACATCATTACATCTTGGTGGGACCGGTTGTGTAGTGGTTAGGGTGTGGGGCTCATGATTGAGAGATCGTAGGTTTGAATTCCTGTTAGACCCCCACTGTGCTAAGACCCCTGGGCAAGGTCTTAGCCACAAGTGTGCCTCTGTTCACCCAGCAGTATAAACAGGTAGCCAGTAAAAATACTGGGAAGGTAACCTGCGATGGACTAGAGCTAAACTCCTTGCTGCTTCATGCTACGTAAACCAGAATAAGCTCCGGTCTAATGAACCGCCAGGCTCGGGTGTAAAAAGCCCAACAGACTTACTTCTCATGAGTTTCCTCATGTCGTCTGGAGGTTGTTGTTTTTTTGCCACTGCAATCACATACTTGCTCATTAGAGATGTGTACGGTTTATAGGTAAATGTTCCAAATCATAAGTTTGTTTACTATGTAAAGCTGCTACGCGACAATGTCTACTGTAAAAAGTGCTAAACAAATACATGTATTCATTCATTCATTTTCTGAACCGTTTAATCCTAATTAGGATTGCGGGGGAGGCTGGCGCCCATCTGAGCCGACTCTAGGCGACGGCAGAGTACACCCTGGACAGCTCGCCAGGCCAACGCAGCTAAACAAATACCATTGAATTAAATTGAATTCTCATATGAGTTACATATATGGCGGAAAACACAGATGCCTGAAAAGGTATTTTTCAACGTTGCAATTAAGTAATAGGAAAACAATAGTTAACTGAGTCATGTTTTTTATTTTGTTTCTTTGCAACACTATTCCTGAAGCTGTGACTTTGAGCTTTGAAAAAAATCGCTTTAGTTATTTTTTGTTAGGTTAAAGAAGTGTTGTAGGTGCAGAATTCATGACAGGAAGCATTTACTTGGATTTACTACTGGACTTCCAAAGGAAAGAAAAACATGATTTTCAATATTTTTCGCTGTGTACGTGTTTTTTTCCCACTGTTATATGCTTAAATTAAATAGTTCATAAAGAAAAAATAAATAAATAAAACGCTCACTGCTTTTGTAGCGAGATCAAAGCAATCTGAAGAGGAGACCCTCTGTTTTGGGGCAGCTTACAAGAAACCTAATATGTTTGGGATTTTTTTTTTTACTTTATTTCTGATAGCTGTTGATCATCAAGGGAGCACGTGCACTTTCCAACTCTCTTGGACTTTAGAATTACTGATTATACCTAATCTTGGTCTGGTCTTCAAAACTCAGGACTCATTTTGGGATTTGTCCCTTCATTAGTCACTCACACATTACAAAAATCCAAGTTTATTAACCTGGACACACTTATTAAGTCACAAAGATAGAGATTCTGTTCAGGAATATGTAACAGCTCAAATAAGCCAATTGGGTTCAGATATTTTGGTCATGTGGCCTGGCTATAATATACAGGACATTTTTGAAGTTAATAGAGAATCCTCTTTGGAGTAGGCAAGTAGGGAAGTATAACTGTAAAAAGTGTGAATTATATCATAATTATTTTCTATATCAAAAGAGTGTTAGAACAGAAACTTTCTTTATTTTTCAATATAAACTTTACAGGTGTTTGTTAGTCCTACTGTAAACAAATAAACAATGAAAATAATATTTTTACAAGTGCCTTATTAAGTACCTAACATCCATCCATTTGCTGAGCCAACTCTGATATTAGCCGACTCTGGGCAGAGGCTGGGTACATCCTGAACAGGTCGCCAGTCCATCGCAGGGCCAGCACACCCACACACCCATTCACATTCAGACCTAGGAGCGGTTTAGAACAGCCAGATAGCCTAATGTGCATGTCTTTGGACTGTGGGAGGAAACCGGAGTACCCGGAAGAAACCCACAAAAGCATCAAGAGAACATGCAAACTCCACACAGAGATGCCCTCACCCAGCCTGAGACTTGAACTCATGACCTTCATGCTGTGAGGAGGCTATCAAAGGCCAGCCTTGTCTCTCACTGTCATTCGAAAAGAGTAGCTTATTTTGGGTTGCAATCAGCGTGTTTCTGCCCTGCGATGGCCTAGTGAGCTGTCTGGGGTGTACTCTGCCCTCGCCCAGAGTCGGCTGAGATGGGCGCCAGCCTCCCTGCGACCCTAATAAGGATTAAGTGGTTCAGAAAATGAATGATGAATGAATGACTAAAATGTGACTTAAGAAGTTTTTCCAGACCAGGGCACATTTGTTAGCTATTAAAAGAAAAGTCTCACACACGCAAAAGGGTTGTCACATGATCATGGCTGAATTTGGAGGAACCTCAGTCAAAATTCATGTTTGGAATACAAAAATGAGACATCTTGTCCGTGGGTACACCTACTCATGTTTACTGTTACCCACCCACCCACACACACACACACACACACACACACACACACACACACACACACACACACACACAAACGCACGTGCATGTATACACACACGCACACAAACACGCCACAACACGGAATTCAGATTTAAAGGAGCTGATAATTACCAGGAAGACAAACTCTGGTTTCTTGTTGAGAGAGGAAGGCGAGCGGCTGAGCGTAGTGGAAGTGTCCTCTGAGCTCTGCGAGGAAGGGTGCCGGAATGTCTGCCCCGTTACCCTGTTATCATACAGCTGCTCCTCAAAGTCTGTATACAAACAGCCTAGCATTAGCAGTTGCACATGCAGATCCTTCCATTATTAAAAAAAAGCATTTAGGCTTAAAGGAAATACTTAATATGAGGGAAAGTAACTCTTTTCTATATTTCTTTCCCTTCTAGGCTCATCATGAGGTTCTTGTAAGGAAGATTATTGATAGTTTAGTGAAGTGCGGAAAAATTCCTATGGGAGTCTTTCACTTTATCCCTTTAGCTACTCTCACTAAACTCCAGCCACTGCATACATGCACACACACATGCGCGCACACACACTACAGTGCAACTTTCTGCTTCCTCCCCCATCTCTTAAACCACTGTGTGTGTGTGTGTGTGTGCGTGCGTGCGTGCGTGCGTGTGTGTGTGTGTGTGTGTGTTGGGGTGGTGAACTTGATCCCTTAAAGCAGAAAAGGGATGCCGCAATCTCAGAGTTAGGTTGCCTAGCAATGATTGGTGCTTTGAGACAATGGAATACCTTCTTAGTCAACAAAAGCCCCTAACCCAAATCCCACCACTCCACTCCACGCAGACACACACACACACACACACACACACACACACACACACACACAAACCACTAGGGCTGCTAACATGCCCAGGAGTATCTGTTGCACCATATAAAAACAAGTATCTCCCAAACACACTCCTCGTGCTGCACTGCAAACAATTGCCTATCTTTCAAAGCTAATAACTTTCAGAAAAATAATAAAGAACACTATTCTTTCCTCTAACAGGATTTGTGTTTCTGGAGTAGCTGATATCTCAGTTATAGACAGCCACCTTCAGGACATGATCAGTTTGATGCTGCATGCATTAAAAAAAGGATAAGGAATGCCAGTGGTGCAGAGGGAAGGTGATAGGACTTTTTTTTTTTACTACAAAAGAAAAAACAAACCCTCAAGAACACAAGAACCTTGTATAGATAAGATCTTTCTGAAACACCATTATAACAGGAGTGGTATTAATAAGTGTCTGTGTGCAGGGGACCTCATATTTTGCGACTCCACCAACAGCTGTCTAACTGCACCAGCCACCTGCCCCCGCTTACATTCCATCTCAAATGGACCCCATACACCCCTAATCAGTCTGAACCAGGTTCACAGCAGTCAGGACAGATATAAATAAAACTGACACAAACTGTGTTACTCATCATAAACCTCCTGATACATTCTCAAAATCTAAATTGCATTCTCTCTATATTTAGCAAGCACATGGTCCAAACAGCAGGAACTCACCAATTCATACAGGCCGCACTGTGAACGCAAGGCTTCGGCTTTGAAGACCTTGCGCGCCACTTCAAAGGAGATGTGAACGAGAATCTAACGGACAAGACACTGGATTGTCTTCGTCTATGCACCTGTGTATCTTCCCGTGTGTGTATGTAAAGATATTTTGGACACACCCACGCCTCTTTTGCTGACCTGCCTTCGGCCACTCAGCCGCTAAACACTGCCAGGACACAAATGTCTCCGTCCCTCTCAGCCAATCAGACGGCCCTTGCAGAAATCCAGCCAGCCACTCATGCACGCTGAGAGCCACAGCAGCCACGAATAACCTCAAAGCAACTCGCCTAACAAGATGCACCCCGGAAAGCAGCCATTTATTAAATATGGGTCAGTCCTTTTCTTGTGGCTCCACAGAAGGCATGGGAGCAGAGGAGAGAAACAATGCCTCTTTTCTTGTCTATGGCCATTTCGTAGGGCCGGTTTTGTTTTCTTTTTCTTTTTTTCTTTTGTCTTTTTCTCTGCAGTCCCTATTGAACATTCATTCCTGATCAGTGTTACGCAAGAGAGTGAAGTGCCTGGGGTGGAAAGGGGAAAATAAATATTTTCATCATGGGAAAATACAAACAATATGACCTAAATATCTTTTCTTATAATATTATAACTTCCCAGTCACTACCAAGAAGGATTTATATCTTCAGTTATCATCATTCTCAACTTACAATATCTCAGAATGTGGATTATTTACTGAAAGCGGTAGTGATGTTAAAAATGTAGATGCTAGAGGTCATATTTAAAACAATCCTACCAATAAAAATTCAAATGAAAACACTATTTACGAAACTGCTAAGAAGTTTAGGGAAAATGTCAAGAATTCTTCCACCAAGAGGAAGGTTGAGGATGAGCCTACCGTTTCAGATCATCTTATTTTTGATTACGGTTGGCGGATACACTGGTGGGCTACACTCACTGCCACTCACATGCCGAACCGCTTAATTCTATTAGGGTCGCTGGGAGGCTGGATCCTATCTCAGCCGACTCTAGGCAAAGGCAGGGTAGGTATACCCTGAACACTTTCTTGGTTTACTGCAATGTATGGTTTTAACTGAGTGGGTTACAAGCCCTCTGCAGAACCTTTTCCCGAAGACAAACATCCATTCACATTCACATCTAAGGATATCCAGAGTAAACTAGCCAGTTAGCCTAATGTGCATGTCTTTGTATTATGGGAGGAAACTGGCGCACCCAGTGGAAACCCACGCAAGCACACAGAGAACATGCAAAATACATACAGAAATGCCCTCACTAAGAATGGAACTCGAACCCAGGACCTTCTTGCTGTGAGGTGAACGTGCTAACCACTACGCCACTGTGAGACCTTAATAATAATTCTTTATTGTTTTATGCTATACAATTTAAGGAAGGTGAATAAATTGAAGGTTCAAATCCCAGAACTGACAGGAAAACAGTCACAGCTGAAGCACCATTGGGTAAGGCACGTAACGCCTAACTGCCACCCTGGGTGCTCCTGTGCCTAGTGGTTGTGTGTGCCCACCGGTGGTGTGTAAGGATGGGTTAAATCCAGAGGTCAAATTCATTGCTCACTGTTCACAGTGTGTGTGCAATCACAGAGATTAAAAGAGATTTAAAAAACAAACCATGGCAAGACAGTTAGTAAACAACTCAAGATAACACTTGGATTATGTGCAGAAGGGAGACTGCATTTAGGTTTATTTATAACCCAAACTCTCAGTGAGGTATTTCCAGTTCATCTGTGCTGAAACTACATTTTTACTGTTGCTGAGCAGTGGAGGGATATCAAAACCTTTATCCTGTCTTATGTGGGTGACATGTTGTTATAGTGGTTAGCACATCCGAGACAGTGCTAACCACTGTGCTACCGTGCCGAGCGCCAAATCTTCGCATCTAATTACATTAAATTCTCTAAGCTGATTGGTCAGTAGGTGCTGGATAACTTTTTCTTACAGGAACTCTGACAGTACTACTGGATGGAAGCCAAATTACAGGTTTATATCAGTGAACTGATGCATCATAATTACTTTAGTAACAGCTTACAGTGTGACTTGTTTAACAGATGCTCCACATTATCTGAGCTTAATAATAATCATTAACATGGTTATTAAGATCCACACTGTTGTTGTCATGATATGACTGTTGTCTCAGGTGTCAACACTGTAATAGTTAGTAGATTATCCACCTTGGGAAATTCAGAGAAATTCCTGCTTTCTGCTTTCGCCATAACAAAAATGTAAATACCTTTTTGTCTTGTGAGGCTTGATTAATAGTAAATGAAATAGAGACATTGGGTAGCGCAAACCTCCATCAGGCCCAGCAATCTTACATATGAGCCAAAATGTCAAAAACCTTTATAACACAAAGTTAAAGAATCCTTAAAAAAATTCCTGGATCCAGTATTTGATCCGGAAAATCACTAAAATCTGTTAGAGTCTGCCTTGTCCAAACCCCCATGTCTCGTAGAAATTTCATGAAAATGTGTATTTTTGTATAGTCGTGCCAGCAAACAAACACACAAACTGAGGGAGAATATAACCTCTTTGATAGTAATACAAATATAACAGTTACCAAATTGCTGTGGTTTAAAAGAAATAAAAAACTGCAGGACATGCTATTATTGGAAACTAATCAATATCTGCATTATAACTGCACCCCTGCTTCATATCAGGCCACATCCCACAGTCCCATCACTGATTATTATCCTATAACAGTCTTTCTATAATGGTCTTAGAACTGTTTATCATTTGGTTTCAGTGGTATTCTGTGTGGTCACTAGATGTCCCCGTTTTTTGCTCATTTTAATTCCAAAATTCTTCCTGAATTATTTTTCACTGCAAAAAATCATAAGGGTCCTAAAATGACTAAACGCATATCCATTTTGATCTATATTTCAAATGTAAAAAATGTAACCAACAGCAAGCCAAAATACTGTAAAGCATTTAAATGTAAAAGACTTAGATAGGACGCATCAACACAATCGTGTTAAGAGGTTGAGAGCATCTTTGTTGCCACACCTGACAAGCAGACGCTTAAACACTAAGTTCAATGAGGCTTTGATCTCTCGTCAGTTCGGGTTCATCAGGGCACTACAGTAAGTGCATTCACATTGCACTTTCATTCGCACAAAAGCGAACATAAGCAAACATTTCCATGAGCAGTATCCTAGCTAGTCACTGAAAGGTTGGAAGGCTGAGCTCTAGAAACATAGACATAAAGACTAAAATCAAAATAAACTAGACGGGCACTCACAGACTGCAAGGTACCTCCACAATTGGTTTATTATAACTTGGCACATTTATAATGAAATGTCTCCCCCTAGTGGGCATCTGATGAATATTTTGGTGTATATTAATGAATGGTCACTTTTAGGATCTCAGGAATTGTCTACAAAATGATTCCATGTACTGATCAAAATGTCCAAAATGTTATGGTTGGTTACTTGTACCTTGGTCAAAATCATTCACTTTTTCTCAAACCATTTATCGGCAATATTATCAATCAGCAGGGTTACACAAAACTGTCAAACACACATTGTATTATTTAAGAAAAATTAAAATAAACAGAGTTGTCTTTCATGTAGTTTGAAGTGAAATTCTAGTATTTACACAACATGAATGCAATGTCCATTTTTTGCTTCTATTTTTTACTGCTTCAGTTTTTTACTGCTTTTTATCTGTTCAACATCCATGTAAATGAAAAATATCAGTAATGATTAAATATCACAAGAATCATTTAAGACAGGCTTTCAAAGCTTGGGTATTACAATAGACCAATAAACAAATTTACAGTCATATATATATATATATATATAAAAGCAAAATTTTAATGTTAGTGGAATAGAATAGATGATTTTGAATTGAGATACCTTTATTAATATAAACTTTTCACCGATTATTTAGTATGGTACCTCCCTGGTGTAACAGTTAATTTAGCTGTAAATGTCTCGGTTTTCCTCATGAATATGCATTTGAATATAACGATTCAACGCCACTGCGAATGTGCATGGGAATACAGCACTGACACCGTTATGGAGGAACAGGTGAGTGTATTCGATTGTTTACATTAAAAAAATCGCATATATATAAGTCATAACTGTGTGAAATTGGAGTTGATTGGTAATTCAGACGTATGTTTTGAGACACAGTTGCACTAGTAGACAAATAAAGTTAGGATTTGAAAACAGTTCAGGGATATCACAGTAATTAGTGTTCTGTTAGTTTTTATGGGGTTCGGGGGTGTTGTGGTGTCATATCATCGTATATTTACTACATGTACATGTTGCAACTGCAAGTATATATTAATCGATTCCTTAACTCAGAAATAATTTTGGATAAAAAGATCACAAATTCAAAATAAAGTCAATATCTTTCCATAACAACCTTATTATTCTGGACTGCAAGCAAGCATGTGAAAATGCACTATAAACACACCTGTGAAGTAGGAACCCCACAACTTCATAGTTAAACAACAAGTTCAGCTCGCCTTTCACTCTATTCCATCTCTCAAAATGCTCTCCAATCAAAATCTTTTCTTTATTTCTAACAACATCTGTCTGACTGTCTTTTTCACTCTTTCCTTTGTGATTCAGTGAATTCTCTGGTGCCAGCTGGCCTACCATGCTTTCTCGACGTTTTTGTTGTTGATAGTCTGAAAATAGCGTTGCGTGACTAATTTTAGGCGGGGTTAAGCGAAGAGTTCGTATTTTTCGCCGAAATTAAATAGGGTATTCATTGTATATTTAAATATCTTTGTTATGTGAATGTCCTCAATTTTTAATTAGCAGCAAAGTTTTATCTTTATCTTAAGTTCTAATATTGATTAAATAATCTTCGTAACTTTTATAACACAAAAATACACCATGTATACTGTAGCTTTAGTAATATCTTCAGCAACATCCTTTTCATGGATCTGGAACCCCTCACATGAACTGAAACTATTTTCATGAAACAACACAACCATAGTGGGGCACAACAAAATAGACCAGTGTCCCTTAAATTGTCATTCATAAAAGCTAAAACTGTAATCATTAATCGCTCGCCAACAGATAAGGATGAACCATTTATACGATGTGTCTAAATATAAAAATATAAAACACACACACACACACACACACACACACGCACACACACAAACACACACACACATACCACATGCTAACCACCCACTCTTTGCTGCTTAAGCAAAAATCTGTGCATTCAACATAACACAGGCTTTAGCAAGTACTGTAACACACACACACACACACACACACACACACACACACACACACACACACACACACATCTGCTCATCTTTAATCATTAATCCATTAATGTGTGAAGAGCAAAGACTGACAGAGAGCAGAGGAAGGAGAAAAACAGAGGAGGGAAATGCAAGCTGCATACAAACATATACACACTCTGAGAAGCATCGGGGAGCATCTGCATCGATGTATTTAACCAGTCAAGAGCAAAAATGAACCAAGCAGATAAAAGGAGACTATATGTTTCTCTCAGAACAAAATTAATGAGAAACTATGAATCACAGAGGTATCAAAGGAGAGAAAATCAGGGAAGAGACGGGTTGTGAAGACAACAGTAATAACATGGAGCAAAACAAACGTGTATCGCTCACACACACACACACACACACACACACACACACACACACACACACACAGGGACATTTGTTATTGAAAGAAATACATGCGGGCTTAGAAGACAGACACTCCAAATGACAAGATGCGCAGTAATCTGAACATATGTTGCTGAGTTATCTATCAAAACAAGATCCTTCTGAACCCCGCACACGACCATACACTAAACACACACACACACACACACACACACACACTCACGCCCTGCGGATGGAGGTCCCTACCTTGCAGCAGGCTCTGGAGGTTGAGCTGAGCCTCTTGGTGCAGCTCCTGCACACACTCCGGCCTACTCCACGAGCCAAACACATTCACATGCTGTTGCCATGACGATTGGAAGTGGGCTGTTCGCTTGCTCTCCGAGTCCAAGTTGGTGGCTGAGAGAGAGAGAGAGAGAGAGAGAGAGAGAGAGAGAGAGAGAGAGAGAGAGAGAGAGAGAAGGAGAGATAGAAAGAGAGAGAGAGAGAGAGAGAGAGAGAGAGAGAGAGAGAGAGAGAGAACAAGGGAGAGATCAGAGAGAAGGAGAGAGAAAAAGACACAAATAAATATTGATGATATTTGCATAGGTATTATCAGGAAGCGAGGGTTAAGTATTGCAACGTTTGCCCAGAGACACAGGATGCGCCTCTGCTGCTAGCTGCATTCTGCAGAACTATAAAAAGGCAAAGCCCTGTACATGCAATTCATTACATCTGTAATCTGAAATCTGGTGACTGGTTCATTGATCATGACTGGAAGGTTGTCAGTTCAACTCCCAGACCAGTTGGAGAGATTGCTGGGTCACTGATCAGGAGCACAACCCTTTACTCCAGCCAGCTAGTTAACGTAGCTGTATTATGACTTCCTGACTTTTCTATTTTCAAATGACTGCTACACATCTGGTTAAGCACTGGCGGTCTTCCCCTCACTCAGTTTCGTGATACTTTTAAATTATATGTAATATTTTAATATCTGTTTTTAAAGATGAGAGGTTTTTTTCTCATCAATGTGCTTAATTTTGGTTTTCCTTCATGGACAACCTAAAATCTCATTCACCTCAGCATCCTTCATTCATCCTCAGGAAGCACTCCTATGCCAGTTCCTTGCACACAGACAGTCATAGTTATGGTCAGTTTAGAGTCACTGTGAGCCCTTTCATATGTGGTAGTAACATTAGTCATGGGTAAAGAGAACAGCTCTGAGTACATGAGTGATGCAGGAGCACTGGGATCTTATCAGTCTTAGGAAGCAGTCAGCGCTGCATACTGTCAGATTCTTTGAGTGTGTATAAGAATGTGTCTTGGTCACATTGAAGGACCACCTATTTAACCCTTAAACAGGCACAAGTGGAAAATAAATTGTAAAAAATTATTATTATAGTAATCTTTTTCTATTTAAGATACAAGTAAAACATACTCATTGTTATTTTTTAAATATCTTGTATATTTTGGATATTATGGATTTATATTTATGAGTTTTTTATCTCCCAGAATACATTGCCTTATTAAGGTATTAAACAGAGCAAAAATCTGTAGTATTTCCTGGTGCACGTTGCCTGTTTAAGGGTTAACCGACTTCTGCTGTGTAGGTGGGAGTACATACTCATTCCAACAATAACAGTATCATATTTAATTGGGACAACCGGCAAAAAACAGTAGGCTAAGTAGTTGTTTAAAATTCTGAAATTAAATGTATTCTTTTCCAGTAGACTACACACCAGAGTTTACTGGATATGACCAATATGACGTTAATATCACAGCACTCTGGTTATACAGAACAACT
The DNA here is from genome assembly GCA_039654325.1 of Tandanus tandanus. Taxonomy (NCBI): domain Eukaryota; kingdom Metazoa; phylum Chordata; class Actinopteri; order Siluriformes; family Plotosidae; genus Tandanus; species Tandanus tandanus. The sequence continues at coordinate 14,708,474 of JBCNYH010000010.1, forward strand.
ACCGGACAGACGATATATTCTAAACAGCTGTATGATAGCCTATATTCAAAAAGCAATAAAATACAAAAGTAATAATAGAACAACATCAACAACAAAAAAAAAGTTTTGGACTGCCTTTAACCTTGATTACAGCACGTAATCGCCATTGCACTGTTGTTTAATTTGGTCATGTCGAGGCTCAGCAACATTATGTAGCAATAAAATGAAGTCAACTGACAACCAGAATGTACTGAATTAAGAGGTTATTCCATCAAGGGACTTTTTCTTATGGGCCCTAGTACATACGTGTCAAACTCAAGGCCCGTGGGCCAAATCCAACCCGCCAACTCATTTTATGTAGCCCAAAAAAGATTTCAAAGAATATGATTATTGTACATTGTTTGATTCAAACATTACCTTGAAACCTAAACCTAATCCATCATCCTTCCACTAGGTGGCAGCAGTCTATTTCAAGTAAACAGCTAGTCATTCATGACTCAAGAAAGATTGCATGCTAGCTTATCGCTGTAAAACGTTGTCAGAAAATGTAAGTGAATAAAGCAAAAGAGGTCAGATGCCTAAACGAATCATTTTGCCATGCAGATTTCACGGTTGTCCTTTTAGAATAGATGTTCAGTGACTATTCAGCCCTCCATCACCTTTAGATTTAATGATGTGGCCCTCAGTGAAAATGAGTTTGACACCCCTGCATAGGATTAAGTGGTTTGGCAAATGGATGGATGGATAAATTCAAGATGTCGGTGAAAAATTAATCCAACTCTGGATGTAATAAAATTTTGGAATGTTTGTTGAAACAGTCACATCATGATTACTTGCTGTAATCAAGGCTAAAAGCAGTCCAACAAAATATTAGAGTGCGGGACTTTTTTTTTTTTTTTTTTTGGCTGGGCAGTGTATCTTATTTAGCATAGTCAGCATGAATTACAACTTTTCACAAATGCCACACAGACAATAACCTAATCTCAGGAACACTACACGCCACCACCACCACCACCACTATGCCATCCATCACTCAAATCCTCAAGCTTTAATTATCCTCTCACTCATTTTCCACACCGTTTAATCCTGTCAGGGTTGCTGGGAGGCTGGAGCCTATCTCAACCGACACTGGGCGAAGGCGGGGTAAACCCTGAATAGCTCACCAGACCATCGCAGGGTCAACACATACACAACCATTCAAACTCACACACACATCTAGGGTAATTTGGAACAGCCAATCAGCCTAACGTGCATGTCTTTGGACTGTGGGAGGAAGCCCATGCAAGCATGGGGAGAACATGGTAACTTCACACAGAAATGACCTCGGTGAGCCCGGGACTCGAACCCAGAACCTTCTTGCCGACCTTCGTGAGGTGAATATGCGACTGTTCCACCCTTTAACTATCCTTTCATGTGCAATTTCAACTGTGCATATAGTGTAGTGCCCTGCATCACCCAGGAAGATCTCAGGGAAAAAAACACTGACCGTAAGACTGTACTGTACCTCACACAATTTATTATTACGTATGACTGGTTAAGGTTAGGGATATTTTTTAAATAATTTATTTTACTAATATTATTTCACTGCCCTAAAGCATGATTCCCTTACCATGAGACAGTAATGAAAGGGAAGAAAATGAGAGTGAGAGAGGGAGACTTATTCCCCAGAAGGTAATCTGTGGATAGTTATTTACACATTCAGCACTTCTTCAAAAACGAATTACTATATGATTCCTTTCATTATGTAACGCTACCTGACGTAGTGCTAGAGACACCCAAAGGATCAGCTAAAAATCGACCTGTGAATAGACACTAACAGAAGCAATACTGAATAAAGAATGCACTGTGAAACAGTAATGATGGTAAGAGACAAGGTCATATGCATATACAAAGGGTTTTGTATTACAAAGGCAGATCAAGAATCATTTAAGACACATTGATGGATAACAGACTGCTAATTAGACCAAAAATCCTGAGTGCATCAGGACATTCTGGGCTGCATCACATCTAGTTCAGGATCAGACCAATTTTTACTATTACTTAAAATATACACAAGGAATAGTTGTTTTGTCCTTCATTATACCTGCAAAAATGCTGTGCAGGCCCATGGTAATGTGGCCTGGCCTAGAATGTGGTCAAGGATTTTCTTATTGTCAGTTAAAACGATACTTTATTGAGACTAAATACGCTGGAGGAAATACAGCATGACTTCTAAGTGAAATACACTGCCGGGGCAAAAAAAAAAGTCCTGCAGGCTAATATTTTGTTGTTCAGCCTTTAACGTTGAGCACAGCACATAATCAGCATGGCATTGTTTCGACAAACTTAACAACATCACAACATTTATTTCCTTCCAGAGTTGAGTTCATCTTGAATTGATGAGGGAAAATTGAACCACTCCATAAAGTCTTCTCCAGCACATCCCAAAGACTTTTAATAGGGTTAAGGTCAGGACTCTGTGGTGCCAGATCCTGTGTGAAAATGATTCCTCATGCTCCCTGAACCACTCTTTCACTATTCGAGCTACAATTTTCTATTTGTGCAATCAGGGGGAAAAAGTCCATTGATGGAATATCTGGTCATTCAGTACATTCAGTTCATCAGCTGACATCATTTTACTGCCACATTATGTTTCTGAGCCTTGACATGAAGCAACAGTGAAGCTGAAGCAACAATGCCATGGAAATTACATGCTGAAATCAAGGCTAAAGGTGGTCCAACAAAATATTAGAGTGCAGGTCTGTTTTTTTTTTTTTAATATAATAATCCACACTGATATTTATTCTAAATAACCACCTACTATTTCTCACTGTTTCCATAGAAACATGTGACTGAGCTGGATAAGTTTAAATCCTAATACTTCTCATTTGCTCTTTTCACAGCAACACAATGACACTACTGGAAAAGCACACTGTCACATGAAAACAATCAACAAACTAGTGACATCATTATACCCATGCGCTACGCTGATTGTCAACCAGCTTGTATCATTTCAGCACAATGTACTGGCAGTGCAAATGCAAACAGGGAAGGAAAAAAAAAAAAAAAAAACTTCAAGGTATGTAATTCTTGAGGGATCTCCCCACTGGATACTTCATCTCAATGAGCTCTTAGAGCTGTTTGGTCTAATGTGGAGCTCCAGTAGCTAAAAGAGAAGCGATCAAGACATTCTAATGCCATCTGAACCCCTGCATACACAGTGACATACATGCTATGATTACTTTGCCAAATATATTCAGCCTCATTAACAGCTGATTAACTAGCATGAGTCAGCACTCCAGGACATTAAATAAGGCCCAATGTTGCCTGGTGGCCAAACCAAAGTCCTTCTCAGCATGACTCTAATTACTGTGAAGGAAAGGTCTTTCAAAAGGGCTTAGGCCAAATCTATAAACCAACTCTATAGCCAACAACCCAGCAAGAGAAGAAGCTGTTTTGAACACAAGCAAACCTTCAACCCAGTGGTATTTTCACTGGGGCAATATTATGGTAAATAATAACATAGTGTGATCTGTACAGGGTGTGGTGATTAGTACGTCCACCTCAGAGCAAGAGGGTCATGGCGTTTATGTGTGGAATTCACATGATCTCCCTGTGGGTTTCCTCCCAGTACTCCGGTTTCCTTCCACAGTCCAAAGACATGCACATTACGCTAACTGGCTGTTAGTGTGAATGGTTGTGTGTATTGGCCCTGCGATGGACTTAGGAGCTATCGATTACTATCCATTTTCCTGAAGTACCTGAAGGCAGACACCTCCACAGGACTATTTCTGAGGCTATATAAGCACAGTGGAAATTTGTGCATGGCTGTTGTCAACAAAAGATAAAAAGAGAGAAGCCGAATCATTTATTCGTTTTTATCTCTTGCTTGTTTGTTCTTTGGATTCATGGCCATTGAGGCGCAATGCCTTTAACAAGCGCAGGGAGTGACTGGCAAAGTAAAACAGCTACCCTGTCAAACAATCATGTGTTTGTGTTCGCTCAAAGAAACAAACCTTCATGTCACTTGCTTCATATTTTATGTAGCTGCTGTCCAATCTGTGTCTCAGTTAATTCAGTATGAGAAATACACAGGGGACAGGTGTGTGCAGCTGTATTCTCCGTACAGAGCACAGGACAAAAAGGTGATGTGTCTTCATGCAACTGGGAATTGAGATATGCTTGCACTCTCTCTCTCTCTCTCTCTCTCTCTCTCTCTCTCTCTCTCTCTCTCTCTCTCTCCTTTTATGTTGTGCCAGGACAGATAATTTTCACCGGGCTTTTGTGAAAAAGCAAACT
>JBCNYH010000010.1:14712830-14726538 GCA_039654325.1 Tandanus tandanus
GTATAGAGCACAGAAAAAAAAGGGGGTGTGTCTGTGTGCAAAGGGGGAGGGAGATGTGCGTGCGCTCTCTCTCTCTCTCTCTCTCTCTCTCTCTCTCTCTCTCTCTCTCTCTCTCTCTCTCATTTTATGTTGTGCCAGGACAGATAATTTTCACCGGGCTTTTGTGAAAAAGCAAACTTTTCATGGGACACTTGTGAAGGTCTCACATAGTATAAGCCTGAAAGGTTCAATTGACGTCTGTCAAGCACTCTCATGTAGAGAATTCAGCTTACTGACAATTCACAGATATGCATAAGGAGTTATTAAAGTGTGTGTGTGTGTGTATGTGTATGTGTGTGTGTGTGCGTGTGCGTTGTGCTCTGTTCACAAGCAGAATGGCGCTTAAAGTAATTACACCCAGAAAGTAGTTGCAGTGACATAAATCCCAATAGAGATTCACTTTACGGCCCCTAATTTTTAGATGCCTCTCTCATTCACTCGTTTTTACTTTCTTCTCCCTCTGATGTGTGAGATTACAGCCTTTCCAGCCAGTGAAGCAGACGCGGCACCTGATGAGGTTGTTACGTGGTGCAGAAAGACCACCACCGCCATCACAGATAAACAGTTTTTAACACTTAGGAGAGCAGGAAAATAAGCTGCATTTGCCTCTATTCATTCATTAATTTTCTGAACCGCTTAATCCTAATTAGGGTCGCGGGGAGGCTAGCGCCCATCTCAGCCGACTCTGGGCGAGGGCAGAGTACACCCTGGACAGCTCGCCAGGCCATCGCAGCATTTGCCAAAATGTGCACAGATAAAAATCCTTTGAGAAAGACTGGCCTGAATGGAATTAGACTAGTACTCCAGCATTATCGAGCCACAGCAACGGTAGTGTACGCATAGGGAAAACGTTTTCTTGTACTGAGAAAAGAACAGAGCATGTTTACTCAAAACCTGTAAGTGTAAACATAGTTGCAGGATTCTGTTAATAAATTTAAAACAACCATGTATGTACGACTACAATGTATTAATTTCAACATCAAGAAAGGTATTCAGAGAGCACAAACCTCCACCAAGATGGAAAATAACAAAAAATACACCGCACCCCCTGCTGGGCCTACTGTAATGCCACACTTTACACCTTATATCATAATGTAAAAATCTTTTTAAAAAAAATTAAATTCTAAATCCAGAATTTGATCACCATCAAAGAACTAATGGACTGTTACTTGGGCCATACGCCACTCCCAAAAATTCATCAAAATCAGTGCATAACGTTTTGTGTAAGTTTGTTAACAAACAAACCAATGGTGACAAAAACATAATCTTCCTAGTGGAGATAGTAATTATATTAGGATTAGACAGATGTAACAGAATATCCTACCAAAGCTGTCCGTATATGAAGATATCCAGCTTTACAATATCAGAACAACATCTGAAATGGTTCAACATTCGTAATGCTTCACACAAATTCTTTCTTCTTTAAAAGTTAAAATAATAATAATAATAATAACACTTTTACACTTTAATTGAAAGTACTCTTAAGTACAGGTTTCATAAAAGAGTTCGGTTACATCTTCCTTTTTTTTTAAATTAATTAATTTATTTTTTAACACAATGAAACAGCTGCCCACTACACTATAGATGTGGCTCCAGATTTGTTTTTAACATCATTCAGGATTCTTTAGTGCTTGCTAGCTTTTCCACAGTTTATGGAAGATCAGAAGGAAAGATGACCTGAGGACCTCAGTACAGACAGAAAGAGAACTGAAGAGTGCATCACTCATGTTTTTGTGACACTGAAGGTTAACTGTTTTTAAGATTGGGTTACAGAGGTGGAATCATGACAAAGTAGACACAGGAAGATCAGGCTAATTCAATCACATGGTTAGTTTAAGTGCCAGCACTTTTACACACTTGTAAATGAAAGCAGCTCCAATAATTTTGCAATAAATCTCCAATAATTAAAAGCCACGATCAAAATACAGGGGTGAAACAATGAAATGATGACATAATATTCATACTAGGCATAATAATATATCATAATATGTCATAATATTCTTTATGTAGAATTTGTATTTCTACACACATGAAAATACCAGACTGGTCTGGCTTCAGTCCATCAGTGCAATAAAAAAAAATCACAAGATTACCAAAATATGTATATGTATATAAAAACAATTTAATTAAAAAACAACAAAACAAAACAAAAAAACAAAAACAAAAAAAAAAACAGGATTGAGTTTTTCTGCAGATTTGCTCTTGTTTAATTTGAAGCTGTCAAAATATACCAGTGTGTAAATATCTGGTACTCTAACTTCATATTTAACACAAGAACAATTTAAAAGTTTTACAAATTTTAAAAGGCTAAGTGGTGCAGCCTGACCGCATGTATGTTGTTGTTTCTTTTAAAGTACACTCAGAAGCTTCTTTTAAATTTTGACCTTACATTTTCCATATAAACTTGCAACTCAACGTCAGTGAAGTGTTGGCGTCTATTAATTACATATTCGTGAGCAAGGGTGCTGACTAACTCTCTGAACCCTGGCTTTTTGACTGTATGATTCAGAACCATGTCCTTACATATGTGTATTGTTATAGCATGTGTAATTTCCTTCCATCATCGAGATTTCTTGTCATATGAATTGTCTCTGACAAAAGACTGTTTATGGCATTTAATAAGTCTCAAAACTTACGTGTGTGCGTTTTTGCTCGACATGCACATTTTTTTATTTTTACCTTCGTGGTATAAACGGTATAGCAAAATCTCTACTGGTGTACAAATCATACCATCATGACAGTATATACTGTCATACTGCCCAACTCTAATTAATACAGTGATAAATAATGTCCCAGTACACCTTTTCAAGCCTATTTTAGCTAGTTTGAATTTTATGACACTGACCATGGCACAAATCTCTTAAAATATCTTGCATTTTTAAACATTTTTGAGAATTAGTTGCTTTCGCACATTTCATTTATGGCATTTGGCAGATACCCTTAACCAGACCAAATTACTTGCCTTTCTACAATTAAGCAGTCCAGCACTTGCAGCATGGTGGTACTGGGGCTTGAATCCCCAACCTTTTGATGAGTAACCCAGAGCCTTAACCACTGTACCACTACTGCCCTCTACAGCTTTAAAGTTTAAATCAAATTCATATGTAGTAAAAAAAAATATCTAAAAATGTATTAGACGTTTAAGCATGCATTTGGGAACAAGAACTAATCGATATTATTGCTTAATTGGACAACATTCAAATTAATGTCACTTGCTATGATGACATTTGGAAGATTTTTATTTTCCCCTTCTTTCCGTATTAGTTTCTTTATGGCAGGTCTTAAATGAAATCATAATCAAAATTAAAACAAAGAAATAAAAACATGAACAAGCCATAGTTATTTACTGGGTTTTAAATGTAGCATCTAGGAGGAAACTTGTGATGTAAGTGTGAAGTCAACATTAGGAGTCTGAAAATCCAGCCCCCAGGCCCCAAATTGAAACCTCATCTATCAGGTGGCAATTCAACAAATAGGTCCAACATAATTCTGACTAATTAATAATAATAATATGAATACAGATAACTATCTGGACCAATTTATTTGGACTAACAAATAGGATATTTGTTAGGGATGGGGTGGTGTGTTTGCATGTTCTGCAGTGTCCCCAACTCCCAGTAGTGCTGACTAAAGGGACTGATGCTTCCTTGCTCCATGCTCTGCAACACATCAGCCCCTCCTGCCTCAGTTTCCTGCATGAGAATGTTCATGTATGACACAGAGTGACAGGAAAAGCAGATTGGGAAAGTGTGGCTGTGTGTCAGTATGTCTGATAACCACCAATCACACAAACACACACACACACACACACACGCACACGCACACACACACACACACACAGTTGTACTTCTATCTTTGTGAGGACATAGTTCATGCTCGAGTCCCTTACCCTAACCTTAAATGTCCAACCCACGCACTAACCTACACTTAATTCTTACCTGTAGACTAAACAGAGTCTTAAACATCAAACAGCCCACTGAAGAAGTGTAAACCAACCAAAATGCCCCCACTTCCCTTAAATGTCCTCACCCTGTTTTTTAAAAATGTATTCAAGTCCACAATATGCAGCAACTGCAAGTGCACTCGCACACGCGCACACACACACACACACACACACACACACACACACACACACATACATTCACACATGCACACACACTATGTGTTAGGAAGTAAGAGGAAGTGCCTGGGAGGTGCAGGGAGGAAACCAAGGCCTTTGAGGGGTTAATCAGCAGCCCCCTGGTCATCCACCCATCCTGCCCTTCTACAGGCTCAGACTTTCTAACAGGAGAAACCACTGATATTACAGAATGTAGTATACACCAGTCTAGTCTCAGTAAAACCAGTCTTAGGATTGTTATTTGTCAGAGCTGATTTAGAGTAAACTACAGTAGAAACAATGCTACCAATCTGGCAACCCTTCTGGATTCATTCGTGTACACTCAGGTTCATTAAAGAGAAATAAAGCTTAACAAGCCTTATTGGAAACATGTCAAGATCTGATTCAATTTAGTTTTTGTTTAGCTATATAGGCTTTACATGTATTAAGATAAAGTAAGTAGATCTTTATACAGTGTAAAAGCACTCATTAAGAGGTCCACAGCACAAACCACATTTCTCCTGAGATGTTAAAATGAACCAGTCTTTCTTAATCCCAGCCTACACCACCAAGCAAGTAAATACTCCACATGTGGCTTGTTGTGCTAGGTGTTAAAACAGCCTCTTAAGAGCTTATTTCCACATTACACCAGTGTTCAGTAATTAGTCAGGAGCACTGGGAGACATCTCGCTGTTGAAAGCCTCGTGGTGCTGCTGTGAGATCAGTAAAGAGTCGCACGTCTCCAAGTTCAATCCACAATGGACATTACTGCGAAAAAATTAATAAATAAATGTGCTCTCATACATCCATCACATACTTTGCTTAATATTACTTTGTAGGTTAATAGGATACCTACAAATATACACAACTAATGTAAGCACCTGCAAATTTTATCCTACAGCCGACTTAATATTACAATGGATTATGACTATTTATCTCACTGTTGAATTCACAAATCTAACCAGTCAGAAGATTGATCTTGATGGATTTCTTATAACAGTGTCTATGATAGTAGTGCCAGCTTTAATACACATCATAGATTTATATTCATGCACTTCTTCTAATATGTTATCTTTTCTACAGTACAAACTAACTCAAGGAATTGTTTTTTCTGGCTGTTGTTCCACAAAAATTAAAAGATTTTTACTGATTCTTATACTTTATAAAAAGTAAAGGTAAAAGCTGCAACTTAAGGTTTTACACTCATTCACTCATTTACTGAACTGATTAATCTTATTAAAGTCTCGGGGAGGCTGGAGCCTATCTCTGCCGACAGTGGGCAAAAAGGGTACATCCTGAACAGCTCACCAGACCATTGCAGGGCCAACACACATAGCCATTCACACTCAAATTACACATAGGGGTGATTTGGAACAGCCAATTAGCCTACTGTGCATGTCTAAGGACTGTGGGAGAAAATCGGAGTACCCAGAGGAAACCCACACAAGCACATGGAGAACATGCAAACTCCACACAGAAATGCCTGAGCCGTGGACTCAAACCCAGAACCTTCCTGCTGTGACGCAGACATGCCAACCACAACACTACTGTGCCACCCATTTTAAATATTATAAAAGAGAATTTTTTTTTTGATTAAATAATATTTAAATATTACTTTAAAATGTAAAAAATACTGGCTTATTTGAATAAACTCTGCTATGAGAACAGGGTCACAAATCAACATATCAGTTAGTTCAAAAAAAGAAACCTTTAAAAAAAGACTACATTTAATTAGGCGGTTTTAAGTAAACACAACCTGAGCTGGAACATGAGTTGGCAGAGAACGCTCTGATCAGAAAGAGGGGAAGTAAAGTTCTCCCAAAGAAAACAGAAAGAGTCCATGTCACAAATGCATGAAACAATTGTGTGATTTCCTTTTCTTATGAGTTCATGGTGCCAGCTGAGTTATTGCTACCCATATTAGGGCATCACTGCTGTATGAATCTGCTGTATTTCAGTGCAGTTGGACATGTTTGTACACACTAGGAAAAAAACTCCTTAACTGGGAATGGTCAGGGTGAGCTCTTGTAGTTCAGAAGTACTGGCACATTATACACATACATACAATACTACAGAGACATATCAAAAGTAAATAAACACTATCATTTTTAAAGATTTATGCATAGATATACATATACAGCAGTGCTCCGACTCACTTGGAGTTTCTCTGCAACATCAGTTGCCTTACAACGGGAATTATTTTCAACAGTCTGCTTAATAGTCTGAGAGCCCAGGACGACCTGAGCATGAAGCTGATTCATTGCCTTTGCTGGTGAATTGTACCTTCGCTCTGTTGACTGTGGCAAGAGGAATCCCAGGGTTTTGCACAATTTGACGCTAACTCAGATTGACCCACACTACGCACTTTTTGATCAGACAGTTCTCCGACACTGGGTGAAGAGGGGGGGCACCCTGAACAGCTCTCCAGACCATCGCAAGGCCAACACACACAAACATTCACACTCAGATCTACATCTGGGGTCAATTTGGAACAGCCAGTTAGCCTAATGTGCATGTCTCTGGACTGTGGGAGGAAACCGGAGTACCCGGAGGAAACCCATGCAAGCATGGGGAGAACTGTACAAAGATATATTCAAGACCGGGAATCAAATCCAGGACCTCCTTGTTGTCAGGCGGACTATGCTGCTAAAAACCAGCAGATTGGAGATTCAAGCCCCAGTACCACCAAGCTGCTACTGTTGGGCCCTTGAGCAAGGCCCTTAACCCTAAATTGGACAGTTGTACAAAAATTATAAATGTAAGTTATTCTGAATAAGGGCATCTGCCAAATGCAAACAAGATGCTAGGCTTCAAATTTAACTTCAACCCAATTGAGTTGGTTTGGGATGAAATGGACAGAAGGGTGAAGGCAAAGCAACACATTTTGTGGGAACTTCTGCGACAGTGAAGAAGAACTTCAAGAACAGTATTTAATTTACATTGTTCAAAGAATGTTAGGAGTATATTTTTATTTATTTATTTATTTATTTATTCAGCTTTAATTTCAGAGCAAACTGAGACATTAGACAATTAAAACTGGAACTAATTACTTGGCCAGTAACATTTTCTTAACATAAGTTGTCCTAGCGTTAGGCTAAAAGTATAATTTTATGGAAGCTATGATCTTGTCTGCAAAGCCAGAAACTAAACAGAATATAAATCTGTACATTGTGATAATAAAAAGATGACTTTCTTATTTTTGTTATTTTTAGCAATCCACTGGCAGTTCAGACTGTCTGACTGAATTTCCCTTCCCTCACTGCTTCTGACACTAACTCTTTATCACATTCCCTCAGGGGAGCACCGATCTGATACAGCCAGGTTCTCATTTTATTTGATATCTTAACCCTGACCTGCAACAATACTAGAGTTGAAGGATGGTCTCATATGTCTTTAGTGTGCCTCAGTCACACTACCATACCCTTTTGTAAACTAGTGCCATGAGCTATATTATACAGTGTGTGTGTGTGTGTGTGTGTGTGTGTGTGTGTGTGTGTGTGTGTGTGTGTGTGTGTGTGTGTGTAGCATTGGTTGTGTATTGTACCAAAAGCCGAAGGGCAGAGAGATACTGGCAGAAGACGCTTTTACAGATGGAGGAAATGGAGTCACAGATCCGAGAAGAGATACGTAAAGGTAACCCACTCTCTCACACACACACACACACAGTCACAGGTGCAAAAACAGGCTTCTGAAAGAGTCTTAAAAGAGTGGAATTCTCATTTGAGGCTCTTATGTGTTTACAAGCGAGATGAGTGGACATGGAGGTACGTGTGTAACAGAGTCCAGGAGAAGACCTTGTACTCGTAAGTGGAGAAAAGTGAAAAGGCATGGAAAAGGAAAAGCTTTCTATGTTTTAGCATCTTTTTTTTTCTTCTAAGAGGGTAGACTGTTTAAGTATCAGCGTTTCAGTGTGTTTTGACAGATTTATAGCCCTCAGAGACAAAGAGTGTGTAGAGACGCCAAGGCCACGAGACGGACAGAGTGGACTCGAGGCCACACGGAGAGCTTGCTGTGTGTGTGGAGGAGGTGTGGAGGGGGTGTGTACAGTACATGAGGTGCATGTAGGAATAAAGAGAGCGACTTTCTTCCAAATCATTTTTTTTTTTTGGCAGGAGCGTTTACCCAAAGCGACATCCAAGTGAGGAAGAATATATTCCAAGAGGCTAGACATAGACAAGAGGCAAAAAATACATTTCTACCAACTGAAAGGTAGTTACAGGAAGAACAGAGAGAGCAGCGACTAAACCCCAGCAGTCAAATTTAGTGATACACATCTATGCTAAAAGGATCAGTACAGTATGTGTGTGTTGTATTAAAAAAGACTATATAAATATATGGACGGCATGGCGGTGCAGTGGTTGACATGACTCTCTCACAGCAAAAAAGTCCCAGGTTCGAGTCCTGGGCTCAGCGAGGGCGTTTCTGTGTGGGGTTTGCATGTTCTCCCCATGCTTGCGCGGGTTTCCTCCGGGTACTCCGGTTTCCTTCCACAGTCCAAACACATGAACAAGAAGCTAACTGTGTTTTCCTAATTGCCCCTAGGTGTGAGTGTGAACGGTTGTGTGTGTGTTGCCCTGTAATGGTCTGACAAGCTGTTCAGGGGGTACCCAACCTTAGCACAGAGTCGGCTGAGATAGGCACCAGCCTCCCCGTGACCCTAATAGGATTAGTAAGATAAATAAATATAGGAATATGCAGCTTTAACAAACATTCCAGTTTATTCATTCATTCATTTTCTAAGCGCCATAATCCTAATTAGGGTTGCGGGGACTCACACCTAGGGGCAATTTGGAACAGCCAATTAGCCTACTATGCATGTTTTTGGACTGTGGGAGGAAACCGGAGTACCCGGCGTAAACCCACGCAAGCACGGGGAGAATATTCTTTTAATTTTATTAAGTTTATATTTCTTTTAAAAATATTAGCTTGTTTTAAATGTGATGACAGCAACATGTCTAAAAGAGTTGGGATGGGGCAACAAAGGGCTGGAAAAGTAAGTGGTACTAAAAAGAAATAGCTAGAGGAAAAATTGGCAGCTAATTTGGTTACTTGGTAACAGGTCAGCTGTAGCCTAATGGTTAGAGAAGCGGCTTTGGGACCGAAAGGTCGCTGGTTTGATTCCCGAAAAATGTGCTGCACCTTCCCTTCCTCCACCTTCATGGCTGAAGTGCCCTTGAGCAAGGCACCTAACCCCCAACTGCTCTCTGGGCACCCCAATGTGTGTGGCAGTCCAGTGCTCCGTGTGTGTGTGTGTGTGTGTGTGTGTGTGTGTGTGTGTGTGTGTGTGTGTGTGTGTGTGCTCACTTTGGATTGGTTTAATGCAGAGGCAATAATTTCCCTTGCGGGATTAATACAGTATAATAAAAAAATAAATAACTTAAAATAGTGTCTGGTCAGAAATTCACCAACCTGCTAAAACTGTGTCTACAAATTGTGGAACAACTTCAAAATAATGTTCCTCAATGTAAAATTTAAAAGATGATGAATATCTTATCATCTACAGTAAATAATATCACCAAAAGGTTCTGAGAATCTGGAGGAATCTCTGAGTGGAAGGGTCAAGTCCGAAAATCAACATTGGATGGCTGTGATCTTTGGGTGCTCAGGAGGCACAGCATTAAAAACAGGCATGGTTCTGGCATGGGTACCACTGCATGGGCTCAGGAACTCTTCCAGAAATCATTACTAGAAATCACTGTGAAAGCAACATAGTTCTACTAGATATTCTCTGAAGGTTGTAAGACGTTCTGCACTGCCATCAAGGGCAGTCATAGATCTACCAGTAATAAACTTCTGGTTTTAGACTCTAATGCTGTGATGGTATCACTAAATGGGAGGGTAGCTGAGCATTTACGATGGTTAAAATCCAGACATGCTGCATATTTTGGATCATTTGCGGCGTTGTTCTAGAGCAAAATGGTAGAGCAGCCAGCAGGGAATTGGAGTATTTGAGCCGTGAGATATCGGTTGGCTGAAGTATGAGGTGCGTCGCGCGTTCTGACAGGTGCAGTACATTTTCCCTGATATTAACCAGAGCAAAGCCAGGAGATTGGGAAAATGCCGGGCTTGACAAAGCTGTAGTGTGTATCTTCAGGATAAGAAAAAGCTTTATCTTCAGGAAGGCGAAGTTGGCTGTGGTGGTCTGTCGTGTCAGCAAGTCAAGACAAATGTGTGGTTAAATTGAGGTATGACTGAATATCATCAGCAGAACTGCAATCATGATCAAAATCTTAGTGCGGAAATGTGACCCACTTAATATAATGCGGAATGAAGAATGGGTACTAAACCGAGTGCTGATCTCTAATCTCGTTTGGGATATACTTCCATTTTTCAACAGACTGCTCCAAGTTTAGTTAAATCTACTCACATGTTTAGGTTTAACAAGCCTATGCTATGTATTTATGACTGAATTACATTGCACTGTACTACGTCATTATTAAAAATAGTCAACAATGGTTGTCTAAACACCACTAGCCAGCAGGCATCATGTGTCTTGGAGCAAGCATGTCCATGCCTTCGCCCTCCCTGGTTGGTGGTAATCATGGGATAGGGATGAATGTTTGACTCCCCAAGCCCCCCCAACCCACCCCCCAATAAAGCCAACTAGTCAAAGGAGAAAGCTGTAGGAGTGAAGATTATAATATTGTCCAACTGGTATAAGGTAGGGGTGGCACGGTGGCGTAGTGGTTAGCACATCCACCTCACAGCAAGATGGTCCTGGGTTCGAGTGCCAGGTTCTGTGATGGCGTCTCTGTGTGGATTTTGCATGTTCTCCCTGTGCATTCCAGGTGTGGGTTTCCTCCGGGTACTCTGGTTTCCTCTGACAGTCCAAAGACATGCACGTTAGGGGCATTGGTTGTTTCTAATTGCCCACAGGTGTGAGTGTGAGTGTAAATGGTTGTGTGTGTGTGTTGGCCCTGCGATTGACTGAGTTAGATGATACCTACGACCCTATTAGGAATAAGTGGTTTGGTGAACGAACGAATGAATGAATGAATGGTATAAGATGGATAATCTTGTCATTTGCTTGGACTCCTTGTGTCTCCACTGAAGCCTCGGTCTCACATAGCCAGAATGACTTCATGATAGACCATGGTAGTTGATTTTTTGCCTTTAGGAAGTCAACCAGCATTATCCTGTAAGTGTTCCACAGACTCCCATCAGAATGCATAAGAGGCGGGGAACTATACTGGGAACCGGAAGGGAGTGGCTTCCATTCATGTCAAATTTTGTTGTGTTTAAAATGACTGCGGTTCAAGTGCCAGATCAGTTCAACCTTTGCAACCATTAAGGCACCCATGAGGCGTACAAGGCCCATCAGATGTTACCATAGATTTCCGTGGGGGGTTAAAATGTTCTTGGAATAGCGACTGCCATGTATGCATCGCAGTTAATACTGGTAGACATAACGGCTGTGATGTCTCAGGCGAGTGCATATTTTCTCCGCCCATAATTTTGCTGCCCCAAAATCAGGCAGAATGAACACAGTAGTCCGCGCCAAGGTGCTTATGTATCAACCCGTTGTCTGATACCTTAGCATGTTTATAGGATTTGCACTTGTGGGAAGACTTGAACTATTCAAGTCAGACAAAGTGTACGGCCATTTATAATAACTGACCTTTGCTACTGTCCACAGGGACATGAGCCTAGAGGTAAAAGATCAAAGAATATAAAGTATATTAGAGTAAAGGGTTGTTTCATGGGTGTGTGTGTGTATGTGTGTGTGGGATGAGGCTAAGGGGTGGGGGTAAGTGAGAAAGTGTGTGATGGGGTGTGTTGGGTTTAGGGAAGCAGAACTAGGTCAGTGAAACTGAGAAGAGCGCAGAGTGGTTACTGACAAATAAAACGAAACGTACTTAACGGTGAGGCCAAACCCAGTGACCACCCACAGTCCTGTGGGGGGGGGGGGGGGGGGGAGCAAGAGAGAGGGGGAAAGGGATTTCCTCCTTTTTCCTTCCTGGTCTCGCTTAACCCCCCCACCCCCTCCTCCTCTCCACCCCTTTTTCACAGTGACCGGCTCCACAAACATGCACAAACGCACACTTTTTTCCCTCACATCCTGTGTTGAAAACAATACAAGGAGCCTCTCACTTCCTGTCATCCCAACAAAGAGCACCCATGCTTATCACACCCTACATCTGATACACTCGTCCTAATAATGTGTCTTAAGTGCTGAATTAAGGGGAAAGCCCAGATCAGCTAGGAGAGGAGGAAGAGAAAGGTCAAAATGGGCTTTGGTTTAACTTAGCTGGAAGTAAATCCATTTCCCTACATTCAGGCTGCTGAAGTGAAACAGCTTGGTCATGTGATCCTCTGAATGTTACTTTGGGTTTTTCAGAATTGTTTAGTATACAGAGGATTTATCAGTAGCACACTGATGTTTGTTCAGTGTTTAGTATTTGTGATGGAAATTCAGCTCATGTCACACTAATCATACGGTGGCTTCCTCTGAACAGTAGGACTAATAGCTGTGTGGGCCATTGTGTTTGTTTAACTGCTTAGTGTGTGTGTGTGTGTGTGTGTGTGTGTGTGTGTGTGTGTGTGTGTGTGTGGGTGGCATGGTGGCGCAGTGGTTAGCACATCCGCCTCAGCAAGAAGATCTTGGGTTGAGTCATGGTACTTGTGTGGGTTTCCTCCGGGTACTCCGGTTTCCCCCCACAGTCCAAAGACATCCACATTAGGCTAATTGGGTGTTTCAAGTTGGCCCCAGGTGTAAGTGTGAATGGTTGTGTGTGTTTGCCGTGTGATGATCTGTTCATGGTGTACCACACCTTCAACCAGTGTTGGCTGAGATGGACTTCAGCCTCCGTGTGACCCTAGAGGATCAATAGGTTTGGCAAATGAGGGAGTGTGTATGTGTGTGTGTGAGTACTTACTACGTATTGTATATATGGGAATACATTTTTAACAAACAAAGCAAGGACATTTTTGGGACCTGGGGACATTTTGGCTAGTCCTCACTACTTCAAAGGGCTGCTTGACGGTGAAGAGTTGGTTTTAGGGTTCAGTATAGCATTAGGTTTAGGTTAGGGTTAGGGTAAAGTTTGGACTCAGGCATTTAGTTGGGATGGTTAAGGTTAGAGAAAGAGGCTAGGGACTCTATATAATCAATGAATGTCCCAAAAAAGATAGAAGTACATGTGTGTGTGTGTGTGTGTGTGTTCTTGATACTTATTGAGGACTAGAATACGGTTTTGGGTGAAGACATTTTGGCTGGTCTTCACTTCTTCAAAAACTGTTTGGGGATAAGAATGAATGAATAAATGAAAGAATGAATGAATGATGTTTATTTTGAATATGTAAAAAAAAGTAGTCAGGAAACAGTACCAAATTCACCAAATAAATCAATTAAATAATTAAAATTAAATAATAAAATAACTAAAGAAAATAAAAATATGTGGTTAGGGTCAGAGGCTGGGGAATAAATTTTGTCCAAAAAATGTCTCCACAAAGATAGAAGTACAAGATATTGTGCATGAGTTGTTTAAAAGGGGTATACCTGTGTGTGTGTGTGTGTGTGTGTGTGTGTGTGTGTGTGTGTGTGTGTGTGTGTGTGTGTGTGTGTGTGTG
>JBCNYH010000010.1:14751210-14763493 GCA_039654325.1 Tandanus tandanus
TCACAGAAGTGTGATTGACTTGGAGTTACATTGTGTTGTTTAAGTGTTCCCTTTATTTTTTTGAGCAGTGTATATTTGCAGGTAGGAAATTCTCATGCTGTGTGCTTTTTGTTACCCTCAGTGATGATTTGGACAATCGGAGAGAGAAACCTTCTGATGTTCTGTTGTTCCACCAAAGGGACAAAGCAAAAAATTGTTAAAGACATGTAATAAGAGCCATCAGCAGGATTTTATTTTTTTTGGAAAATATTTGGGTTTAATGGGATATTTTATAATACATTCACTCAGGAAAAAAGATTCAATCTAAAACACACTGTTTCTTCACTGGGGACTTTATATAGGATCCTACAGTGGAACAATTCCTTCAAGAAGAAGAATACACGGCTGGTGGTGTAGTGGTTAGGGTGTTGGGCTTATGATCGAGAGGTCAAGGGTTCGAATCTCCGTTAGAACCCCACTGTGCTACCCCTGGGCAAGGTCTTAACCAACAGTATGCCTCTGTCCACCAAGCAGTATATAAATGGGTACCAGTAAAAATACTGGGAAGGTAACCTGCGATGGTCTAGTGTCCCATCCAGGAGGAATTGAACTCCTAGTTGAACTCCTAGTTGCTCCACACAACAGAAGGGGATAAGCTCCGGCCTGATGAGCCACTAGGCTCGGGTGTAAAAGCCCAACAAATTCAACCTTTTACCGTATACAGAAAGCAAGTAATAATCAGAAGGCCATGCCACATTAGTCCAGTGTGAGCTCTTAAATCAGATTTCGCACATCTCTGATTTTCACATTACTCCAGCTGTCAATCATCAATCATCTTCCTATTATCAACCTCACATAATTTATGAGCTAATAAATTAAAAGTGTATTTTGTAATCGAGATGCAACTAATACCAAACTCCCAAACTTTGCCTAAGAAATAACTGTATAATCAGGTACCATGCAGATCTAATTCTTTAAAAAAAAAGAATGACTATGAAAAGCTTCCTTCAGAGAGCTGATTCTAGGTGTCAAAACTCACCTGTGGCTAAAAGCTGAATCCACTTGGCAGTAAGTGAGAGAGGAGAGAGAGGAGAAAAGTCACGTTCTGTCCTGTCCCTGATATCCAATGGAGGGAGCAGGGTGTAGAGAGGGGGGAATGAATCTGGGGGCCTTAGAGGGAAAAGAAGGAGGGGAGTGGTGGGCCAGAAGGAGGGGAGAACCAAAAAATTGTGGGAAAGAAGAAAAGGAACCATGTTTTTTTAACTTTTTCCCTGACAGACTTAAAATTAACTCTCTTATAAGTGAAATCCCTGTGGGAGTGAGTTTGTTAGAAAGACACTGGCTGAGTGTTTATCCCCCCTCCTCCTCCCATCTCTTCCACTTTCTTATTACGTTCACTTCATCCGTTTTTAGCCACTCGCTGAGAGTTGCCTGTGAGCAGTCATGTGTGTGTGTGTGTGTGTGTGTGTGTGTGTGTGTGTGTGTGTGTGTGTGTGTGTGTGTAGGCAACGGGTTCAGAAATCCTCTTACATTCACAATGTAGAAGCTATTGAATGTAGAAAAATACCCAGCTACTCTAGGGCAGCCAACAATTTGCTTCCATTTTGCTTTTCCTCTACCGAAAGTGAAAATGAGTTCTGCCTTCCAAAGTTAAAATTGATTTGCTGCCCTCTGCACATGAACATTTTCATCACTATAACACACGAGAGCACTGGTTTGTTGCCTTAAGACCGAAATAATATGATTTCAATGTGCTCAGGGGTTTAAAAAACCCACAAAAAAGCTACAAATCCAAACAGAGGAAGAAAAGAAAGACAGGGATGCGTTTAAGCAGAAACAGATGAGCGAAAGGACGGACAGAGGGGCAGAAACAAGATTTATAGATCAACCATTCTACACTAGCTATGAAAAAAAAAAAGAGAGACGAGCCAATCAGAAGTAGCCGTCACGGTAAAGAAGATATTAACCACCAAGCAAAGCTCAGCAGTGTTGAACTCATCCCCCATCCCACACCACACTCACACACCCACGGAATATAGGTTCTGCAGACTCACACATGGAGAATATTTCCTTTATGGAAGAAGTTGGAGAAGAGCAAGAGAGGGAAACTGCATGTGTGTGTGTGTGTGTGTGCACGTGTGAGTGAGAGAAAGAGAGAGAGAGAGATAGATAGAGAGACAGTTCACTTATTGTTAATCAATAATTTAACAATTTTTAAAATATGTTCATATACGTTTCTTGAAACGCTTTGGCAATACTGTACATGTATATGGTCATGCTAATAAAGCTTATTAAACTGAAACTGAGAGAGACAGAGAGAAATTTGAGCTCAATAGAGAAAAGAGAAGCAAATTGTGCTTCATGGAAAACAAAGGGTGTCTCAGATCGAGCAGGGTTCTAGCATATACATGAGAAACAGTGTCATGGGTGGGCGAATGGAACCCGAGCCTGTGGGTAGAGAGTGAGTCAGGACCATGGTACAGTGCTCACTTCTCCACCACAACTACACCTGGCACTTTACTCAGCCGCAGAAACTCTCAGCTGGCAGTAAAAGGAGGGAAATGTGAGAGGGGGTTAGATGAGGAGAGGGGGTGAATAAATCATTGAAAGACCGCCTTCTACTCGGCCATTTGAGAGGATTAACATCAGGGAGAAGATTCCCACCAAATCTGTTTTCTCTGTTCCGTCTGGTCCGCTTCCTTTGAAGACGTAGTCGGTGATTTTGGAGGAAGTTAGCTAATGCTGCCTTCATGTCATATGGGAGTAACTCTAATTACCCGTGTTTATATCAACATCTAACTGGGAATGAGGAAGAAATTCGACAATTTATCTTGTGGAAATATGGAAGCGAGAAAACAAGAACATGCCATGCTTCATACATTAGAGCTAATTTCACTCAGCATTTAACCAAGAATATAATGTGACACTACAGGAGGCTTTGAAGGAACAATTGAAATTAAATTTTTAAAATTTTTATTTTATATTAATTTTTACAACAGCCCCTTCCTTTAGTATATTCATCAAAGCCAAACTCTATAAACATACCGTATATATGCTGCATTTGACTAGAGGCCATGATTTATAATTGATCATTTTCAATCAGGATAAACAAAAGAGAATGCCCCTTCGACACAGAATACATATTCAGAAAGGTTTCATTTTAGTTCAGTTTCTCTGAGTTCAGGGACTGACATCAAATCAATATGGCTGCACCTAGCATCAGCAGTAAACAATTAGCATTTCTAACTTATAATGATTTATGATATATAAACGAGTATTCACTTGCTCACTCTCTCTCTCTCACTCACCCACTCATGTGCCGAACCGCTTAATCCTACTAGGGTCACGTAGGAGGCTGCAGCTTGTCTCAACTGACACCAGGCGAAGGCGAGATACACCCTGAACAGCTTTCCAATTCATCACAGGCCAACATACACACAACCATTCACTCCTACAACTAATAGCAATTTAGAACAGCCAGTTTGACTAATGTGCATGTCTTTTGACTGTGGGAGGAAACCTGATTATACAGAGGAAACCCACACGGAGAACATGCAAACTCAACACAGAAATGCCCTCGCCAAACCCAGAAACTCGAACCCGGGACCTTCTTGCGTTGAAGAGGACATGCTAACTACTACGCCACTGTGCCACACCAACTTCAGATCAATCAGCATTACTTAATAAATCTTTGTCACCCTCGATTCACTTTGCTGGAGTTTGAAGAGAAAGTACGCATCACTCATATGAGCTAGCTGGCTGGATTTTTGCTAATAAAAGAGAAGAGAAAAGAAAAAGAAAAGAGAATTTTTTGCAAAAAATTGAAGAGTCAGTGTTTTTCCCCCTACAATGTAGAATATATGAGACAACACTTAAAGCGCTGACTTTCTACTTCCAAGATCAGTCAAATGCAGCATTATATGCGTGTTATTTTGACTAGAAACACCTGAATGCTAATAGAGAGTAAAATACATTGGAGACTCCCTCTGCTATTTCATTGGGGTGCATTGGGTGCCATAGTAGAGTAGAGCTATCTTAAATTACTCTACAGGGGCTGGTGGTGTAGTGGTTAGTGGTGTGGGTGCTGAGCTCATAACTAAGAGGTCATTGGTTCGAATCCTCGTTAGACCCCCACTGTGCTAAGTCCCCTGGGCAAGGTCTTAACCACAAGTGTGCCTCTGTCCACCCAGCAGTATAAATGGTACCAGTAAAAACTACTGAGAAGGTAACCTGCGATGGACAAGCAATATGGTGGCCACTCAGGAAACCCTCAGCTATTGCGGAAACCACCGGAAATGCTCCTTCCTCAGATATAAAAGTAGTAACGGCTCCAAAGTACCCACAATGCACTGCACAACAGGCGCACCCACCACCCCAGGCATATTTTGACAGAAATTCCATAGGGTTTCCAGAGTGAGAGGTACGCTGGCTTGACAGGCGAAATGATTGACAGGCAAGTAGAGATGCCTCTGGACGTTGGTGGTCTACATTTTTTTCACATATATTTTCACTTGATCACAGAGCCTGGGGCACCACAGAGGCTGGAGGGTTTTTTCCCCCTCATTTGTAATAATGCAATAAGATGTGTGTGCAGTAATTTAGAGCTGGCACTGTGAAGTTGTGTGGAGCTATTTAAACAGCAGTGTTGGTATAATGAGGTCACCTGGGACTTGTGAGCCACCTGCGTCAAAGCAGTTGTGTGTTTACGGATTGTAAAATGAAATAATTTAATTACATTTAAGTACTCCACATTAATCATGAGGTGATCAGGATCAAGACTATTCTATGCACTCCTGTGTGAGACACATTTTAATATGCTTTTGCTTTAGGAGTATGAAGTGTCCATTTACCCTTGAAAGTGCCAGAAGCTGTCTTTCACAATCAAAATGTATATTCAGTTTCAGCTCAGTGTTTGAACAGTTCATAGTCATTTTTATATAATTTGCTATATTATGATACAGAAAATAATTCAATAATAATTTAGGACATTTAAGAGATAGACACTGCCGAGGTAAAGAGTTGAAAATAAAACAATGGATATTGCAAAGGATCTGTCTGCCCCAAAACGACAATGAGAGCAGTACTCTTCTGCCTCTTAGTGGACTCTAGTGATCCTGCAACACAATTACATCACATTAAAACCCTAACGTCTAACGTGTGTTTCTGTGCATGTTAATACAAGTCAGGCAGTCAGATGGAGATGAAGTGTGATTCATGATGAACTGCGTTCAATTGAAGCCAGGGCACTTATTGTGCACATGTTGAATAGGTCCGTTTCCACTTGTGGAAGCTGTGAAACATTTTTTGTGTTAGGACTTATATCCTTTTAAGGGCAAAATCATGCAGAGACGAGCAGCAATAAAGCAACCAGCTGCAGAGAGACAATGCCAAATCACAATCAACAAAATAGGTTTCAGCATTCTACTTTTTAATGCACCCATCCTTCATTCATTCAAAACACTACAACGAACAATGGGCAATCTTTAGTTCTCTTTTTTTTTAAGTGATGGTGAGCAAAATAGACAGTGAGCAAAATAACAACAACAATAATAATAATAATAACAATAATAATAAACTTATATATTAAAGCAACTATGTAAAATATTGCATATTGTAATAATTGATAATAACTAACTAGCTTAAGGGCGGCACGGTGGCGCAGTGTTTGGCACGTTCGCCTCACAGCAAGAAGGTCCTTGGTTTGATTGTCTGGCTTGGGGTGCTTCTGTGTGAAGCTTAAATGTTCTCCCTGTGCTTGCATGGGTTTCCTCCCACAGTTCAAAAACATGCACAGTAGGCTAATTGGCTGCTCTAAATCACCCCTAGGAGTGAGTGTGAGTGTGAATAGTTGTGTGTGTGTGTTGGCCCTGCAATGGTCTGGCGAGCTGTTCAGGGTGTACTCTGCCTTCACCCAGAGTCGGCTGAGATGGGTGCCAGCCTCCCCGCGACCCTAATTAGGATTAAGCAGTTCAGAAAATGAATGAATGGATTATTATTATTTCTGCTTTCTATGTACCTAGGGTTTAATGTAAACATTCATTCAGTCATTCATTCATTCATCCTGGAGAGCAGGGCGTTGTAGTGGTTTGCATTTTCACTCCACAGCAAGGAGGTTCTGAGATCAAACCTGGCATCATACTTGAACTATATTGTGTGGAATTTGCATGTTCTTCCCCACGCTTGTGTGGGTTTCCTCTGGGTGCTACAGTTTCCTCCTACAGTCCAGTGATGTTGAGGTTAGATCAAGTGGATATCCAATACACATATACAGGTGTGAATGTTGAGTGTGAATAGTTGTTTGTGTCTGTATTAGAGCTACAGTTGATTGGTGACCTGTTGAGGGTGTACCCTGTCTCTCACTTGAAGTCACTTGAAGTTTGTCTCCAGCCTCTCCTGCCACTCTGATACATAAGTGATATAGATAATGGATGAAACAATGGATGTATTGATGGATTCATTCATACTTTGATCACTGTTTGATACTATGCTAGGAGTTTGTTTATTTTGGGGGGGAATAAACATATTTGTTAGAAAATATTGCTGCTCACATCTTTAATTATGAACTTGAGTGATGTTGCTGAGATCGAGGAACCACCAGAGATACGAGTCGCACATGCTGACAGAGGTGGCATTTCTACATCCTGGTTTTATCAGGGGTTTTCAATCTTCAATTTTTTTGGGTGACTTAGACTATATACAGTTGTGTGAAATCCTCTTCCCTGAATGATGTGTAGGCAAAAGTAACACTTGCATATACAGGAAGCATGAAAATAGTTACACTCACCTGTCCACGCAAATGACTAAATCAGTTTAAATCAGGACTGCATCCTACTCAATGCCTAAAGATTACAACTATTCCAAATCAATACACACACACTGAGTAAATGAGGAAGGACATATAATATTATAGGGGACACACTCACACAGATATATAGTCTGGGTGTCAGGCAGAAGATCGGTGCCACCACCTCCACATTCCCACACACACACACACACCCTCTTCACGATGCCTTGTTTAACTGGATTGTGTGCAGGCTCCCAGCTGCCTTCTCTTTCAGAGCAGCACATAAAGCTAGCTCTATCTCCACTCACTACTCCCTTTAAACCCAATTAATCTGTCAACTGCTCTTTCTCTCGCCACATCCGCCTCGACCCCGAGTCACCTTTCTCACTTCATCATTTTATCTAATCTGTTTGATTTCTCTTTTCCTCAGCAGTTAACAAAATCCAGTAAAAATAATAACTGATGCAATTTTTTTTTTCATTCTTTTCTTGCATATTCTGTTAAATTCTTTCTAAAATATCAACAAATACGAACGTATGCAATACGAAAGATTAGCCATCCACTGAACTTTACTTTTTTATTGAATGATGAGAAGAAATATAGATCAGTATTATTTACAGCCCTGTG
Organism: Tandanus tandanus; assembly: GCA_039654325.1. Classification (NCBI taxonomy): domain Eukaryota; kingdom Metazoa; phylum Chordata; class Actinopteri; order Siluriformes; family Plotosidae; genus Tandanus; species Tandanus tandanus. The sequence continues at coordinate 14,758,601 of JBCNYH010000010.1, forward strand.
ATGGCCTGGCGAGCTGTCCAGGGTGTACTCTGCCCTCGCCCACAGTCGGCCGAGATGGGCGCCAGCCTCCCTGTGACCCTAATTGGGATTAAGCGGTTAGAAAATGAATAAATGAATGAATATTATTTACAAAAGGAAGCAAAACTTTCATGAATAAAAGCCATTGTGACAGGCATTTGAAAGTGCATATGTGGCTGAAACATGATTATGTTCCCTGTGGTACACACATTACACATTATTTTCTATCTTCCAGCTACCTCAATTAGCACACAGCTATTCGATGCGGTAGATTGGATAAATAAATTAAGGATAAGAAAAAGTAGTGAAAAGAAAAGAAGAAAAGAAAAAAGAAGAAGAAAAGGTAAAAAAGAAAGAATGTATATAATATCTACTATAAATATAAATGAAAACAGATATAAACCAACCAAACATATGTATGGATGGAAGGAAAAGGGGAACCCTTCCCCTTTTCCTCCATTTTCCTCCCTTCCTCTTTCAATTCTTTCAGTTCTGAGACCTTTCTGAGTGTAACAGTGTTGTGTATTTGGAGTATTGGGTTTATCCTGAGTATGTATGGTTTACTGCAAGGGGAAGGTGGTAGGGGGAAAAACCACCAGAAAATTATAAATTTCACTGAGCACACTGTGTTTATAGGCCTACATTACAACTGACACAACCCTAAACATTAAGAAAAATGTTTATTCCAATAGGCAAGCAATGTCTGTTTTAAAGAGTTATTTAAATCAAGTGATAGATTTTTGCTGGGAAAACCTCATGCTATGACACTTTCCAGACTGGCTTAAGTTAATATAAATATCATGACAGCTGAATTTATAACTTTATATCTCTGATATATGAGCCACATAATGATTATAAAGTGACAAAACATGCTATATATGAGGTTAATTGAAAAGGTTAGCATAAGTGACATTTCCAAAATATTCTTGGCAGTAATGTTAACATGAAAACCACTGTGTTACACTGTTAAATAGGGAAGGTTAGGACACTGACCCTCACTGCACAGCAATGACATATATTTTTCCCCAACTCTGAAGTAGATGAGCTTATTTTTACGATTTGTAATAATAATAATAATAATAATAATAATAATAATAATAATAATTCAGGGCGGCACGGCGGCGCAGTGGATAGCACGTCCGCCTCACAGCAAGAAGGTCCCAGGTTTGATTCCCTGGCTCGGGCGTTTCTGTGTGGAGTTTGCATGTTCACCCCGTGCTTGCGTGGGTTTCCTTGGGGTATTCCAGTTTTCTCCCACAGTCCAAAAACATGCACAGTAGGCTAATTGGCTGGTACAATTTGCCCCTAGGTGTGAGAGTGAGTGTGATTGGTTGTATGTGTTTTGCCCTGTAATGGTCTGTCGAGCTATTCAGGGTGTACCCCTCCTTCGCCCAGAGTCGGCTGAGATGGGCGCCAGCCTCCCAGCGACCCTAATTATGATTAAGAAGCTTAGAAAATAAATGAATGAATAATAATTCATGTCTGTATCTTAATTTCATTTATTTTTCATATTTTTATAATGTTTATAACGGAGCTCCCGCGGCGCACCATTGATAAGGAAGAATCGTCTAACCATCGAGATGCTTTTGGAACGTCAAGAAAAACCTATCGCGTATGTCCGTCCATCCATCTCTCCGGCGTACGTGTACACATGGGAACACTGTGTTATTCTTTGAAAATTTTAGATCTCAAAAAAGGAAAAACGTAAGAAAGTTTCTTCTGGGAGAGAGTATGTTGAATATATGAATATATATTGGTATTCTTGTGTTCTTGAAATGTTCTCTAAACCTACGGGTTTTAAATGGTATACTTTACATGTCAAGACTAAGATTGTGTGTGTGGTTACCTCATTTTTATTCCCTTCTATAAACAAGTTATTAAAATGGATTAATCTTGATATGCAGAGGATATGTGTATGAGAGTTCCCACGAAAAACTTGTCAGGTAAGGGAAGTCATATGGGAGCTTTGCTTTTACGCAGCGCCTAAATCTCTAGCAATAACGTATGACTACACCATGACACTGCAATGACAAAGTTATGTATATTTCCACTGACCCTAATTTAGACTTTACAGTTTGGTTTTGATATATTTCTCCATGTCCCATCATCAGTAGTATGTGACCTAATTCATTAGAAATCTAAAAATCCAGTTGTCACGACACTGTAACATAAAACAGACAGTTATTATTACCAGTGCTGTCTGTTGGAATAAGCCTTTATGACTGCTTTTACAAATAATTATTCACAATTAGTTGTTTCTTTACTTGTCCCCTGCTATAATGTATCTGCTTTTTGTAGTCCTGTCCTACAGTATTGATGTATAGCTTCCGTCACTTTACCTACATTTAGCTTTAAAAGCTTTTTGGCTTTGACAGTCACCTTATTTCTCTATTCATTCATTTATTCATTTTCTGAACCACTTACTCCTAATTAGGGTCATGGCGGAGGCTGGCGCCCATCTCAGCCGACTCTGGACGAGGGCAGAGTATACCTCGGACAGCTCACCAGGCCATCGCGGCCTTATTTCTCTATTTTTATAATAATAATAAATAAATAAATCTTTTTTTTTTTTTTTTTTTTAAATGCATACCGCATTTAGGTTTTCAAAAAGTTCTCATGAGAAACTTTTTTTTTGGTCTGGCCTTACTCTTTTTCTTCCTTCTGGATTATTTCCTTCACTTTTTGTTTTTGTGAAATGCTGAAGGCACCCTTTAGAGGTTTTATACATTCTGGGACATGACGGCGACGCAACATGACGGCTCGGCAGATGAGGACCCGCTCTCTATGTAGATATAACAGTGTCATTCTTAGCTTACAATAACACAAAGATTTGTAATTACAGGTAATTATACGCTAATGAAAACATTCTAAATAGCTTTAATACTTTTATTATTAGTAAATACTTTATTCTGTACTATATTCCATTTCTGTTTGTATATACCCATAAATCCTTCATAGTGGCATTTTAAGTAAATATGAAATCAAACTGAGTCTCTTGAATGGCTATACCTGTCAGGTAACACATTTTAGATGTTACTGTGTGAGTCCTAGAGTTTTTCCGATATTATTCAGGGTGCTGATTCATAGGAACTAATCATAACATTAACACACACAAAATGCTGCAGGCTTGGAAATCCAACATGTCAAAAGCCAGCTGTTCGAAGCTGCTGGCAGCAGTGGGTGATCTTTTGGGGGATAACATTAAAAGGTATACACACACACACACACACACTCACACTCACACACACACAGCACTACTTACCCTAATTCTGTTACTCTCTAACCACTTTACCCTGACCTACAGTTAATGGAGAGCCTGCAGAATGATGCCTTAAAGAACTGTGTGTGCTTCTTTCAATGACAAGCCTCTGGGTAAAGGTTGTAGCCTATCCTACAATGCCTCTCTCTACCCATACACCCACCCACATTACCCTCTGTCACCACAGTTAAATCTGCTACAGATCAGGTTGTGTGCTTAAGAGGCCGAGGTGGGTGGTGGGGTTGAGGACAGAATAGCAGCACTAGAGAGGCAATGAATAAAATGATAAGGTCTGACTTTATTTTATAGAGATTGTAGTGTCATATTCACATAATAGAGAAATTGGGAATTATCCATTATAAAAGATTGAGAGTGGGTGAGAATAAGCCATCTCTTGTTTAAAGTAGTAGGTAGATATGGAGGATGTCCCAATACACTCTGCTTGTCATGTTTTACATGTGGACTGTGCGTGGATTTGTATTTGAGTGCATGCTCTTGGCAATCCCACATACAAATTCTATTCTTCACTTAGCTGCTTTTTAGAGCTGCCATGTAGTGTACTACAGGCTATGAGAACGTTCTGCATTAAAGCATCAGCTTGTAATTGTTTAGCACCATCTTCTGCCTGTGAGGTGAACTGCAATTGCAACAAAAACATTTCACCCCACAGTTCAGTTATCTACATGTGAGTTCGGGAAAAATGGAGGGCAGAGCTGAGCAGTTCAGGATGTAGTTCATTTCAATGCTATAAACATTAAACAATTAAAGAGGTACTGAACACGTGTGTGTGTGTGTGTGTGTGTGTGTGTGTGTGTGTGTGTGTGTGTGTTTTAATTCGAAACCGTGTACCGTGATAAAACACATCAGTGCTGGTTTTCATATTAACAAATTTACTACAGTTTATTTCAAACAAATCAACATTCTATAGATTGAAAATCTTCCTGAACCTTGCAAGTCCTATGCAGATAGAGTCAACAATTTACTTCCCCTTTACATTTTTATTGTATAACATAATGTTTGCACCCTCCAATCAGAAGTATATCTGGGCCTACCATATCTGGGAGTCTGTGAAGCCGCACTTATTTCAAATCCATGCTGATCAAAACTCACTGAGCAACTCCTGCCTCACACATTCACTGGTCAAGGTTATAATGGATCCGGAACATATTCCGGAAATCCACTGAGGTGGGAATACACCTGGATGGTTGCCAGTATATCACAGGAAACTGCAATTTCGAGTTGTCAGTCGAACGACATGCATGTTTTTAGTAGGTGAGAAGAAAACAAAGAGAGCAGAGAAAAACTTCCACACAGAAATCAGAGCTCAGGATTCAACAATAGTGTTACTGATAATTGCATGTGTGTGTGTGTGTGTGTGTGTGTGTGTGTGTGTGTGTGTGTGTGTGGTAATAACAACAACAACAACAACAACAACAACAATAATAATATAGTTTTGATGTTGCCAATAATAATAATAATAATAATAATAATAATAATAATAACAAAAACATCAACTATTATTATTATTGTTATTATTATTATCATTCATTCATTCATTTTCTGAACCGCTTATTCCTAATTAGGGTCGCGGGGAGGCTGGTGCCCATCTCAGCCGA
>JBCNYH010000010.1:14798510-14810950 GCA_039654325.1 Tandanus tandanus
ATAATGGATGTAATTTGGACATTAATTTGGATACACTATGGAATTGAGATATACTAATGCTTAATTTGGAGTAAAATTTACACCCAGCTTTCAACTTGTTCCTGATCACTAGCACAAGATAAAGTGAATAATTCAATCTTGTGCCTTTATTGTTGTAAATATTTTCTTTTATTTGAAACCAGAATTTGGGGAAGCCAGTCCTGTGTGGACTTAGCTGCTGCTCTGCTTGGCAGCCAGTCTCTTGTCTCTCTCCTCGGCAATGGTCAGACGAATACCCTTTCCACGAGGAATGGACACCCATGGCTTGTTGCCCTGGTTAAGCAAACCACAAAGATAATGTTTAGAAATTATCCGCATTAAGAGTTTACATTTATAATAAATATTACAGTACTGATTTAATTACACTATAAACTTTTAACAGAAAATCCGAAGCCAAAGTAGCCTGTTGTGTAAGTCCTTAAACTTGAGGGGGGAAAAAAATAACAGGATTATGGATAAATAAAATATAATCACCGTTACCTTGAGTAACCTGTCTACATTAACAAATACCACCTATTTTGCAAGTTTAAAATTTGCAACCAATGAGAAAGTTAACACTAAAAATGTACAAGATTTACATTTCACTCTCCGTATGAAACTACCTCTAAGCCAACTTTATACAAGCACAAAATACAAGCAGTGAAGCTTTATAAAAATAAAAAAAAAAAGAATAAAAAAAAAATATAATAAAATAAAATAAAAAACAACTGCTTCCGGAAAAAACATTAATTTCTTACCTTGCCAATGACAAAGATGTTGGAGAGCCTAGTGGCAAAGCTGTTTCCTGTACTGTCCTTCACGTGCACTACATCAAAGGAGCCAGGGTGCCTCTCGCGGTTGGTGATCACACCAATACGGCCCAAGTTAGCACCACCTGTCACCATGCACATGTTACCTATGCACAGAAGGAGACAGACATGTAACTAAAGTAGAATATCAACAAGCATTGACGTTGGACTCCAGGTAATTCTAGCATGGATTACAGGGTAACAGGTTGTCAGTTTGCTCAAGTTTCCATTGGCTATTATCAATATTAGTGTTTAGCTGCACTGTCGCTGATATAAGGATTTCTCATAGCAACAAAACTTCAGTACTGACCGGTGTCAAACTTGATAAAGTCTGTGACTTTGCCAGTCTCCAGGTCAATGCGGACTGTGTCGTTTGCCTTGATCAGGGGATCAGGGTAGCGGATGGTGCGGGCATCATGGGTCACCAGGTGAGGGATTCCCTTAGTGCCAATGAGGATTTTCTTCACCTTGCACAGTTTGTACTACACACACACACACACACACACACACACACACACACACACACACACACACACACACACACACACACACGGGGAAAGAAGATTTATTCTAAAGTCATAAAAAAGACTTTCACAAAGTAGCAGTTGAACAGAGACTGGTTTAAAAAGTGCCTCAGCAGCTGATTACAGCCAAGCTGCTTGTTGCCATTGTGGTCTTTTAGCTCAGCTATATCCTGTATGTATAAGCCAAATAAGAAAGCATTTCCACATTTATGTGATTTATGTTATGAATCTCCACATGATACCATGGAGATTTAGTCTGTGTAACTAACCTGGTCCCAACATTCCAATAGCCAAGTCTGGTTTTAATTCAGGTATCTTACTGGTTCAAACAGCTGTCACTGCCCTTTTTTTGTTTAAACCAGTATTCCATGTTTATGTATTCTGCTTTATTTATCCCAAATTAAAATACTGCTAAATGTACCAAGGCAACCCTCATTATTTTATAATGAACATGACCTGCTACAGTTACCGGTAAAGATTTCATGAAACGCCTATCTATTTAAAGTACGAGTCAATTTTAAATAATGCATAAGTTTGCAAAGGTGTGTTAACTTGAGTGTAATATACAAAGTCTCAACATAATTCCACCAAAAACTATGTGAAAGTAGAGATTTTATTGGGACGACATTCATAACTTGTGCAAACTGCTGGGTCAAAAAATCCACATGGTGTGAAGTGCACGATTTTTCTATTGTATTATTAGCAAACCTGCAATTGACATGCGAGGGCCTCTAAAAACCTTTGAACTAATTTAACAGAATTAATTACACACGTCTTTACAACCAGTGGTAAGAAAAACTGTTTACATGTGATTTCAAATCAGCTTTACTTGCACGGATCATAATGCACCCTGCTCATGCAGCGTTCACAATTCCAGTTTTTGATTTACAAAAGGATTTCTGACCAAAAAAATAAAAAGCCTCAATTTCCACAAAAAATTAAAACAAACAACCACCAAATGCTTTAACAGTTCCTATCCTCTAGGTTTCAAAAAGTGCCATTAAATCTAAAACACTCTGACTGGACTCAAATCACTCCATTTGAGTGATGTCATGACCGCGTTCACAGCAGGTAATGTGCGTAGCTCTCTGTATGTAATCAGCTATTAAGCAGATTACTCCAGCATAACACAGTTCCTTTTAGCAATGCAGTACATTGTTTATCATCTATTACTCAAGACAGTATTGTTGTTTATAGTTATTTGCTAAAACGGCCTGCCAAATTCAAGTACCGTCAGCCAAGGAAAGCCTACAGCTCAATACAAATGCTTGGTATGCAGCTATATCAGTTAAGTACCTACTGCTTGGCTGTTACTGTAGAACATTCTTATATACAACAAATGTAGATTAAACAACTATTTTACCTCAAGTTCAGACTAAGTAAACAGACACTCTACAGATTACCCTGTACAGATTTTTGTGTACTATATAGTAGAGCAGTATGAATATTTGGATGCAGCCTGTGTGTAAGGAAACACTGCATAAATAAAGCCGCAGTGATATTGCAAGTAAATTGTACTGTAACGCAGTTGACAGCAAAAAAAACCTGCAGACATGGCTGTAAATTGGAATGAATTATGCATCATGTCCGGTCTCAGAGATTCAAGCTCTGCAGCATACTGCTAAACACAGTCAAGAGTAAAAACACATGACCTTTGAGTTTACTGTCATGGAAGACTGGGAGGAAATGAAAATGGGCTCTGACTACTTACCTTGGCCTCCTCGTTGGTGATGCGGTGGACGGTGAAACGGCCTTTCACATCATAGATCAAGCGAAAATTCTCTCCAGTCTTCTCAATGCTGATCACATCTGCAACACAAACCACAACAACGTCCATCAGCTGTTCATACAACCTGCTCAGAGATCCCCCACAAAGAGCCCAAGTCCTTAAAGTGCAACACTGATTGTTATTCCATAAAGCTTGGCAACAAGCTACATCACCGGGTTTTGACAATGAATCAGATCAGGTTTAATATCCACTTGGCAATACTATCTAAACTCTCATGGGGTGAATGACGATGGCTCCATTAAAACACTCCAACATGTGCCAGCCTTGAAGGGAGGACATCTAGCAGTTCATCCATCTGTTAAACTATGCTATCTAATTCGAGCATCACACAGGGACCACTGATTTGACCATGGCACCAGCACATTTCTAAAGTGGTAAACAAATGCAAATGGAAAATAAACACGTGCAAATGGAAAATAAGTAACAGTAAAACAGTAATCATGAAGCTGCTGCACAATAAAGCTCCTCTGCACATCACTGATCACCAAACACCAACAGCGACTAAATGTCCAACACCTGCGAATTCCTGCTCAGGTTTTGATGACTGCTGGATGGACCCTTAAGTACATCACCAGTATCTATCCCAAACTTAAAACGGAACTGTATTCATTTATATTCACTGTGTAAAACCCTCTTCTCGTAAGATTTGTATGATACAAATTTTTGTTTAAGTCTAAATGGCAGTAGGTACAGCGAATACACACCAAGTGAACTGAACTTGCCCGACAATTAATAAATTGGCACAAATATATTACATACACCTGCCTTAAAACAAAAAAAATATCAGTTAAAAACACCAGGAACTTAAATAACGTAAAACCCTCCTGTCTGAACTTTAAAATGCACCCCATGTATTTATTGCTCCATTAATTTGCACTTGTTCTGCAATGCATGGTAAGTGAATACCACCCCCTTTAAAGTGCATTGGTTCTGGATTTCACCAACAGAATATCTTGCGTCAAACAGAACAACAAAACTCAAAAGACGCAACATTTCTAACCAGAAAATACATTTTATTGATGTATAATTTCTGGACACACACTGTCTGGGATTACTTCTACTCATGTCGCAGACGATATAATATGACTTGGCTTCCAGACATGTGCACACAGCCCATGAAAACTAGCTTTAGATGGACCTGAATCTGAAACCCCACTGATAACAGTACCCTACCTCAGTACATTAAACTAATCCAAACTGAACAAGCCCAACGACTCCTCAAGCAAGCGAGAGCTGCCACATACATAAAACAAACGAGTCACACTCCATCTCACCTGTATGATCCATACGGCCCTCATGGTATTGAATAGGATCTTGGACCATAACTTAAATGCCTGTACATCACAATCCTAATGTCGCTGCCTGGCTGACACTACTGGATATCAACCTTACGATCATGCTCACACTGGCTTACCCATAAATCCAGCAGGGTAGGTGATGTCAGTGCGGACCTTGCCATCGACCTTGATGAACCTCTGCATGCAGATCTTCTTGACCTCGTCTCCGGTCAGCGCGTACTTGAGCCGGTTCCTGAGGAAGATGATGAGGGGCAGGCACTCCCTCAGCTTGTGGGGGCCGGTGGAGGGCCGAGGAGCCTGGGGGTGACGGGATCAAGCACCACATCAGAACCAACTCACAAGAAAGCTGCCTTGTTCTAGCATACGCACAGTATAACTATCAATACAGTCAAATAAGGTCATGTGGGGGGTGGGGGGTGGGGAACAACTCACAAACACTCCTGTAAGTTTGTCAAGCATCCAGTGCTTGGGCGCTGCGACGCGCTTCAGGTGCTTCTTCGGTCCTCGGGCCTGAAATACAGAAATATTCACCAGTTAATTTACAGGACTCGATAAGGGAAAAAAGACAGGCAATTTACATGTGATAGTCAGGACAACGGCAATCCCGGCTAGCATGCTTAGCTTTCTTAGCACTAGCAAGCTAACATGTTAGCTTCATACACACGAACAAACAAAATAGCCGAGGCCTTAGGTGACAAAACTGAAATGGTGCTCAATAAAACATTACACTATGTTCCTAAATGCATATATTCAACCCTGGGGATTAAAATACTACCACATTCAAAAGCAAACCCGGGTTCAATCTTTAAAACTTGTGTTCAGGCGCCATGTAACGAAGCAGTGAAGAGAGCGACTGGACGCTGAACCCGAGCACTTTTTCATAAACATATTTATCAGAGAAAAATTACTTAATTTACAATAATATAAGGATTTATTTACAAACAGCGGGTGAAAATTTGATATTTTAATACTTTGGTTGACTAAAACGTTGTAATAAGTCTGATGATTGTGGATGAAAACTCAAGAGACGAGAAAATAAATCTGCTCACCATGTTGGAGTCTGCGGAAAAGGACCAGCTACTTCCGGGAAGAGGAAGATAAGCCGAACTACGGATAGTGAAGAGGGACAAAGTGGAGCGAAATGTGAGGCCTGGAAGCGCTTCTGCCCTCTAGTGGTTGGTCTCACAATCACACTCATGAATTTTTCTTTTCAAGAATAAATATAGAATTTGTAACTAAAATCTGTTTAAAAGCAAAATAACAATGAAACATTTTGGGATTCTTTTTAATAATTTAAATAAACCAGTTTTAAAGGGTAAACTATTTATATAGCTTAAATTATTTATATAGCATGGTGGCGCAGTGGTTAGAGCATTCGTCTCACAGCGAGAAGGTCCTGGGTTCGAGTCCCGGGCTCACCATTGGCGTTTCTGTGTGGAGTTTGCGTGGGTTTCCTCTGGGTACTCTGGTTTCCTCCCACAGTCCAAAGACATGGACATTAGGCTAATTGGCTGTTCCAAATTGCCCCGAAGTGGGAATGTGTATGATTGTGTGTGTTTTGCCCTGCGATTGTCTGGTGAGCAGGGTGCACCCCACTTCGCCCAGTGTCACCTGAAATAGGCTCCAGCCTCCCTGCGACCCTAATATTATTAAGCGGTTTGGCAAATAAGTAGGGAGTGAGTATTACCAAGATTACTATCTGGGTTCAGGTATTCGATGAAAGTAAATGTAAACTATAAGACTGATATTACCACCACATACATGTAAATGTTCTCCTGTCTCTTCCTTCTGCTCCCTCATGAACTGAACATAAGATCAAATGCTAAACTGTTCAGCCACATTTTGAACAGAAGTGAATAAAAGGGACCGGCTTAATGAATGTACACAAAGTTTGACTTTCATTTTGCAGATGTTTTTGCTGCCTTATAGTTTTATATGTCACACAGTAACAGTCTAACATTCAATTACAGTATGTGTGTGTGTGTGTGTGTGTGTGTGTGTGTATTCAATGTAACATCACATTATTATAGACCTGAACTGTGACACTGCTCTCTCAGAGCAGGACGTGTGTGATCCTGCCTTCAAATCTCCAGCCTTCATCCTGACAATAGAAACACTGAAAATAAACACAGACTTAGAAATAAACACTTCTCAGACATAAACACTTCCCAGAAGAAATAAAACAGCTTATGCTGTCCTCCCTTCAATGACTTTGCTTAAAATATCCATTATTTGATGTGAGACGACTATGAGAATGAAAAAAAGAACAAAGAATGTGTTGAATTCTATTTTTGTTTTATATGTATATTTCATCTTGTCTCAGATACGTCAAGCAAGAGGTCTGACATGAAATAGGTTTTTATTTTTAGTCAGATATCTCTCCTAAATGAAAGACAGGAAATACCAGGCAGAGGAACAGAACAGCTTTGTGTTTATGATAGAAGATAAAGTGACTCAGTGGCTTATCAGTAAATGATGACCTGCGTGTTTGACTTCTTTCCTCATACTCACACCACGTTTTTATATTCAAAGTTTATATATCCAGTTGAAACTTCGTTCATTTGCCTAACCACTTAATCCTATAACACTGACTCTGGGCGAAGGCAGGGTACACCCTGAACAGCTTGTCAGTCCATCATAGGTCCAACACACACACACACACCCCTATAGGGACAAACTGTAACAGCCAACTAGCCCACTATGCATGTTTTTGGACTGTGGGAGAACATGCAAACCCCACACAGAAACGCCCTCACTTAGCCTGGCACTTGAACCCAGGATCTTCTTGCAGTGAGGCAGACACGCTAAACTGTAAAGTTGTATATGATAATTTATGTAGTTTATATGCATGTAAAGGTAAGTCTGTGGGCTTTTACACCCGAGCCTAGAGGCTCATCAGGTTGGTGTTTCTGTAGCGTGAAGCGACTAGGACTTCAACTCCTCCTGGATGGGACGCTAGTCCATTGCAGGTTACCTTCCCAGTATTTTTTACTGGTACCCATTTATACTGCTTGGTGGACAGAGGCACACTTGTGGTTAAGACCTTGCCCAGGGGTCTTAGCACGGTGGGGGTCTAACGGGGATTCGAACCCATGACCTCCTGATCATGAGCCCTGCACCCTAACCACTGCCCCACCGGCCCCAATTATATGCATGTGGTAAAGTATAACATCTGATGAGCCATTGCAATTTTCATTTTATACTCAGATTGGAAGCAGAAGCGGCATTAATGTCCACTAGAGGGCACTACATCGTTTCACTTCAAACATCAAAACTCTAACTTGACAGCAGTTCAAAAGCAGCAGTACAGCTTTCTGGTTGTATTTGTTATTTTTGAATGTTAACATTCCTTATCCATATTGATGTTTGTCTTAAGGAACAGATCTGTAACCCACTTTGGTAAAAATAAATCATGCGGCAGAAACCAAGAAAGTGTACCACTGCACCCAATAGTGCAGAAAGGGAATATACAGCAGATCCTTAACTTTACTTTCAGTAGATTAATAAAACACATCAGGATTTTTCTATAAGTTGGACTTCTTGAAAATTAAGGTTAGAGATTGTCATCTTTAGCTACAATTCACATTTTATCACAGTACACTACACTGTCAGTATATCATTGCACACACATAATTAGGGGGCAGCAGGGTGGAACAGAAAAGCACATTTGCCTCAGTGTTTCTGTGTGGAGTTTGCATATTGGCCCCGTGCTTGCATGGGTTTCCTTCATGTACTCCGGTTTCCTCCCAAAGTCCAAAAGACTTGCACATTAGGAAAATTGGCAGATTCAAGATGCCCCCAGGTGTGAGTGATGGTCTGGCGAGCTGTTCAGGGTGTACCTCATCTTCACCCAGTGTCGGCCGAGAGAGGCTCCAGCCTCTCCGTGACCCTAGTAGGATTAAGTGGTTTGGCAAATAGAGGCACACAGTTTTTTTTTTTCCCCTGTAAGATTAATAGTGAGTAATTTATTGTGCCATTTTTTTTTCAGCTACCATGTCATCATTAGAAACATTAAAATTACAGTAAAAGGTTTGAATTCTGTACTTTTTATTTATAGTGTATTCTGGGAAAAAAAAAAAAAAATAGTTGAGTACACTTATTTAAATAGAACAGTAATCACATCTTTTGTAGAAAAACACACAAGATGGAAGGAAAGTGCTAAAGAAAAAGAAAAAAAAGAAAAAAACAAAACAAAAACACAATCAGCACTTATGATTCATTCACGACTGTTAAACCAAAACAAAGAAATTACGCCATTATTTTATCAACACAGGTCTGCATTAGTCAATGCTAAACATCATGACAGTAGAGTCTTTTAAATCTGTAACATTTTCTATTCTTATACAAGACAAAAACAGACACTTGATTAAACATGTACAAATAGTGCTTTTGAAACAGGGTTCATATTCGAAACCATTTAGTTTGCATGAAATATGTCGAGTTTCCGCCGCTCTTCACAACCTTCCTAGACTTAATGTAAGGCTACCAGTGCAGGAAATGGACACGTCCATCATTAATATATTTACCCATGGAAAAGTGTCTGATAGATCAGGTTGCCCCAGTGGAAAGGAGTCTTGTGATGACATGCATTTTGGAAAAGACTAGCCCATGCTGGTTTCAGGATCACCTTCCATTACAGAACAGAAACACCAGCCGGCTGCTCGTATCGACAGAACCCACAGATGGCAGGTGGCAATAGATGAAGCTGATCCACTAGTGACCACCTCGTCTTTCAAAAAAAACTGAAGATGACCACTGAAGTTTAAAAAGAAAGGGAGGGGGAAAAAAACAAAAACAAAAAGAGTCACGTAACCATCCAAGTCACATTGGCTAGCTTCCGTAGTAGACCAGGATGGTGTGTGTGTGGGGCTGGTGGTGATATGTCTGGTAGCACTCGTGCTGTAGGTCTAGTCCATGTGTGAAGCTTATGACTTAGCTTCATGTCTGGTGACTTGTGAGAAATTCTTACAACACTTTGAAACCAGAGCTGGGAAAGGATTATAGTAAGCAAGATCTTAATGTGAATAGCAGGAGTTACCAAGTTTTAGTTCCAAAAGAGCCTCTGTGCTGGAGATGAAGTACTCTTGATTAGAAGACTACATCGTCACCCATACGTCTGCAGCTAGACGTGTCTTTACACATGAAAGAGTCTTTAAAAAAAAAAACCGACAACAAAACACATTTTTAATGAGCCATCCAACAGTGTCTCAGGTGCAAAAAGAAGGCAGCCAAAAAGTGATTGGGGAATTTCTTTGAGGGCATCAGCACCCAGCAGGTACATCTGATATGAAGTCAAATTCATTCTGGCCTAGCCACAGCTCCGGAAGTTCATTAGCTCTGTCCAAACCGAGCTCTACTACCAAAGACATCAGGACATCCTCGTCCACCGGATCAGAATCTATGATCCCAGACCCTTGAGCCATCCCAGGGCCAGAGATTTGTGCTGGACTCACTGAAGCACTGCCAAATCCTCGGTTAGGTCCAGAAGAGACTGTTGAAGAGGTAGCCAGACTCTGGTAGTGACTGTTAAGTTTCTGCAGCTGCATGGAGGCTATGAGGTGCTGGCTGGACTGCATACAGAACGGCTGCGACTTGGTGAGGCTTGGGGAGGAAGAGTGGTGACTGGGAGGGGGGTACTGTGGGCCCGTTTTGCCAGAGTTTGCGTAGTGAAGGAGGGTCAGAGAGTCACGGTCCTTCATGCTTGAGCTGGAGAGCAGCAGTAAGCTCATTACCTGGTGACACCTGTGACACAAAAAAAAGACATTCTGCAAATAGCGAAGCAGGAAACGGAATAAGTTTTCCAACACAGTGTAACTCTTAAAAACAACAACAACAAAAAACAGCTTTCAGTATAGTACCCTGGTTAATGCAGATATTTAGTCTGAGCAGAAGCATGCCTTTGTAGCTCAGCATATGCTAAACAAGAACCAAGAAAACCTAGGCTTGTCAGTTGAGTCATTTTATTCCAAATCATGCTTCATTAACTAAACTGCAAAGCACTCCACTGACTCCGGTAATTACTAAGCTGCACCTGTAGACAATTAATGGGCAGCAAATTACACGCTCCAATCTTTCAGAAATGAAAAGGAGCATTAGGTAGAAATTACATAAGTGCATCACTGAGAATTCTGTGTCTATAATCATGAGGCAGACACGAAGCTGTTCAAGCAAACTCTTACTGAGGCTTAAGAATCAGTCACCTAATAATCTGATAGCATTATAGAACAGAATAAGCATTTATGAGTTTATGAACGTAGTAGTCAAGTCATGTGACCCTGCATCACTCAGAGTGTGAGAGTCATGAGGCTGACTTTGAGGCACTTAATCATTTAATCATTCACATTGCCCCCATTTCTCCGCATTCCTCTTTAGGCTCATGTTTTAGTGGAAAGACATAATTGCAAAAAGCTGGCATGCAGCTGTAACAGGCCTCTAGCAAGGAGAGAGAAAAACACACAAGCTCATCTCATCAGCCCTCCCTGATGCCAACAGCTGTGGGGCATTCAGCTCGGAATCTTCATGATGGGACATTGTGTGTGCATTATTCATTGCCTGGAAGCAGTTATATACATAGTTAAGCCTAAAACTTAATCAGCATTCACCAAATAAACATGCTGGTCCAGAGAGAGAATTATTTTTGATTACTTTCAAAAAGCTCTAAAAATACTTTCTTTATTATGAAACATTACATATACAACCCTAATGAAATTTCATGCATGTTCACATAAGATTGTCTCATTTCAGCACAAATGTAGAACACCTGTAATAAATCTTTAACAAAAATGTGTAATGAACTCTATAGATATTTCTTGTAGTCCTGCCTGCCAAGTAAACAAGTCATACTGTCACTAATATCACAATCAAGACATTGTTTTAATTTCTCTCTCTCAGTGGCCAATGAGATAGTAGGGATTATCCAGTCACTGGTGGTGTCTCTTACTCAAATAATCAATATTCCACGTTAGTTTCATTCATACAACTGATATGGAATTTTTGTTTTGGTCACTGGATTATGTTAGACTAAAACAAAGTGAACTGTACACTTCATATACTACTTCAAAAATGAGCAGTAGGCTAGAAAAATGGTTGAAGTGAAACATTCTGACTTTTATACCATGTTATTTTATAACCATAACCCTTAGAAATAGACCCTGGCTGTACATATTCCAGCATCTAAACCTCTTTGAATTAAAAAAAGAAAGAAAGAAAAACACATTATATATATATATATATATAAAACACAGTATATAAAATAAAATAGAATAAAAAAATTAAGAGATTCACTTCAGCTTGTATTTGAGTGAATTTACCTTTGAGAAAGTCAGGAGTATTGTTTGCACCGGTTCCAGGACAGGCAGCTGTTTATAAATGAACTAAATATCTGCAGAAGAAATAAAAAAAAAAAAAAAAAGGCGAAAAACACGTGTTGACAAGTTCCTGAAAGATGCAAAGTGCTGGATCTAATCTGCTGAAGACTTGTCTCTCTTCCCTCAGCACGATCACAGAGTCTCCTCCTCAATCAAATGCTCTGAACCTAAATACATACACACACACACACACACACGCGGCGCGTGCTCAGTGAAGTCGGATCATTAATGCGGAGCGGATCACTGGGACTGGACTGAAACCCAATGAAGAGCTCAATTAGTTTCAATCCCTTTATTTTAAAAAATGTTGGACATATTGTTAATAAATGCAACCTAGGTTAATATTTACTATTATACTGTGATTAAAATATTTAAAAAAAAATTATAACTGCATGTTGTAGGCTATAATTTAACTTGTAAGTCACATGATATGAAAAATTCCCTACTCTGTTGGACATAGACTAGAAATCTTAATGTGATTATATTACTTAATCAATGAAGTAGTATTATTATAGCTTTAAAGTATTTTTTAAGTTATTACAACCTTCTGAAATCGCCACCCCCCTCCTTGAATCGCCACCTTATCGTGGTGGAGGGGTTTGCGTGTCCTAATGATCCTGGGAGCTATGTTGTCG
>JBCNYH010000010.1:14869063-14880035 GCA_039654325.1 Tandanus tandanus
CTCTCTCTCTCTCTCTCTCTCTCTCTCTCTCTCTCTCTCTCTCTCTCTCTCTCTCTCTCTCTCTCTCTCTCAGCATGTCAGTGTAATGGCCACTCCATTAAGTGCAGGTTCAGTATGACAGTGTTTCAGCAGTCTGGCCGGGTCAGTGGAGGAGTGTGTTTGAAGTGCAGGCACCACACAACTGGTCGCCATTGTCAGTTGTGTCAGAATGGATACACCCGTGACCACAGCAAGCCCCTCAACCATCGCAAGGCCTGCCAACGTCAGTTTGTGTGTGTGTGTGTGCGGGTGTGTGTTGATTGTCATAATTGTCATGATATAAACCTTACACATAATTGAATACGAATACATTATTTAGAATTAACAGGTGTGTTCTAAACCTACAAATGCAGGTGCAAATGGGTGCATATTCGTTTCTTTCTTTTGTTTTGTTTGTTTGTTTGTTGTTTTGTTCTATTCTGTTCGTTAGAAAATTTGCCAGAAATGTTTACATGGCATCCTGCCCGAAACTATGACTTTCATGCAGGCGAGCAGGCAGATACCTATTAAGCTCATATGTGCGAAAGACCTTGTTTATAATGATAAATACAAACCATGTATTTACAATGATGCCTTTAGTTGTTGTACTGACTGTTAGGTGTTATAAATGAAGTTCTATTTTGTTTAGTCCAGGTTTATGGCTGACAGATACCAATATAGATATAACAAGAGCTCTCGGAGAGCGCAAACCTCCACCAAGTCCAACAATCCCTTTTGTGAACCTAAATGTCAAACTCCCCAAAAAAGCAATGTTAAAGAATCCTTTTAAAAATTCCTGGATTTCTGGAGTCGTCTTTGTATAAAGCCCCATCTCTGGTCGAAATTTCATTTTTGTTTAATCGTGCTAACAAACACTCAGACCGAGAGTAAAACATGACCTCCTTGGTGGAGGTAAATATCTGTAGCATTAAACAGTTTGAGTCAAGCCTTAAATTCTGACACAGCTGTAAACATTTAGAGGATGAAACAGTTACGCCATGCCCACTTTGAGTTCATGGTCCCATGTTGATACAAATATTTAGAGCAATGAATCTGTACAGATAATGGCGTTACATTACCTGATGTTCAAACGTGTGTGTGCAGGAGAGAGAGAAAGCCTGAGAGTTTGTGTCTATGTTATGGCTACACTTTTGACTGCTGGAATGTGCTCTGACATTTGGCCTTTGCTCTCATGTTCATGGCATGCTTATAGGAGCTTTCAGTCCTAATATAACTTCACACTGTGGGCGGCCTTTGTGTGTAAACGTCACATAGATATCATGCTCAAGTACAGGTTCCTTTACAATGGAACGAGAAAATTCAGGAGTGCTGTATCATCTACAGCATAGTCATGTCATTTTTGATTTTTTTTATTACACCTAAACATTTCAGAGTTTATAAAGTGGTCAGATTTAACCCTGTTGTACTCTTGAGAGTTGCTTGATTATGGATAACACTTTACATTTTTGTGACACTTTGTTTGAATCAGTGCAGTGCAGGCTGACCGAGCTGCTTGATTATGTCTGCTGTTTTTATAGCCACTTTTATTCCTGCTTCCTCCATGTGGGTTTGTGTAAGACTGTTTCTTTTCATCAATCTTCCACATTTATATGACTCACTCATAAACGTCTTTCTTAGAAAATGTAGAAAAACCTCTTAATGAATAATGGAGGTCATATTCACAAGCTACAGACTCTCACATGTCCAGACTAATCTCCAGGGGAACAAAAACACGTGAACGTTTTATTTTCACAATAATTCCCAATGATTTCTGTCTGATCTGTCTTCTTCTCTTCATTACTCCAGCATGTCAGTGCCATCCTCTAGGCGCAGTGGGCCGCTGGTGTAATCAGTCCACAGGTCAGTGTATCTGCAGGGAGGGAGTTACAGGACAAAGATGTAACCGCTGTGCTCCAGGATACAAACACGGCCACTCACCTCTCCGACCCTGTATTCGTAAGTGCCATGACTGTTTCCATCAAGCTCTCTTATGCTGACATTGACTGCTCTTGAACTAATTAAGATAAATTATTTAATTTATGTATTGGACACCACATCAATAAACTGTCTTACCCTGTCATTGGTTGATGTGGGATAGAAAAATAAATCCCAACAAGTTTCCTCTTGTTCCTGTAATTAACTGTGATTCCAGACAAGGCTCTAAACCTCCTCTGGCCTTTGTTAGTATGCCCGAGCTCCTCTCCACCTGGTACTCAGCCTTTGCTGGATTTACAAACTCTCTGTTCTTTCTAATGTTGGCCCGGAGAGTGATAATCTGCATGCGTTGCTCTGCCAAAGCTGAACAGTAGATGCGGCGACACTTTTAAATCTCCACTCAGGTGACACATACTGGAGACACCTGTTGCAGCACTCAGCCGAGCAGCGAACATCCCTCCTGGCTTGGCAGGCACATAATTCTTCACTAGTAAAGGCTCAGTGAAAGACAAGTTTGTTTGTTGTTTTACTGGACAGAGTCCCGACCGGGATATTTATAGCCAGAGGTTTTCTCTCAGGCCACAGTTATAAACTAAACTAAGGCAGCAGCCATGAAACATTTGCTACTTACAGAACAGGAAATGTCCTCATCGTTCAACACTTGGAAATTGACCTGAGCTGTATTATTAACGTGACACTGGCAAAACCGTGGGGGGTCTTTATCATGCATGACAGATGCCAGGAGTTGTCCTTAAGCATGCAGAACATTTATTGCACAATAAGATAGTAATCACTGGGTGCATTTATTCATTCATTTATTTGTTTGTTTATTTAATTGATTCAAGAATTTTATTTTGACAGGATCCAAAAGCTCATTGGTGTAAAGGTCACTGTTAGTGCAAAGGATCATGAGTAAATAAATCATATATTAGCTCCATGAACATCTCTTATAGAGCATGAAGCACATACGAGCAACTAGAGGAGGTTACAGTATGGGGGCCGAGGTGAGGGATAAGGTGTCACTGTCCCAGTTGTGTCAGAGCTGTGGGCAAAACGACAAGTCTCAGAGATAATATATAGTTAGTCCAGAGCTCCAGGCCTTTCATGGCTAAAGTGTGTCAATGTGTGTAAGTTTGGGAGGGAGAGTAAGAGATAGAGAGAAGCAGCATATACAGATTCGCATTATGGCTTCTGTGCAAAGACACAGACACATGCAGATGCATGATCAGAATGTACTAATGAGCCACCACTGGGATTAGAGCGCTCTCACACACCAGCAAGGTGCAAAAAAGCTCAAAGTCTAAATCAAAGGCACACAAATAAACTTGTCAGTGCTTGCTATAATCAGCCTCTCTCTCTGTCACCAGGCATCCCAGAAGCTGCTCCACCAACCCCAGTTTACCAGCCCCAATATAGCATAGGTGAGCTATATTTTGTTTATATTTGAATTGCTATCATATCACTTATTTGCAGACCCTTTTAAGGAAAACCTATTATTTATTTATTTATTTAAATTTATTGTTTCATTGATGAAACATAAGGTGTTAGTCTTTTTCATTATTAACTGCTGCCACCTTGTGGACTGTGTGTGTGTATCTTTCCTGTATACACTGGAATCATTCACTTTATTGTTCTCTGGCT
Source organism: Tandanus tandanus (assembly GCA_039654325.1). Taxonomy (NCBI): domain Eukaryota; kingdom Metazoa; phylum Chordata; class Actinopteri; order Siluriformes; family Plotosidae; genus Tandanus; species Tandanus tandanus. The sequence goes on from JBCNYH010000010.1 coordinate 14,872,658, forward strand.
TTCATTCACTTCTATCAGCTGAGGAGTGCATCTCTTATTGCCACCCTTCTCAAGGCAAAGTCAAGATGAATTTAGAGACATTCTGTCTCAAAGACTATGGTAAGAAAGCATGAGCAAGGATTAAAATATGAAATAAAAAACTATTTTCTTAAGTATAGTCATCAATAGCGTATACTTTAGCAATTGAGTGCTCGCTCTCTCTCTCTCTCTCTCTCTCTCTCTCTCTCTCTCTCTCTCTCTCTCTCTCAGTGCTAAAGGTTCAGGTTAGGTCTAAGGAGCGCTCTGGTCCATGGTGGCAGTTCTGTGTGTGGGTGCAGTCTGTTTTCCGCGTCGGAGTGTCTCAAGTCAAAAGAGGTTTCCAGACCCTCTGGGTTCCTGATCGTGATGTCAGCTGCGGTTGCCCCACCCTTCAAGTTGGCAGGACCTTCCTCTTGATTGGTGCCGAAGAAAACAGGAGGGGCTGGGCCCCAGGAGAGAGGCGACTGGTTGCTGATCGCTCCACCATGGCCCTACAGTGGCGAGAACACTGGAATCCCAAACTGAGGGGATTTCGTGGCCAGGACACAAGAGGGAAATGCCTTCCACACACAAACTCCACAACACAGACACACTCTTACATACACACACATGAGGAATACATTCCTCCACATCTTAAAAAACTCCAGCCTGAGAGGCTGAATATGCAGCATCAGCTGTCTACAAAGCCTGAAGAAACTGTTCACACACACTCACACAACAGTTCTACTAATAATCATGACAATAACACAGATACTCAGGATGCACAAAGACAGCTTGGTCACGACAGAGACAAACTGAAGAATGAAGACAAACAGAATTGTTTGCAGGAAACACAGCATCCTCCTTCTGATGCGCCAACAAAAACTAGCCCAATGAATGAGCCTCAGCAGCTCCGCACAACAAGTATACCTTTCTCATCAACAGTGCTTTCTGTAACACATGGACAGAAGGAAGAAAGCAGAATGGAAGCTGAAAGAATACACTAAATAACTGTGACCGAGTTAATTATGCGGTGCACAAAGAAATGTCATATTAGTTTGGTTCTGCACTCAAAATCCCATTTCTACCACAGTCTAAAAAGCTGGGTTCAAGTCCTGGGCTCTGTGGGGGGTTTGTGAAATCGGCATGTTCTCCCTGTGCTGTGCGGGTTTCCTCCGAATACTCCAGTTTCCTCCCACAGTCCAAAAACATGCACACTAGGTTAATTGGCTGTTCTAAATTGCACCTAGGTGTGAGGGTGAATGGTTGTGTGTATGTTGCCCTGCAATGGAGTGGCAAGCTGTTCAGGGTGTACCAGTCGAGTGAAGTATGATAAAATGATTCAGCATATGAATGAATGAATGAATGAATACAGTGATATTTAGTTGATTCATTAAAAACCAGGGCTAACGTGTTTTTTAAAGCAGATGGTAGACTGAAAGGATTTGGTATGATATTTAACAATTGTTTGCTGAAGGTGTAGAGGATGTTCCTGAGACAGAATGCTAAGTAGACTATTCAATTCAGTGACATTCGCTGAGCCTGAGGCAAATAGTTGTTTCAGTATATACTATACGGGAACATAAGCAAAAATAAATGAATAAAAAAATAAAATAAAAAAAAACCCAAAACAAACAAACAAAAATAACATTAAAATGAAAGTTTAATGGTTCATTTCTTACTTTTTTAAAATCATGACAAACGCATAAGCTTGAACAGGTGCATAGTAACAACATCTCTTTAACTCTCTTTAGGAGTTTTTGAAAATTACTAGGGAACATAAAAAAGCAAATTTAAATGAGCTTTTTATAGTTCATTTTTACATTTTTTAACAATGACAGAAGGATGTCAGGTACACTGTGTGTGTTCTGAGCAGAGGTAAACACTAGAGTTAACAGCGTTAGCCATTGTAGCTTTCTCATTCAAAGATTTGTGCATGCTACACAAAAAACGCTTCGCTAAAGATGTAGTTTTACACTCATTCAAAGTTTTAGTATATACTACATAGAAACATAAGTAACCCACACTCCATGAAGGTATTTTCGAATATATTATTCGGTGGAATTCGGTGGAAACACAAAGCATGATAATTATGACACCACCTGCTCCGAGCAACTGTGACAAACTTTGAGCGTCTACTGTCGTTATCCACTCGGGATAATGTTTTTTAATCCACAGGTAACAGACACATTACATTGCATCGTTCCTGTCTAATATGTACTGCACTATTCCAAATTCTCGAACATGTTTTGACAGAAGCTCTCACAAGAGTACCATCTTTAATTCTGGAAAAAAAATTCATCTTTTAAATCTTTAGATTAATGCACTCCTACAACATTATCATTACGCAGGACTTGTATGACATTTCACATCATCTAGACCTAATAAATACAGATCTTTACGTGGTGTTTTTAGTGGTGTTATTTATCAAAATAAATAAATAAATAAATAAATAAAAATCTAGAAATAGTGATATACCGGAGCTTTCATGGAAGGCAAGTTTATTTAACATGAATGATTAATAGAAGGAGTCTCCAGTGTTAGTGGTGTTTTCCACCATGAGACTTTTTTCATTACAAAGAACTTTTTGCTTTCTGTGTTCTCACTAACATGATAAATTTCTTTTTCTTTAATTTTTTTGTCATATTAAATTAAAACGGGAGTCTGATGAGCGAACAACAGTTTATAGCTGCTATAATGTAAGTAACAACAGGAGTTTACATGTTTCACAACATCGGATATAACTAAATTGAAAAAAAAAAAGTAGATTGTGTTAGCCCTGCAAAAGCCTGCCGACCTGTTCAGGGTGTACCCTGCCTCTGAAAGTCAAATAGGATTGGCTCCAGTTTCCCCGCAACCCTAACAGGATAATAATAATTATTATAATCATACAAAATTAATAATTGTTGGGTAATAGTTGTAATACTGTAATAGTTGCAATAATAAGATGGGAAAAAACCTTCAGGGTGTGCTGTTATGGGAAAATATGTGGGAAAATAACTTTTTGGAGTGATAACAGCATCGTGCAGGGTTTTATTCTTTATATTAGCCAATGACAAATCAGTCTGTACAAACGTACAACAGTGCTTTTTGTGTTTGGGTTCATTGTCTCTAGAGATAGATGGTGTTTTATTAGAGCCTTAAAATTAGCAGCTGCTAAAACATCGACTAAAGAAGCTTTAAGTATGTGCAGCAGCATCTGAATTAAAAAAAGGAATGTTTGTGGAAACTAAAAGCTGTAGAAGTGATAGGTAAGGCTCAGTCAGATACTCAGTGGGAAGAAAAGGCTTGATTAAAATATCTGTCATGATGAAAGAGCTCATTCCTGTTTACTAAAGCATCAACAGTAATATTAAAAACATTTCTGCCTCTTTCATTTCTTTTCATGAGCTGTATAACTCATGGATGTAATGTGCCAGACTTACTCTGATTAACAATTATTTATTGTAGTTGCCCTCAAATAAATGTATACACTTCATATAAACACTGTGTTAGTGTGTTAGTTACTTACTGTTACTTTAAATGTTAGTACCAGTGAAAACTAAATTAATCACATAGTGTACACATTCAGATACAGATTCAGGTACATCTTTATACGTATCTAGAAATGTTTATTTACTGCGAAACCACTGACATTGTTAGAACAGCTCTGATCTGTTATCGTTTGTCCTTAACATCCAGAACATAACACTGACACACCAGTGTTCCAGCATGATTCATGTAGGGTACACAAGGTCAAACCTGTATGTGGAACACTGAGATGCTTTGATTAGCCTGCAAAATCACAAGACATCAATCTTGATTGACACAAATTTTCTCAAGACTTTGGTGACATACTTATCTGGCAGGATTGCCACCACTATTTAGTTGAGTTGAATTGTATGAAATGACATGTCCAATGATTTTTGACTCTAACTGATCACACAGAAGCTATTCTTCTTTTATTGTGAATTATCCTGTGAGCAAGCATCTGAGAAGGAACATGTGAGAAAAATAATATAAACTTTAAATGAAATGACAAAATGATATATAATGATGTTTGTTTTTCGGTTTTAATTACTGAAATGTTTTTTGATGTGAAATCATTAGAATTATTTGAAAATTAAATATAAATATATTATGTTTAAAAATCAATTGGTAAAAATCAGTTTGGAATAATCTGACACTTATTCCAGTAAACATATTAAGATCTGTTGAAAAGAACATTTTACTCAGAACATTACTTTAGTTATTATTGGACATTTGGATTACAATCCATTATTAGCTCATAAGAGTGCACAATGTGACCGAATCGTATTCTCTGTTCTCATGTAAAACACTGTGTCACAATAAAAGATGCAAATATGTCTGTACATTTCTATTGTGCATGCTTGGGATTCTTTCTCTGTTGTGCATAAATTGAATTTGTATCAAAAAGTGGTAGCTCATAAAAAATCCCTTTTGAAGACGAGTGAAAGAAATTTAAATCAATATCTCTTGAAATTAAAAATAACAAAGATTTAGGGACTGCCTAAAACTGGAGCTCCTGATAGATATCGCTACTGATAGGTGTCTGAGGCTGGTGTTATAAGAGTAGCGCAGCTACTTTAAGGGCTGAATCAACTTCAGTCTTGGAGGAAATAAATAAATAAATCTCCCCTATGTTTCCCAACTACAGTCTTGAGTAAAAGCAGTAAAGGTAAACACTGAGTTTTCTTTTCACTGCCTTTTACTAGATTTCCGCATTCATTTGTATCACCTGTCTTTTTCTTTTAATTATCCGTTTAACGAGTTCATGTTCTGTGCTCCAGTTAATGTTCTACTTTGTGAAAGTTTGTCTGCCTACATAAGTTAGATTGTGTTTTTTATTCTGTGCCAGACTGAACTGGGGTGTATGAGCATTTTGGGGGGGTTTCAATTTGGTTATTAATAATTAATCTGTTTTTTTGGGTGTTGTTTTTTTTAAATTGGTGATGCAGCAGCCTTATAGGGTCACCTGTGGGGCACAAACACACGACAAGCACGTCATCTTCCATGCCCGCCCAGTCACAGGAAATGTACAGCCTCTTCTATTTCCTTGCTATTTCAAGTTCTGGAGCACTTGGTGTGTAGGCTGTCTTGTTAATGCTAGTTAAAATTGATTTATTCATGGATTTATTAACTTACAGAGAAAATATAAAAATATTGGGGGGGGGGGGGTTGTTTGTGTGTGTGTGTTTTTTTTTTTATCTAATATGTGGACTGGCATTACTGTGGCATGGTGGCTAGCACCACACAGCAAGAAGGTCCTGGGTTTGAGTCCCAGGCTCGGGTGTTTCTGTGTGGAGTTTGCATGTTTTTCCTGTGCTTGCGTGAGTTTCCTCCAGGTACTCCGGTTTCCTCCCATGATCTAAAAACATGGACATTAGGCTTATTAATTAAATTACCCCTGGGTGTGAATGTTTATGAAATATGTTTATATCAAAATAATAAAGTGAAGTTATAAGCATATACAAGAACAGTAATAATGTGTATTCATTTATTGACAGTTGCTGAACTGTTTAATCTTGCGAGGGTAGAGCCTATCTCAGCCAACTGTATGTGAAGGCAGGGTACACACCCAGAACAGCTCGCCAGTCCATCAGAGGGCAACACACACTCAACCAATCACACCTAGGGGCAATTTGGAACAGCCGATTAGCCTACTGTGCATGTGGGAGGAAATCGGAGTACCTGGAGAAAACCCACGCAAGCACAGGGAGAACATATAAACTCCACGCAGAAATGCCCTTGCTGAGCCTTGTGACCCAAACCCAGGACCTTCTTACTGTGCGGCAGACGTGCTAACAACTACACCACTGTGCCACCCAATAATTTTAAAAGGTTACTAGGTGAAAATATTTAAATCATCTTAAACAAACTATGTGTTGCTCGGATTTTGCTGCAGGCTCCTACAAACAATGCAGCAAGAGTTTCTTTGCTCATTCACCATTGACATCCGATCTCATATCATCGAATAGTCCAGTGTGGAAGTACACTGCAAATGTTGGTCCTATAGTTCCAAAATACAGTGCAACTACATAACTACAGCTGCACTGCCTTATCGCAGATACTCGACTCCTCTAGTTAGCAATCTATGAGATGACATGTGCAGTGGTGTTGGTGGTGACATTAGACATAAGTTAAATCTCTGGAACGTTATCTGTTTGAGCAGAATGTACAGATAAGGAGGCGAAAGAGCTGGACAGAGTAAAGGAATAAAGCGCTGCTGCATCACTTTATTTAAATAGACATTAATCGAGAGTGAAATCCCACTGGGACCACTATTAACGTCTGAGTGAAACTGAGAGACTTATAACCAAAGTGAAACTAGAACAACAACAGTTTAGTCTAAAAAATAATAAAGACTCAGAATTTCACAAAATATATTTTGGATGCCACGGAAGATATTCATTTTAATTATAAGGATCATTAGCAGAGCTCCCCTGTGGGCCTTTGAGCAGAGCACCATACATAAGAAACCACCAATTTGATTTTGGGGTGCTTATATGTCTGTCCAGTGTCTGTGGGTGTTACGATGCTGATTGGCTGTTTGCTCTTTGTCAGGAACCTGATGAGTGCGAACATCTGGGAATTATTATTATTATTTTTTTAATTAATTGAAACAACATCCAAACCACAACAACTTGAAATTATTTTATAGAGATGTTTTGGCAAAGCGTCCACAGACTTTTTTGTGAATGTGTGTTTAATTCACACATTTAAATCATCAACATAATAATTAATTAATTATAAATAGAAAAAAAAAAAACACAGTCCAAAATTCTCATGGGAAGCTTTATCTGTATCTGTATTGGTATATATTGCATATCTTTCATTTATGCAGAAGAAAAACCTCTTAGTGTTTGTCCAGGCAGCACCTGTCTTCACTCTGCCTCCGACAACGTTTTCTTAGTAGTATAAACTTAAAGCTCTTTGCTCCTGGCACTACACAAAAACGGCTTCTCAAGTATTACTCACACACATGCATGCTTTTACACCGATATGTTCGGTATTTTGTCTACATGCCAACTGTGTGTATCAAATAACACATACTTTGCACCAACCGAGCCCCTAAACATATACTTGACTATCATCAAGTGTGGTCTTTCAGTGGTGTGTTTTCTGTGTTTGAACAAGCTAGAGTGTGTTGCTACAGACAGATGAACATGCCTCATTACTGACACCTAATTACACACACACAGGGAGTATGTGTGTGGGATAAACACCATGCTATAAGCTCTATGTGTAGTGCCTAGCAGGAAGAATTTTTACAGGACTTAAGACTTCTAGAGCCTAAGTACAACTAGACCTCTCTCTCTCTCTCTCTCTCTCTCTCTCTCTCTCTCTCTCTCTCTCTCTCTCTCTCTCTCTCTCTCTCTCT
>JBCNYH010000010.1:14901352-14913695 GCA_039654325.1 Tandanus tandanus
ACCCACTGCAGGGCCTTCCTGTCCTCTGCAGTACAGCTGTTGAACCACACTGTACAGCAGTAGATCAGGAGGCTCTCAGTGGTGGAACAGTAAAAGTTTGTCAGTAGGGGTTGGGGTAGGCGGGCTTGTTGGAGCTTTCTGAGGATGTACATCCATTCGCAAGTCGCTTTTCTATTTCACCTCTAGTGTGCTCACCCCCTAAGCTGTTTCTCTCTCTCTTTCTCTCAAACACACACACACACACACACACACACACACACACACACACACACTCACTCAAAGTGATGAGCAGCATACACACCTGGGCAAGAGTTTTGAATCGGGGGTCTGATTGGGTGCATTTCTTCACTATCTCCACAGCATTCTCATAATTATCAATGAATCCTCGGTACAGTCCTAACTGGCTCACCTACACATCATATGACAAAAACATGACCTATTACAATACTTCTCAAGGGAACATCACATACTGCTCACATGTGACCATACGTATTCCCACACGTGATTATGTAAGCAATGTAGTAATATGGGGATATGTGTAAAACATGTAAAAGTGCGCAGTCAGGTCCAGAAATATCTGGATATTTGTACAGTTGTTATTTTAGCTGTATACCACAGAATATTATAAATGAAACTAAATAATGTATATGAATATTATATGTGCTGTCTGTCAGCTTAAATATGAGGGACTCTATATGCAAATTGACAAATCTTCAACTCTTCAACTTTTTTGAGGAGGAACCTCTTTAACCAAGTGTGTGATTCCTTTTTTAATTTCACTTATAAGTAAGCAGATAGAAGGGCTAGAGCTGATTTTATGTGTGGTTGGATTTGGAATTTGTTGCTGTTAACACTTAATATGAAGTCCATGAAGTAAGACATTATTATGCTGAAAAATCAAAACAAACCCATCAGAGATAGCAAATACATTTGGTATGAGGAAATTAACCATGCATTTGTTACATTATTTAAAAAAAAGCCAGAATCCACGGGTGGAGTCAGGAACTCCAAAAGGCCTGGAAGACCACAGAAAAGAAGTCTTGTGGATACCAGAAGAACTCTGACTGCTGATAAAATCTCTTACACAACAGTTATGCAGATCCACCAAGTGTGTCTGTGTCAAAGTCAACAATCAAGTGGTTTTACTACAAGGAGGAAATGCTGGAAACCCAAATTAGATTTTGCAATCAATTAATCAATCAATAAAAAGATCACTTGCAAACATGTGGCCACATGTAAATATGCCTTATGTAATGAAATTCATTCATTTTCTAAGCTTATTCCTAATTAGTCGCGGGGAGGCTGGCGCTAATCTCAGTCAACGCTGGGCAAGGGCAAGGTACACCCTGGACAGCTCTCCAGGCCATCACAGGGCCACACACACAACCATTCATCCTCACACTCAAACCTAAGGGAGATATGGAACAGCCAATTAGCCTACTGTGCATGTTTTTTGGACTGTGGGAGGAAACCGGAGTACCCAGAGGAAACCCACGCAAGCACGGGGAGAACATGCAAACTCAACACAGAAACTACCGAGCCCGGGAATCTGCATAAAAATTTTAAAGTAGCAAGTAAAAAAAAAAATCCCATATACCACAAGTTTACATTGCACTGAAAACCCAACATGTGAATGTAAAACCCAGTGCTAAGTTCCTATTTGTGGTAAACTTTGAAAAGGCCTGCTGCATTATAAAGAAAAAAACCCCACAAACTCACAAATTTAATGAAGAGGTCTCCCACACAAAGGTCAAGGGTATCATGGTGCAGCTGCACAGGAAGGTCCAGTTCCAGATTTAAATGCAACTCTAGTCTAGATTTGAGGCTGCTGTGAAACTCAGTGTGGAGATCTAAGAGCTCAGGCAGCTGGAAGAACACTGTCTGGACCTGCTCGATGGACAACACAGGCTGCGATGTACCAGCTGAAGCCCTGAGAGCTTTCAGAGGCTGTGGGGAGGAAAAAATGAAAGAGAAAGAGAGAGAACTGTAGAGAAGCTGCCATGAATACCTGCAGTAGAAGCTTCAGTATCACAATAAGGCACTGATTAAAAAATAGTAACCATGTTATACTAATAGCAGATTTTTCTAGTATTTATAAGTCCATGTGTCCAAAACTACCAGCATTTTACAAGATGAGGGCATTTGATTTGCTGTCTTAACAATGTAGGAGGAAATTGCGAAAACTGTGCAACCACAGAAACTGGCCCCTGCGCAATAACCTCAGAACAAATGTGGTTTGTAAGAATACATGTAGCAGTGACAATGAAAATCCAGGGACTGTATCATGGTAGTATGAGTTCGACACTCATTGTATGTCTACATTTTTTTGTCTTTATAATAAGTTTATTCTATTAAGTAGCCTGTGGTTGGAACATTTCAAGCTAAGTTCAAGCGTCACTTTGAGTGGTTGTAGAGGGAAAAAAGAGGTGTACATTTTATCTAACGGATTAAAAGAAGTTTCTTTCACTCACACTGGAGACAGGCTAACTGCAACACAAGCCATGCTAAGTGAAGAGGATATTTTGCAAATGTCTATGTTTATAATGGTGACACTCATTCTCATCCAGTTTGTGAAAATGATTTAATCGAGAACAGTACTCTTGCTCTAATTCCATCCTGTTCCATATGACTTAAAAAGAAACAAGTACTTCACTTTCTGCTTATGACAGCTAGGAAGAAGTCAAAACTAAAAAGGGAAGAGGTTTTTTCCCCATTTATCAAAAATAATTGCTGTGGAAAATTTAAAAGGTATGAGCTAAGCACTGGCCAGAAAAGAACCAAAAATATAATAGATTCCTGGCATCACACTTATTTATACATACAGTACAGTCCCCTCCAAAAGTTTTAATATGGCAAGGCCAGTTCATTTGTTTTTGCTATACACATAGAGTCTGAAATAAAAAGATGAATATGAGATGAAAGATCATAATTTGAACTTTCATTTCCTGATATTGTTGATTATTTTCCAGACTTGTATCTCAGATTCCTTAAGATGTTTGTTTTGGGGATTTCTGCCTTCATTCTCCTCTTCAGGTGGTGAAATGTAGGTACAGTTGTGATAAGGTGTAGTCATTGACTTGGCCAGTCTCAAACCTTTCACCCACCCCCACGACTCCCACCCCCCTCTTCCGGATAAAGTCCTTTGATATGTTGGCAGTGTATGTTGGGATGTTGAGTTCCTCCCAGTTAGACTGATACCTTTCACTTTGACAGTGCTTGATGGATGAGCTTGTATGTTTAGGACTATGAGCAAATGCTTTCTTTCGCCACAGTGTGGCGTTTACATTGCTTTGGCAGAGGTTCATCTTGGCTCCAGAACTTTTGTGGTTCATGTTTTTTTTTTTGTTTTTTGTGTTTTATGGGGGGGTACGGGTTATGAATTGCAATCAGGCCTTTGATACTCACTGCTGATAAGTGGTTTCCCAATTTTGTGGTATGGCCTCTATAATTTTACTTATGAATTCATTAAGCAGTGGTAGAATTTGGATTGCGACACATTTGCTCCTTCCCTATTGAAAGATGTTGGTGATATCACTGACTGTGGTTTTTGGGTTTTTCCTCACAGCTCTCATATTTCTGACATCAAGAGCTCTTGACTTTTTTTTTTTTCCAAATCTGTTCAATGTCTGGTTATTAGTGTGCTAGCAGCTTCTTTCTTTTTTAGGGCATTCAAAGTTATTATACTGGCCATGGCCAATGCTCTCTGATCATTTCCCTTATTTTCTCAATTTCAAAGTGGCATGCTTTTCTTCAGTCACTTCATGAGGGTTAATGCTTTCTAACATCATCTGCAGCTTTTAAAGTAAAAACCAAGGACCTAATAAGAGTTTTTTTTTTTTTTTTTTTACATTCAGAGCTATTAGTCATTCATTAATTTGCCAAACAGCTTTACCCTACTTGGGTTGCGGGGAGGCTGGAGCCTATCTCTTCCACCTCTGGGAGAAGGCTGAACAGCTCAACAGTGCATTGCAAGGCCAACACACACACACACACACACACACGCACGCACGCACGCACGCACGCACGCACACACACACACACACACACACACACACACACACACACAAACACACACAAAAAAAAAAAAAAACTATTCACACTCACACCTAGGGGCAATTTGGAACAGCCAATTAGCCTGATGTCCATGTCTTTGGACTGTGGGGAGGAAACCAGTGTATCCTGAAAAAACCAACACAAGCATGGGGAGAACATACAAACTCCACACAGAAACACCCTTGCCAAGCCTAGGACCCAACCCAGGACCTTCTTGCTGTGAAGCCAACATGCAAAACACTACGCCACCATAACGATTATCTACACAATAAATCTAACAGAGCACACTTGGGCAATAATTTGAAAAGATCTGTCAGTCGTATACTAATTCCTTTTAACCATTGAAAAATAGGTGCGTTCAAAGGTGTCAAAACACACTTAAGTACAAAGTCATTTAACACACTTAAGTACAAATATCAGAAAATCAAAACTAATATATTAATCTGTAATCTCATGTTCATATTTTAATCTTGAAATGGCTTTTATGAAGAATGAAACCCTTGCCATTCGAATACTTTTGGAAGGTACTGTCTTAATTTGTTTTATTATTCACTGAATTTCAACCATTTAAATCCTGGTCATGGTCATAGTTTAAACAGAGTAGATTCTGATAGTCTATCCTGGGCGTGAGGCAGGAATACACCCTGGATAGGAGATCAGATCATTGCAGAGTACCAAGCACACACTCACTTGTACTTAGGGACATTTTATCTTAGCCAGTCCAATCATTGCCATTTTTAGTACAGACCAATGTGGACACAAAGAACATGTACAGAAACTCAACAAAAGACAGAAACCAGAGTTCAATATTGAACTGGGGACCCTGGAACTGAGAGGTGGAAACTCTGCCTTCTGTAACACTCTGCCATTCCATGGATGGGATATGCTAAATTGCCCCTAAGTGTGACTGAGTGTATGATGATATTGATGGTATATCCCATTGAGGGAATATTCCTGTTTTCATGGGATAGTCTCCAGATCCACCATGACCCTGACAATTGTAAAGCAGTTACTAAAATGTATGAATGGATGGATGAATGAATGGATGGATGAAATAACAGTCTTTTTGTTTGTATGTGTCTGTGTGTGTTACCATGAGCAGGGTTTCTAATTCGTTAAGGTAGGTCTCTTCACTGATTAAAATCTCTTTGAGTAGTTGCAGTCTCCTCTCTAGCATATCCTCTGGGCTTGTACAGACCTGAAACAACAGCTCATCATAAACATCAAACAGTCAAAAAACTAATTTTAGAAATTCTTCATTCAAGAGACTTTTTTCTGCCAGTTCAACAGAGCATTACTGACAGTCATCCCAAGAACTACTGATATAAATATTAATATTGAGGAGTAATTGTATACAATAATCTAAATCTCATGAAGAACTTGGTCAGAAATACCTCAGATGAAGATATTTTGGTTCCTGAAAAACAATTGAGTGTCTTTCCTACTAATAATACTTTCTCTGTCTGTGATTTTGTTGAGGTACACATGCTACTTCTGAGATACTAGTGATCCTGATCCTTCTGCATACTGAATCTGTCCTGATATGCTACAACTGGGTGAAGTTCTCATCTTAGAAGCCCCTCGCTCTTGCTGATGATGATCCATATGGACCTAAATATACACTCAGAAACTGTGAAGATGATGTTTCACTGCTGGTGATATAAACTCTTTTACTAAAATGATTTAGGACTACAATTACCATTACACTTATAAGATAACCAACTAGACTTCATGTTAAACTATAGTGAAGTTTCTGCTTCATGGTTTGTATTTTTATCTGGTTTTACCCAAATGAGGATGGGTTTTCATTTTGAGTCTGGTCCCTCTCAAGGTTTCTTCCCCGTGTCAACTGAGGGAGTTTTTCTTTGCCACCGTCGCTGCAGGCTTGCTCATTGGGGATGTGTAGGGTTTATAGAGAAATGTTTAAATTCTTTATCAGACTTGTTTTTACTATGTAAAGCTGCTTTGCCAAAAATGTCCGTTGTAAAATGTGCTATGCAAATAAAACTGAATTAATCTTTTAACTTTACACCCTCACGGGTTTTCAATCCTCGGCTATAATAATGACACTCAACCCATTCTCTCCTTTCCTCCATCAGGCACTCATGTTTCTGCCTGGATTTCAGCCTGCCCGGCCAGCATCTCATGGTGGCATAGTGGTTAGCATGTCTACCTCACAGCAAGAAGGACCTGTATTTGAGTCCCAGTTTCGGGTGTTTCAGTGAGGAGTTTGCATGTACCCCCGTGCATGCATGGGTTTCCTTCGAGTACTCCGCTTTGCTCACACAGTCCAAAGACATGCACATTAGGCTAATTGGCTGCTCCAGATTGTCCCGAGTAGCGAATGTGTGTGAATGGTTGTGTGTGTGTTTGTTGGCCCTGTGATGGTCTGGCTTCATCAGGGGCAGTTCATCTGAACAGATTGGAACATGTGTGCTTGTGGCACCAAATTCCAACTGCTCTTGGTGTGTCAATGGGTTCAAATTAAGGGTTCACATTGTCTTAGACCCTTCCCTACACAAGACAGTGAAACAGTGCCATCAAGAACTGCAGCTTGACTTCAGCAAAAGCTTTATCTTCCTTTTTTTTCATGGTTTGTTTCCCTGTCCCCTGTGCCTCTGCTAATGCCAGTCTAGTATTGGACTATCATTTCATCTTAGCACCCATCAATGGAGAAGCGTGAATGGTCGAGGATAGGGAAGAGAAAAGAATCGTCATCATCAAACCGATGGCCAGTCTTAACAAGCTGTAAGCGCCATGCCCAAAACAACTTCAAATAAGCCACAGTGTAAAAACAGACTCCATCTTGCTATCTAAGAGCATTTTCCTTCATCACAAAAAGTTGCAATATGATGACATAAGCACCTTGGGATAAAAATGGGAGTGCAGTGAAGTGCAGACAAGCAGAAGAGTGAGGGCAGTCACATTCAGGTGCATTAATGGGCAATCAAGCCTTGTGTAAGTACACTATAAGCCCCAACAAGTCTAAGCTGCTGTATATTCCTGGAGATCAATGCCTCCCAATGTCACTGTAGTTCAGATCAGTATGCAGGTCACTTAAATTTTTCCAGTCTGATTTTGGCAAACCATGTCTGGGACTTGGACACACACACACGCACACACACACACACACACACACACACACACACACACACACACACACACACACACATTTAACCTTGTGCCTCGGGGCAATTTTGAATAGCCAATTAGCCTAATGTGCATGTCTTTGGACTGAGGGAGCAAACCGTAGCAACCGTAGCACCGTAGCACAGATGAAACCAAAGCAAGCAGGGAGAGGACATGCAAACTCCACACAAAAACGCCCTCGCTGGGCACAGGGCTCGAACCCAGGACCTTCTCGCTGGGGGGCGCCACCATGCTGCCTCATAATACATAATATAATACAAAATATATAATATAGTTGCCCTGAAATATATTTAAAATATATATATATAAAATATAGTAGCATTTTGTGAACCGCTTAATTGTAATTAGGGTCGCGGGAAAGCTGGTGCCCATCTCAAACGACTCTGGGCAAGGGCAGAGTACACCCTGGACAGCTCGCCAGGCCATTGCAGAAAACATTACATATTAGGCCAAATAATAGGCTTCAGCTTTGAGAACCACTGTGGGGACGATCGACTCACCGGTGTGTGTGGATATGCTGCTACCTCTTCGGTAATGCTAGGAATCCAGTCAGTCTCATCCCCAAAGACATCATGAGAAAATTCTGAATCTACAGCTTCATTTTCCTCCACTAGCAATACAGTCAGAACAAGATGCGTATCAGTCAGATACTGTTTGTTTTTTTTTTAGCTTAAAATTGGGCCAGTTTCTTGATTGCATGATTTTGCAGTGCTAGCAAGAATAAAGTTTCAACATGAAAAAATACTAAACAACAGCTTTAAAGCCGACTTACACGTAAGCGATATAGCGACAAAAAAGTGCAACGTCATTTTCGGTTGGTTTTGGCTGAAAATACTGCCATTATGCTCGAAATTAGTGGTCTCTTGGAAAACCTTTGAATATCTTCTATTATCATATTGGCGGGAATTATCATATTTCGAAAATGTGAATTTAGCACCAAATTTTACCCAGGCCCAAAATTTTTCACCAAGACCGCGAATACGGATCATTTACCTCGAATTCGACCGACTGTTTCCAAAAATATGCGAATTCCAGTTGGAATTTATTCCATTCTCTTCGAAATAAAATACGCTTCTACTTTCGGATAAGATCACTTACGTGTGAGTCAGCTTTTACTCTCTGAATAGCAAACACACACTTACAGCAGAAACATAACCATGGAAATAAACTTGAATAGAAAACCCAGAAGCAGTGGAAAATCCATTAAAAAGATACAGATATCCAAGTGAATATGTATTGGTCTTAAATGCTAATTACAAACTGTTTTCACTGTCAATGCACAATAAATAAATAAATAAATAAACATACTGTAATATCCTATCATACCTACTAATAAAGGGAAATATAAACCAAACATCTGGAAATAATATCTTCCAGAATAATCAGGACATTAGACATCTCAGGACTGCAGACTGTAGGTACAGTCTAAGCATTGCAAACCTGAATGTAATGACAACATTAATTGATGTACAGTAGCCTATGTGATCTGTGGGTTCTGAGACCCAGAACCTACCCGGTATACCGGAGGATATGAGAAACTGCAATGCCTCTTCAAAAACCTCCATCAGCAAGTGTCACAGAGACCAGAGCCAGCAGGGAACTAAGAGTGTGGGTCCAAACCGATCTAAACTGCCACTTCGGATTCCTGTCAAGAGAATATAAAAGAGTCTTCCTGTTTCTGTGATGAGAGAGAGAGAGAGAGAGAGAGAGAGAGAGAGAGAGAGAGAGAGAGAGAGAGAGAGCGCATTAACTGGAAACTCAGTGAAAGTAGTACTGGGAAGTGAAAGTAATCTTGCTGGTAATTTTTCTGCTTAATATTATTATATAGATCTCCTTACTCTGTCAGTTCCCAGACAATAAAACCTATTTCCTGATGGTTTTGCTATTATTATCTATGGGCATAGATTAAATCATTTGTGCCGGTTTGTTTGCTTTCTGGCTAGTTTGTTTGCACTGAATGAATGAATGAATGAATGAATGAATGAATGATGTTTTTGAGTTTATCATACATATATTATAAAACAATTATTACACTGCATGTAAGACAAAAGTCCATGAATCTCTTCTGAAATTGGCTTAATAGACACGTGACGAAAAATAAACATATAGAAGTACGCTTTAGTAGGGCACTGGGCCACCACAAACCAGCACAACAGCTTTAGTGCACCATAGCACACATTTTACAGCATGATGGTGCTTGTGGTGAAGAGCAACATCTAATATGTCAAATTAGCTTCAGCAGGCTATAATAGGAGAAAAGTCAAAAAATTAATGTTTAAGTGTACTTGGTTGTCTGTTCACTCCACTGTAAAAAAAAAAAAAAAAAAATACCCATTTTTTTTCCTTTTGGGGTGTTGACTTCTTTGTGCAGCGAATGTCCAATATAAAGCCAACATCAGAGTTGTCAAAGGTCTTCCAAAGATGATGATGTTCAAGGACAGGTGGATAAATGGGAGACAGCTGGTCCATGACACAGATTTACTCGTCCAGTGTTTTGCGTTCAGTGTGTTTTTGGGTTTCTGGGAAAGCTTGGAAAAAGAGTTCGGAAAGAGCAATTAATAAAAATCACTTAAGGATTTTAAAGGGCAGTGTCTTGATCCTTCCTCATCTGTGAATATGTATTCATTTGTGATTGTGTGTATTTTAATTAAGATTATTTGAATTAAGCAAGCAGGTCCTGGGTTCAAACCTGATGATTGACTGGGACCATTCTGTATGAAACAGGCATGCATGGGTTTCCTCTGGGGTGTTCTGGTTTCTTCCCAAAGTCCAAAAACAAGTGGATTAGGTGAACTGGCTTTTCTAATTTTCTCATAGGCGTGAATGTGAGTGTGAATGACTTGTCGATCTGTGTTAGCCCTGAAATAGATTGGTGATCTGTCGGTAGCCTACCCAGCCAGTCGCCAAAAATGACCAGGGATTGGCTCCATCTCACCTACAACACACAATGGACAAAAAGTACAGAAAATGATTGAATAAATTAATGAATGAATTGTAAAACAACAAAATACCATATACATCTAGGTGAGCCTATATGTAAAGGATAATCTACCATGAATTAGATTTGTTTTATTTCATGTCTTGAGACTTTAGTGTTCATCTTCATTATATCAGATTACACAAAGATTCCATATTTTGACTTGTGCAACTCTGTCACCTAGTGTTTAGTAGTTGATACTGACATATTTTTCCCCTCAACAACAGTTGTGCTACTTTCCCAACAGGGGGTGCAATCGAAACAGGAAGAATGAAGTGAAATTGTGAAAGGCACATCCTGGATGCCCTACATCCTCACTGCCCTGTAGGAATATTTACATTTATCCCATACGTTCAACAAATGTTAATGTTGCTGTTGTTACAGTCTTGATGGACAATGGTGCTTTGTACCCAAAAGTTTTGGCACTGCTTCACAGGTGGCATGAGGTTATGACTGAAGGGTGTGGTGTCTGATCTGCAACCAGCTTTCTTCAGATGTCTCTTACTATACTAGGTGAGATGTACAGTAGGTGATTAATATGGGATTGCTGCAGCACTACACTGTATGAGCACTGTTTCAAAATTATACTCGATTAAAAAGAAATTGTGGAGTAAGGAATATATTATAATCATAACGCATAAATGTATTTACGTGTCCACAATCTCAAGTATAAATTTAAAAAAATATCAGTTTTTACAAATGAATTGAAAATTTTGTATTTTATTGTTCATTACGGCAGCCTGTGAATTCAATAATTAACAATTACTCACCGAATGTGAGGTGGATGTTGCTGAATATTCAAGACAGCCATTCAATTTAGTGACACTCACTGAGCCTGAGGTGAATAATTGTTTTAGTTTATACTACATGCAAACATAAAAAGCAAAGTAAATATATTTTTTTAATTACATAACACATTAACCATTACAGTGGCAGAGCAGATGAGCTTTGTGCACTTTAGGCTATGTATGGCTAACAGTGTCTTTTCATAACCATTCAGAGTTTCAGTATATACCACATGGAAACATAAATAAGCTGCACTCCTTAATGGTGTGTTTTTAACTAAACTCATTCAAAGTTTTACTATATACAACATAAAAACACAAGAAAAGCTAACTAAAAGGACATTTTTATGGTTTATTTTTCCATTTTAAAATGTAATAATGATGCTGCTGCCTGCTCCAAGTGACTGTGACAAACTGTAAGTGTCAATCAATTTGATTCAAGCATTATCCACTCAGTAATGATCTTCATCCATCTGCTGATAGTAGACCAATCAGATTGCGACAATGTTTCCACACCATAGCATTCCCGATGTTATGTAATGTCATTCCCAAATATGTTAAAAGTGTTTAAATCTTGAATGCATAAAAACAGAACAGACACCAAATCTTTAGAATAGTTGTTTAAAAAGGTTGTTCTGTATTTTCATATTTAAATGATCAGGGATTCGTGGGGATTTATTCAAGTGAACACAGCAAAAATGTGAAAAGTTCTGTGATGTACTTTTTATACTCGACCTGACTCACCATTCAAACTATCACTGAATACGTAAAGGTTTCATATATTACAAGTCATTTCATACTTGTGGTTCTGTGAGGCATGAAACTTCACAGAATTAAAACAAAATGGACTACTGAAGAATGTATGGATGGCACTTACTCCTGACAAATGAAGGGGTCCTAGCAAGAAGGAGTTTAGGTCACATTTTGTCTGAGACATAAAAGCAGCACCAAGGACAAGTCCCGACTGGACATAACCAAACTGTTGCAGAAAGTTGAGATGACCATTTCATACTCAAGTCATGTTAGTATTAAGCATTTTA
Source organism: Tandanus tandanus (assembly GCA_039654325.1). Classification (NCBI taxonomy): domain Eukaryota; kingdom Metazoa; phylum Chordata; class Actinopteri; order Siluriformes; family Plotosidae; genus Tandanus; species Tandanus tandanus. Next base: position 14,913,358 of record JBCNYH010000010.1, read on the forward strand.
ATTGATCGATGGAAAACACCTAATTTTTGCATAAGCACACTGTACCCAAAATGTGACTTTTTGCTCTATTGTCTTCAAATATATATATATATATATTCATTCATTCATTTTCTGAACCGCTTAATCCTAATTAGGGTCACGGAGGGGCTGGCGCCCATCTCAGCCGACTCTGGCAGAGTACACCCTGGACAGCACGCCAGGCCATCACAGGGCAGAAACACGCTATGTAGCCTACCCTTGATAAAATCAGCAATGGTTCTCTTACATGCCTCTCACCACAGACAGTGAGAGACATGGCCGGCCTTTGATAACCCAGTTAGCTGCACTGGAGGGACAGC
>JBCNYH010000010.1:14936879-14956755 GCA_039654325.1 Tandanus tandanus
TGAAATGTTATCCCTGCAGATCTGCTGTGTTGGTTCCTGTAATTTTTACAGTTTACCACAAAGCATTCTGACCCTAACTTACTTATTCTATCTCCTTCCATGTTGTTGATGCCTAAGGAACATTGTCCAAGATGGCGTCAGGTTGACGCCGCACAGCACATTGAAAATCGACAGAGCGTCAAGTCTACGTATTTAGTATGTCTATGGTTGTAACAATTGGACTTCCGCCTGTACCGGAAGTGACCTTTACTTATTCAGCGTTTACCACACTATGGTACTATTACTTAATCAGACTGTGACTGAATCATCACTGCACTTTTCTTTCGTTCTTTTTGTTTGGAACATTTTGAGATTTTTAACGTTTTTCAAACCGTTTAAACATGCTTAATATATAGTTTTTGAAAATAAGCTTTTGGCAGAATCGCAAGCGGATAGGATTTTTCAAATTAAAAGTTATATTACAAACGTCAACGTTCACACGATGGCTAAGGACTTTATTTATTTATTTTGTAGGATGACCAGCTAGGCTTTATAGTATCAAAATTAAACTGATAATAAAGTGCATGATGGAAAGCATGTGACTGTATCCCCACTGTCACCACTGTTGGGCCCTTGAGCAAGGCCCTTAACCCTCAATTGCTCAGTTGGATAAAAATGATCATTGTAAGTTGCTCTGGATAAGAGCGTCTGCCAAATGCTGTAAATGTAAAATGTGATTGATTGAGTAACTATAACTGTGTTTAATAACACAGATGTGTTGAATTGTTGACAGTATGTAATGATCATCATCATCATCATTGTTATTATTATTATTATTATTATTATTATTATTATTAAGCACCAACTGCGAAAGATAAGCTGTACTCAAAGTAAATGCCAATTAAGGCTTTAGGCTTTATATCTCTATATACGGCTTCGCTAATGGAACACTAGTTTTTGTGAGTTTCGGTGTCCGTACAAAAACATCTTGTAAATCTATCACTTTGGACGTGGGATTTAGGATTTTGCACATGCTACAGAATACTTCTAGCAGACAGAACAAATTTCTGTTTCACATTCATATGCCCCAAAATGATGTGCTTTCCAAAAACCTTTGTGCGGTTGGACACCATAGAACTCACAACATTTTCTGATCAGACTAAAGCCTGCCAATTTTAATGTACACAAAGTTAGCCCATAAAACCTGTGAACCATTTTGAGGGATGGTTTTGAATGTCTAATGGCATGATTTAGATCTTGTTTTATTTAACTTGAACATTTAGCCTGGGTGTCCGAATTTGTGTTTCCATTAGCAACGCCATACCCATCTATGTTATGAATTCACAGAATTTGTATTTTTCGTTAATTTGTTTGCCAAAGTAAGACTCTTATTTTGATATGTCGATAAGCCTCATTAAACATATCGCGACTTTTTATGAGAAACAGCTGCTGTAGCGAACCTACAACAGCAGATACACTCCGATTATAACGATATATTGGATGCTTAGTAAGCAAAGACGGAGTATTTTCTTGTTTTAAGAAGCCTTTATGATCGACTCTGATGATTAAATAGTTAGATTAGGAGCCTAAGTGGTCCGTTATAAAGAGTCTATGGAAGTTTTTAAATAAAGTAAGATAGCATGGACCGCGCGCGCTCGGTTGCTATTCTGCGGTTGCCAGGATACCGTCGTGATGCTTGTTGAATTAGAAACCTGATTGGCTGGAACACCTCTAAATAACCCCGGGAGACTGTTTTTTTTCACACAGGGACTCTAGAAAAACTTATGTTTGGTTGCTATTCTGCCACAGACTGCGTTTCCCAAACAAGGCTTCCCTCTTGAGCTTCTCTGTACGAATTTAAACAGGCAGGATAGCGAAAATAAACAACAAACCAAAGAAGGTGGTACCAGCAGAAATGACAGCTTTGTGGAAGAAAAATCAAGAAGATGGTGACAGAAAGTGACTACATGCCTTATATGGAAAAGAAGGTGACGTAGCATGTTTTAAATCCTGTCAGGAGGGCTTCAGGTCAGCGCGCGCGCGCGTGTGTGGGTGGTTTTTAGTGTTTTTATAAAGGTGCAATGTTTTTCATTTCTTACTAGTGTGAATTATGTGGGAATCATTGATACAATTTGTGTAATTTTCTCAGAAAAAGTCTACCACGAAGCTGAAAAACATTCCAAACCTTTTTTTCTGGTCCGAATGTGTGTTTGTGTTGGTTTCTTGTCAATCATTTTACAGACCCGCCCCCAACCCTTCATTTACATCCCCTCAGGAAACTATTGCCAAAATAGTGCCTCAGAGGTGGTGCTACTTTTATATCTGGGGCAGGGGGCATTCGGCACTGCCTCGGCTGTTTCCGCTATGGCCTGCGGATTTCCCCGAGCAGCTGCCTTTTGGTGTCTTGGGATCACTGTTGTGGGATGTCCCATGTATTGGGGTAGACCATGTGTCTCTCTGTCTCTTTCTGTCCCTGTGTTGTCATCTCCTACTGGTTGACCCACTCACTCTGTGACCTCACCTACCTCTGTGATGTTACCCCATCTGTGATGTTACCCCTCTGTGATGTTACCCCACCCTGGCACATCCCACCCTCAGAGTTTTCCGCACTGCTTCTAGTTTATAGGTACATGATAAACACTACCACAGTCGCGTGAATGTCTCCGGGTGACCGCCAGTGAGGATCCCAGGGCAGCACTTGCTGATGTTTTTCACGCTTCTGTTAGAACATTTCTTGGAATAAACACCAATTGATTGCATATTACCCACGAACCGCCACATTGTTCAGCTGAAACGCTATGATTTGGTGAAGTGGAAGCTCGCTGATTTGTTGGAGATAAAAACACTGTCAGTAAATCATCTGATTCCAACCAAAGGTGACTACAAAAGCTTCTCAAAACTTATGCAAGTTTTAAATCTTTTTATATTTGCTTATTTGTACTTGAAATTGGGACTCTTGTAGCCAATTGTAACCTGAATGCATTTTGGCAAGTGGCAGCAGACAGCAGTGCACCCTTGTCAGGTACATATCAGTCATTGACAGTGCATCAGTCTTGTCGCACCTGTGGACATTCATGTATAAAAGCCCATATCTCACCAACCTATTAACCGATTTTCATCAACTATGACTTAAAATAATCCTCTGATGGCACTGAATAATATGTGCTGGCAGCAGTATTGGAAGGAAATTTCTTCTAATCTTTACAGCTTCTTAAATATAAACATTCCCATTTTTGCCTGGAAAAAAGTCTTGTCGCAAAGACTTAATTTCACTTTCAAGACTATATTTATTACTGAAAAATAATCAAATGGCCTTGTTTATAACTAAGTATATAATATTGTAGCAAATATATTATATTGAAAAATTAAAAGCTTCACTCAAGATCAATAATGCCTCTGCAAACATGGTCATGATGGTACCAGACTACCAGGTGCTTGTCATGATGAATCATTATCATGTTAAAAGTATCAGACACCTTCAAGATGTTCAAATTACCAAAAAATTGCCACAACAAACTTTATCTTATTCACCATTAAAAATTAAGCTTGCTTCTTTTCTTTTTTTTTTTTATCTTCCTGCCTTGTAGTCAAGCTTTGCTCAAAAAGCAGAGGAAAGTGAGATATCTGGAAAAATCACATTACAGTCCAAACAGAATAAAGGTGGGTTTATAATCCAGCACTATGTTGTTAACTATTCAGTGAATATATCTAAATGTGGTTCTGAGTGGTTATTTGTGTCATCTTTCTGGTTTCAGATGAAGGCTATGGTTTAAGTTTGCAGCTGGGAGAGGATTATGAGAGAAAGAAGCAAAAGCTGAAGGAAGAGCTTCGCCTGGATTATAGGCGCTATGTATCTGAGGTATGCATCTGCTTTTGCTATTCATGGCTTCGTTCATCTGTACTTGTGTTATCCCGTTTAGGGTCATGGTGGATCTAAAGCAAGGAAGTCACTGAAGACTGTCTTTATCTAGAATATTCCAACACCCTTGCAGGTTATAGATAGTGTTCCCTGGTTTGACCAGTTTGGTCTGGTTTATCAGCTCACTAACAAGCCCAGGTGACGTTACTATAGGTATCCATAGGTGTCTAAGGAACACTGCATACACAGATGACCCGTGAGCTAGTGTAAGTCTGATCTGTACAGAACTGTGTAAAGTCAGTTGCTTCAGGGTATGAACATGGCTCAAAAGGGAACCAGTGGTCTTCTGCGTAGGATTATACGTTATAGTGTAAAGCTAAACTGTGTGATGGTTGTTGAAAAGGTGTTCAGTATGGGTGTGTTGTTAATTGTAAATAATCCTGGAATAAGTACAGTATTTTTGACTGAGGCAGCAGGTCTTTGATACAAATGTAAAGTATCCAGGTGATCCATACATCCACTATGGCATGGGTGAGGTTCATGTGAAAGTAGGGCTTAATGGAAAAGAGACTTTTGATACCAATAACAATAAATAAAATGAAAAAGCCCAGGGGTTTAACAGCTTCATTCTGTAGAAATGTATTAAAACATTGTAAATAGTGCAGGAACTATTTTAAAAATGTTTATTTTGTAACTATGTACGCAATAATTACGTCAATCAGTATACTGGATCCAGAACAAGGCTTCGTCACAAACTTTACTGAATGGCTTTACGTCATTGTTCTTGTTGCAAAAATCACACATCGAATGGTCATATTATATGCTTGGTGATATTAAAATAATTTGGATTTCTGTCTGGATTTAAAAAAATTTTTTTTTAGCTAATTTCACATTGCCCAGCACATTATGGCAGAGAACATGTGACCCATTTCAAAGATAGTCGACTGTGTCTATTGGTAGACAGTGTAATACATTTTCAGCGTTAATTTCTAAAAAGATTCAAAATTATAGGAAAATGAAAGGCGTAAAATATGTCTAAAAACATATATTTATAGGAAAGGACCAGATATCAGTTAGCATTGTCCTTGATCACTAATAATCTGTCAGCACAGAAAAAATTACCATGTTGTTCAATTGATGTGTACACCTCCAAATCTCAACTACAGATTGTAAATTATAGCAAACACAGTTTTATTGTTATTTATTTGTTTTTGTTGCAAGCAATGTGCATCAAGTAGTGACAGGTTTGGGATTAAAGACAATTAACTAATACTGTCTGACCAATCAGATGCAAGGCTGTCTAGTTCGGGAATATGTTTTCGTATTAAAATCCTTTTTACATACTCTAAAATTATAATGAAGCATTTATTTTGGTCTTATTTTCTAGAAACACAATGTCAAAGCCAACGAGCCATTCTCTCAAGCCCAAACACAGTCAAGAATGAGAAGACCTGCTGAAGTGAGTGTTTTTGTGTGCGTGAGTGTGAAGTAGAGATGGTAATCAAAGGAGCGAATTCATTATGTATAAGGCAGCACCAGCCCATCACAGTAGAGTGATGAGTTTAACACGAACTGGTGTTTGTTCACACATGTTGATGTAAGAGATTTGGTGTCCGGTAGCATCACTGTGCATTGACATTTTGGTCTGTTACTGTTTGATACAATGCTATATGTCAGTGTTGAGGAGGATGGATTAGCTCAGGTATATACTGTATATTGTTTTTTTTAATTACCTTTAATATTAGTTTGACCTTTTAATTTGCAGGAAACAATATAAGAATAGGTCATGGTTTACCAATTTAAAATTTATTTTATCAGGTCCGGTTGCCAGATGAGAGGATTAAAGACTACAGTCCGTTACTCCGAGGAGACGAGGAAATGCAGAGGATAAGAAAAACTTCAAACGCGCCACAGGTTTGACCTGCCTTTGTTGCATTTCAGCTGTGTTATGGTGTAGATCAACAAAGGGAAAAATATAGAGTGGCATAACTGAACTGTGAAACTTTAAAAAAATAAAAGACAATGAAAGAAACAGCAGCTGAACAGTTTAAAAATCTGTAGTTTTGAGAACAGTTTTTCAGTTTCAGGTGCTTGGAATGTTTTGTTATTATGACCTCTGGAAGCAGTTGATATACCACTATAAATAACATTAAAAAAAAAACCAGTCTTAATCTTTTTTTAGTTTTTAGTTACTCTTCTAGAAAGTAATAAGCTGTCTGTCTGCCTGGCCCCAGACCAGTGGAAAAGACCATTCGACTTCCACAGCTTCATACCATCCATCATTTTCTTCAAAACCTCAAGGACGGAGGAGTCCAGAAAGGCTGCATTCTTCCAAAAGGGCCAACCTGTATGAACCTGTGCCCTTGTATGAACCGAGTGGTTTGGAGGATACACACAAGGACTGGCACAGGAGGCCCAGGAGGGTGCTCTCCAGCACTGACGAGGAGCTGAACTCTGATGAGGAAGAACATGAAGAGCAAAAGAGGAGGCCCAAATATCGTACTGAGCCTGCGCAGGCTGGCAGGAGACCCCGAAAACTCCAGCACAGAGCTGACAGGTGTGTTTCAGTAATAATTGTTCAGACACTGTTGCGTTTGTGTAAGATTGCTTCATATCTGTATAAAGATTTGCACTGTGGAGAGACGTGAGATCCCTGAGCATGACGTGAGGCTGGTTTTATTCCTACTGTACAGGTTTACTCCGGAGAGAAGAGAAGTGGAGGAGGCAGCTACTGTTAATGAAGAGGACCATCAAGAGGAAAATAGACCGACTCCACCAGCACCAATTAAAGCCAAGTACTAATTCTGAGCAATTAAAACGAATTTTGAATGTTGGGGTTTAAGTAAGAGTGACATGAAAGTGCAGTTAATAGCTAATGAGGCTGCCTACAGATAAATCATCTTGTTTTGCTTTTGCATGTGGTGGAAAAACAGCAGTTCATTGTTTTTTTTTGTTTTTTTTTTAGTTTAGGATTTCATTAAGGTTTTTTGTTTATCTCAATCAACGTGACTTTTGATGGAAGAGATGCAGTCAGCGAGAATGGATACAATTTATTAGGCAGCTTGCTGGACGTTAGCATCAGTCTATAGAAAGATGGGAAGTGCTGCATATCAGACCTTTCCAAACTGCTTTATTGATCAGCTGGGTGTGGGATGTAGAGCCCTGGCACAGAGAGTAAAGTGTACTGGACTGTCTTTGTGGTTTACCAGCTTGTAATTTCCTTCCTGATTGTCCTGCAGTCCACGAGCCCCAACACAATCCAGAGCTGCTGATATGAGGAACATGACAGATTTTTCTACAGGACTAATTATTGGTGAGATTAGTAGATTCTAAAGGCATGCCTGATCAGTTTTTATGTCTGCAGCTGAAATGTACTCCTGGGATTTTCTGGATCTTTTCTGAACATGTGTTTGTGGTTTATTTAAATTTTTTTTAAACATGTAAATAGGAGCTTCTGAGCGAGAGGACGCTGTTCAGAGAAGAAAGGAGCGCTACAGACAGGAACTGCTGGAACAAATAGCTGAACAGCGCAGAAATAAGAAAAAGTGGGTGCATTGTGGGTGCAGTTATCAGCCTCTCAAGCACTCAGCTTACTTGTGTCTATCTGCTGTAGCTATGTGGCTTAACTGCTAAATCAATGCTTTATTGCTTGCTAAGTGGCGAGGCGCACGAGTGTATGCCTTAGCTGCACTATAACTAATGAAATGGCTTGAAAATGTAATATTATAAAATAAATGATCAGTCTAATATTATTTCTTATAACAATTCTATTTCATAGAGAAAAGGAGCTCGAATTGAGAGTCGCTGCTACAGGAGCCATTGATCCAGAGAAAGAGGTAGTCACATGCTTACGTTGTCTGTGAACACGTTCTGCTATACTTCTGCTGTCCTGTATTCAAAAAAGTTCGAGTGAAAGTATCTTCAGTGGGATTTGAAAATAGTTTTATAAACAGTTCATTATATTTATGGTGTGATGGCATGCTGTGCTATACTGAGCGAACTGTGCACATAGTGTTTAACAGCTGAAAGTAAATATGAGTGGTGCCTAAATATGATGAGTGGTGCCTGATACCTGCCTTGTGATTGTGTTTTTAGCACCAGCAGAAGCAGGTAAATGTGTGGCTTTTTTATACAGTAGATGGCAGCCTTGTTTTGTTCGTCTGTTTTTTTAATAAAGCATGCCTACAAATTCCATTGTAGATGTTTTTTTATTATTATTTATTATTAACACACAGCCCAAATAATACTGGTTTGCTTTTTGGTACCCTGTTCTGTTTGTGTTTGCAATTTATATCTTAGAATCCTATTAATACACCGTGCTTTTTGTGTTAGTATATGTGAATGATGTGTACCTGTCTGCTATCCTATAGCCTGACAGGATTAATCAGTTTGGTGCTATAAGGAGGGAGCATGCAGGCAGGAGACAGGATGTACCCTACAATCCTGCACTGGAGCCTGACACCTTTAGGGCAGATATTGACAAAAAATCAGAAGCAGAGAGAGAGCCGCCTGAGAGACCTCGTGTGGCCTTTCAGCCTCCAGTTGTGGAATATAGCGCCACTCTGGGGCACCTGGGAAACACCGCGAGCCCTGGAGTCTTGAACAATGGAGTTGCAGCCTACAGTGAACACTTTCACAAAGACTTTCCAGGAGCTATTGGTGGAATGGTTGCCCCCAGGTACATTTCATTAGCCCTGTTTATTCTAACACTGTGGAGATATTTCACCAGACATGGCACACTGCCAGTCCTGTTTAATCCGTTCTTAGAGTGTAATAGTATTCTGTGCTCTCAGAGTTGCAGGATTTCCTCCTCCACTGGCACCCACTGTCGCTGAGGCATACAGCACACCATACGACGCAGCCTATTATTACTATGGAGCAAGGAATCCCCTAGACCCCAATCTGGCCTACTGTGAGTGTTTTAAACGGTCAAGGACACAACCAGAGCAAATGTCTGGAATAGTTTTCTTCAGTAGCTTCCTTCCTGGTTGATTAATATAATTTAAGGTTACATGAGACATCCAAATGAGTAATAAGTTAGGTTCTAGGTTTTTAGTTTTCTAGGTTTCTAGATTCTGCAATGTAAAAGGCCTTTTAAATGACAGATCTTTAGCTTAAACCTTTAACCTTGTGTGTACATGGTGTTACTGTGTACATCATCACTAGTAGGTATGCGGTCTGTGTGTCTTAGATGGACCTCTAGCAGTGCATCCATCACCCTATTTCCCAGCCAGAGCAATGCCATCTGCCCATCAGCCTCCCATTGGTGTCTTTCCACAGTAAGTGCTTTTCATCTTGTGTTTACACCAATTGCTGTACACCGCATTCATTTTTTGTATCTCAATGATCTATACAAATAAGGATTCTTTTTAATGCAGGATGGTTTTGTTTATCCTAGTTTTAATAAAGGATACTTTCAGCAGTGGGAGCTCCAACTGCAAATCAGACTTAAGTAATTTGCTATCAGGGACTGGTTTTTATTATTTTCCCCAAAAAAAGTGTAAAATAGGATTAATAAAAGGAAAATATTAAAGGAAAGGAAATAATTAGTTTAATTTGTTTCTTTAGTTTATTGGTTGAAAACCGTCACTATTATTGTCAGTTGACATGTTGCTCTTTTCTCACCTAGCTATTGTTAGAGTTAGCGCTAACACTGAATTCCATGTACTGAGTTTTTCTTTTTTTTCTCAGACTGCTTGGACTATAAGAATAATTTGTAGCCCCTATTATTGATATGTTTCAGTCTGCTTTGTTTTGATCTTCATTAATCATGAAATACATCCAGATCTGTGTTGTTTTTGCATAATGTGTTCATTAATATGGTATCATACACCCCACGTAACATCATCAAGTCAGAGGAATAACCTGAGCATTTTTATGAGTGAAAGTAAATATCAGTATTCCTGCTTTTTGTGATATGTTTATGGTAGTATCAGCGTCAAGACAAAAAATTCCACCACATTATTACTCTTATTGTTATGATTCAGCAGATTTCCAGTTCATCGCTCGCAGTTGTTCACTCCCACAATCTCTAATCTTTCTATAGTCCAGCTTCACAGCATGCAGTTTCTCCTACTGAAATTGGGAACAGAGCACCTCCTACTGTTCAGAGCCCACTTCCCAGGGACCATGTTCCAAGCTACAAGGATTCACTTAAACAGCAGGTAAAATATAAAGTATATAAGGTCAGGAAATTCAGGTTTCTTTTTCCCTTGAGTCAAAAAGAATACTAATTCAGAAATATCTGAATATAAAAGTGGTCGTAAAACTGATATGGTAGTCTCCTGCCACAGATTGAAGAGAGGCAGAAAAGGAGGACGCAGGAGAGGGAGGAAAAGGAAAGGTTCGAGGCTAAACTGGAAGCAGAGATGAAAGCCTATGAACCCTGGGGAAGAGGAGGGGCTGGGGCTCCGCTTAGGGACGACCAAGGAAACCTTATCTGTAAGCACACATTAATTCCTTATCATTTGCTCTTCCTGACTGTGTGTGTGTGTTTAATATGATATTCTATAATAATGAGTTTCCTTTGTTATATTCAGCAGCTCGAGACAGTCTAATCCCAGTCATCCCATTTCTAATGCTTTACTCAGTATTAAAGCACAGAGTAATCATTGGTACTAACAAACAAGATTTTTCTGTTGTTTGAAACCTCGCAGGAGTGATTTGTAGCCAGTTTTGTGTTATGTGTAAATCACAAACTTTTATCCATTTTGTAGGTGATTTAAAACATATGCACGTAACTAACAAAGCGGCATATGTGAACCCAGAATCATGTAACAGAGGAACGACAGAATCAGTGGATCGGGCTGAAACAACTGCAAGAGTAGAAGATCCGATTTCGAGACACAGAGTTTCAGATAAAGGTGTAAATTTTAACATTTTCAAAATTATTTTGGTCATGTATGCATTGTTTTGTTGTGGATAGCTATTGAGGAGAGAGATAAAGTCCTATAAATATAAATCCTATGAAAGTTTTCATAATTTGCATTTAGTTACATATGTTTTTTCATACTTTTCAATTCAGTAAGGCCTTGATGAAGTGTTTTGGTGAGCCTTTATTTCCTCCTGCAGATTCCTCAGTCACCCGGCCTTCACCATTTGCACGAGGAAACGTGTTTCCGGAGCACATGACCCCGCAGCAGATCCGTGAGCAGGAGAGGTACAAGGAAAGTCTGAAACAACAGGTACAGAGCATTTCCCATCACACATTCACTATTGGCTTCTGAAACTGCTTGAGATGAAGGTGACATGGAAGTCTGGCCTAAACAGATAGAAGAGAAGCGGAGGATGGAGGCAGAGAGGAGAGCAAGACTGAAGCTGGAGGAGGAGAAGGAGGAGAAGAGGCTGGCTGAAGAGCGAGCACGCATGCAGAGACAGTTTGAGGAGGAGCAGGAGAATGAAAGACGGAAGGAAATGGAGGTGCCATACCATGCTTTTCTTACTAATACACTTGTCCTGAAACCAGAATCTCCACAGCTGTGTCAGGTTACATTGTGGATGAGCAAGTGCCCTCTTCTTTTGCAGAAAATAGCCAAAAAACAGGAGGTAATTCAGCAAGCCGAGGAGCAGCACAGAGCAGCTCAAAAGAAGAGGAAGGAGGAAGAGGAGAAGGCAAACGAGGCATTAAAGCAGCAGTACGAGCAGGAAAAGCACGCCTGGCTGGAGCAGGTTCGTGCAGCAGTTCACTCATTAAGTGTTTGGTGTTTACTGGAACATCTGCAGTTGTACTGATGGTGTGAAATGTTTTGTGAACCCAAAAGAACTTCAGGTCAAATTCACCACCCATTCCTACAATACAAAAGAAACTGGCTCGCCAGGTTCCTCCTAGACCGCCATCAGTCGAGAGCCAGCAGTCAGCTACAGCTGTCTCTGTAAGTTGAATCTAAACGCCTCACATCCCATATGTGAGGGATATAACAGGGCTGCTGTTCTAACAGTTTGAGAATAATTACGTATTAAGTATATCTGCACATGGCAGGTGTCGACTCTAAAGATAAAATGATTCCGTTGAGGTTACAGACCAGCAGGAAGGTATTGGACATGTATAAATGTATACTGTGAAGGATTTTCCTAAATACTGGCAAATGCTTGACTTGAATTTTACACAGTAAGAGATCTGTGCTTCTGATGAGATATTACTGACAAATGGATGAGCTGAGCAGTGTGTGTGTGATTCCACAGGTTCAGTCTATTTCCACTCCCCAGTCACCACCTGTTCCTGCACGAAGGAACCAGATCAGAGCAGCAGGTGAGTCAAATTACACCTTTTCAGAACTTGAATGTCACAGAAACAAAATCACATTTCTTTGAGGGGAAAAAAGAGCCAAAAGGTTTCATTTAGTTGCCATTCTTTAGCTTTAGTGCTAATTAATGCCATGGAAGAACTGAGTGTGTGCGTGTTTGTGTGTTTAGAGAAACAGGGTGTGATCAGAGAGTTGTCTGTTATGCGGGAGCTCCTCAGAAGTGAGCAAAAAAAGCTTGACGGGCAGCTAGTGAAATCAGACCGAGGAGATACACAAACTCCCCTGAACAGCAGGTAACTCGGCACTAACATCAGGTTTACCTGTTTAACCAGTGCACAATCAAATGACCCCTTTCTGCTTGTACTGTGTAATGACTGAATAATATCAAAAGTACACCAACTCCAAAGTGTATATAGCTACTTAGAAGATACTGACCTTGTTGTCCAAGGTTCTGAATTATTTGAATATTATGAGCACCAAGAATAATTTGTCCTACTTACTTTTGTGTTATAGCATTTCAGCAAGAAAATATCATAGACATAAACACAAGACCGGCGCTACTCAGTAGATCACGTGTATTCGGAACGTGCTGAAAGTGGCCGTCGTCTTAATAGAGACTGGTTACACTTGATAACTAGGCTTAATAATACATGTACACAAGCTGCAGGATTGAGAAATTTAACTTAAAACAAATATTTGGACTTTTGATTTTTTTTTTTTCTGGAAAGAGAATAAATAATAAAGAATGCAATTATTCTGTAGATACAATACAAGTGAAATGTTCCTGGTGCTTTGGAGATACTATTTCACTTGTTGGAGCAAGTTGAGACACAACATTCAACACCCATCCTATTGGAATAGTGGATTTTAGTCCTTGGTTATGTGAGGGTCTTGTCCTATTGCGTGTGTATGTCTATGGAAAATACATAGTTACTCATGCATTTGTTATCATTATTATTATTATACAGCTGTAGGCTGCTCCATTGGCAGTTAAATATACTGCTCCGTAAAATCCCTTTTACATTTTGTTCATATATGGAACATGAACACAGTGTCAGGATTTGTAAAATGACCTGCTCGTTATAGAATTATTATTTTTTATATATATATATATATATATACATACAGTATATGTGTTGAGTACAGTGATATATGTGAATATTGATGATTTGTCTTTGTTTTTTAGGATCAGGAGTGTATGAATGCAAAATGCCAAGAATAGTTTCTGCTTTAGATTAATATGTATGTTGATGCACAGTGAAATTTCCCTACCCACTGCCCCAAAAATTGCTGTAGTCTCTGTAGTAGCCTATTTATGTGTTGAGAAGCTACAATGTATCAAGGCTTTTTTTTATGCAGTGAATTACTCTGTTTGATCATGTGGAGAAACACGACAAACCATTATTATCATGGTAACGTTTTAGAATATATTTATGTATGTGAATACAGTCCCTGTAGTATCTATTATGCAAGCACTTCCTTGGCTGAAAATAGACTCAACTATATGAATTTAATTGGGTTCAGGGACTATCCTTAATAAATGCACATATAATCATAAAGTTGCTTGGTTTTGTCCAAATTTCAATCTAACATCATGATGATTCGAGTGGTGGGCATGTAATATTTTCCCAGAAAATGTTAAAAATACAACATAATAATATTAATAATATAAAATTCATTCTAGGTGAGTAGCATATACCAGAGACAGTGAGCTAGTGAGTTATTAGAGGACAGTGGCATCTGAAAGAAAAGACTTTCCAGGTAAGAAATGAATGACCTAAATACTCTGTCAGGTGAATGTGATGAACCTTGTTTTAGTAAGAAAATAGCATTCAGATAGTTTAAACACTTCCATAAATGATTAGCAATATTTATTAAGACTTTTTTTTTATCCTTGTGGGCTGTCTGATTGTGCACTGGCTGTAAACTTTAAGGCAATTTATTAAAGGTTTATTTGTCTTTTATCATTAAGAGTACAGTCTACAGTATAACCCACTCCGGTGAGAGATCATTGAGGTGATGCCGGTTATAATGCTTTTAGAGCCTTGTATGCTAAGTGTGTGCGGGCATCACGGTCGTGTTAAACACTAATCAGCTTATGCCAACACAGTGTAATCATCTTTTCTATTTCACTGTAAAAGGGCTTTACTGCAGTATGTACAATGTAAATCCCATTATAGTTTTTATCTCTGTGTGTGGGCACAGAGTACGTCCTCGTTTGAACGCCTTTGACATGGCCATGCTGCGAACGCAGGTTCCGTCTTCAAACACCAAACCATTGAAAAAGCAGATCAGGCAGGACTTCAACCAGCTGAAATACCGAGGTAAAACACCAGAGGGCTGTATTACACACACAGTTCATGAAAACACCAAAGTTGTGGCTTAAATAGCCAAATATGTCTCCGTAAGGTGCACCTCCAGTCATACTTCTATTAATTACACTGTACATCTATGTCTAAGATTTATTTAGTCTTCATTAATGAGGCTCTTGGGTGTCACTAAAATCAGTGCTTCGTAATCCCCTTTCAGCTGTGAAAATATTCTGCCTGATCCTTGTGAACCCCCTGTATGGTAATATATGGTTGAATGCAATTAATCTGCACTAGATGTTTTCATAAATAAAGGTGATAAATGTATGCTTTATTTTAGTATTAGTTTTAATATACTGCCTAATCTTTATATTGATTGTTAACAGCAGTTGTGTTCCTGTTAACTTTCTTAATGTACAGTTAGAAACGGATGATGTTTTGGGGGGGTAAAATCTCAAATATCACAAGAGAGTTACTTTGAACTTAAATGAGGTGGGGTTTTTTTGTTTGTTTTTTTTTTAAACATGATTTGATGACATAATTCGCAAAATCAAAAGGGAAACAAGTATTCTACATTTAGGTCACATGATTAGACTTGAAGAGCAAATGGAAATGATACCTTTCTGGAAAAAAAAGAGCCCCCAGCTTCAATTGTGTAAGATCACAGACCAGTTCCAATTTTGTTTTGTCAGTTTGTTTCATATCACATCCACTTTGTGCGAATCTGCAATAGAAACCTGGCCAGTGATATTTTTGTACTTTTATTTGGCACCGTATTACCTTCAGTTATACTGGATCAGAACACTGCATTGATTTTCCAACATTTTAAATGTATTGTTGATCTCTGTACTACACGAACTTGGCAGATGAATTTGAATAACGGGTGAAACGCCAAAATTGTGTGGATTTCTGACAGACAGCGATTCTCGCGAAGAAGTGAGGCAGGCATATCCCGAAGGACAACAGTGGAGACTCAACAGCATGCGAAGAGAAAGAGACATCGGTCAGACACACAAACACGCATGCTTGTGAACAAATGTGAATTATATGATTTGGATAAAGAGCTGATCCCTATTGTGGTTTTAATGTTTGCTTAGCTTTATAACAGACAAACATTAAGCAAATGCAGGTGATTTTTAATCCTAAAGTCAAATATCCAGCTAGGAATAAACAACTGATCGTGGGTGTAGAAGTAGCTCATGGAATGAATGTCGCTGATTATTTTCCTATGCTAGAAGGAGCCACATAGATCTGAGCCACCCAGTCTCTTAAGTCTTTATCTTCATGCATGCACACACTCTTCATGCTGACTTGTCTCTCTCATATTAGATTACTTTGACCTGTCGTCGACCATGAATCCTGCTCTTTGTCGGGTGAGTGAGAGCAGACCTGCAGGACTGACCTCCTTCCTTCTGACCCACTTTTCTATGGACTTTCAGACTAACTGTGCTGTATTGCCTCTCTTCAGCATTGTATATGAACCTGATTTGTTACTGATATGGTTGTACCTACAGAAGGACAGTTGTGTTGAAGAGGCTGAGAGAAACACACCACTGGAGTCTGAGAGTGCTTTTATTGGTGAGCTGATACTGCTGTTTTTACCCTCTTCCCTGGCCTTCTATAATAAGTGTTCACTAGGCTTATGTCTGGGTCACATGTGGAAGAAAGTTGTATCAGTTTTGAGGCTTTGTTTTTGTTTTTGTTTTTTAAACCAGTTTTTGAGTTTAGTTTTCAGTCTATGAATATTTCATGAACTTATTCCTACCATTTACAGATCTCCAAAACACTTCCTAAACATTTCTTGCACTGAAACATACTTACTGCTGTCTTTGCAGATCTGACATTAAATTTGCTGAAAAGTACTAACATATCTTAAAGTAGTACAACCATACCTTCCTCTCGCCCAGCTCGTTACACTGTGGAAATGAATATGGAAATACGAATTCGTATCACTGTCTAAGAGAAGTTTAGATGATGACTGCCCGGTCGCGGTACGTGAACGCATTAAGTGCTTCTTAAAAGCCCAAGGAATGAGGAGACACCACCCCTCCATTCTCAACCACCGCTGCAGAAATGGCACGCAGGTTCTTGAAGATCTGCTTGGATGTGCCCGACTTCAGGAACTTGATGTCCTGCATGATTCTCTCGTGAGCCTCAGTGCACCAGGTTTCACACAGCATCTTCTCATGTTGAGCAGATGAGTGACCCTGACTCAAAGACCTGGAGGCCCTGGAAAGCACCACAACCATGGCATACAAGTCAATTGCACAGTCTGCAACTCTTTTTAGCACAAACTGCTCATCAATGATCCTCTTGCCGTGCTTTAGAAGCAGTTCTTCAATCACCTCTCCAAACTGCTCGATGGCTTTAACTGCCAGATCACCACTGTGAGCCAGTTCTGGATGGACACTACCCTGCAGCGTGAGGCCTATACCCATGCCGGCCTTCCTTTTGGCACGTTTGGTGATCTCTCCAGCCAACAAACCAGCATTGCTTAAAGGACTTTTCAGAGCTTTCTGTAGGTTCTTCAGCTGATTCCCTGCATTCTGGAAGCCGTTGAGTGCCACAAAGAGTCGCAGAATGTCGTTGGTGCCTTCAAAGATGCAGAAGATTCGCAGATCTCGCATTACCCTCTCAGCACCGGCATCCTTCATAAATCCCATTCCACCCATAATCTGAATACACTCATCAGTCACAGTCCATGCTGCTTCTGAGGCAAAGATTTTACTGATGGCAGCCTCGATCTGAAAGTCAGTTGCTCCACTGTCCATGTTCCCACTGACCATGTAGGCCATAGACTCTGCAACATGGCCATTCTGGCCATTTTCTCCTGGATGACTCCGTAGTTGTGGATTTTGTTACCAAACTGTGTCCTATTGGCAGCATGGTCCACGGCCTTAGCGAGAGTAGCCTTCATGGTTCCTGAGAGCGCTGCAGCCATTCCAAAGCGCCCGTTGTTAAGGATATTCATGGCCACTTTAAATCCTCCTCCAACTTCCCCCAGTACACACTCGGCTGGAATCCGCACGTTCTCAAAATATACCTCTGCTGTGTTTGAGGCCTTGATGCCCATCTTCTTCTCTGGAGGGCCATGTGTGACTCCTCCGAAGCTTCTTTTAACAATGAAAGCAGTAATCTTGTCCTTCATTTCTCCAGTTTTCTCATCTTTCACCGGAGTCTTAGCAAACACAGTAAAGATTTCGGCCAGGCCTCCATTACTGATCCAAATTTTGCTTCCATTGAGGGTGAAGTACTTCCCACAGGATGAGGGGACAGCAACAGACCGGATAGAGGCAGCATCTGAACCACTAGACGGCTCAGTCAGGCAGAATGCAGCAATTGTTTCACCCGAGGCCAGCCTGGGAAGGTACTTTTCTTTCTGTTGATTGTTTCCGAAGAGCAGAATGCCCTTAAAGCCAATGGAATGATGAGCGCCAAGAGTGATACCAATGCCCAAGTCATGCATACCCGCAATCTCCACCAGCCTGGCATACTGTGTATTGCTGAGGCCCAAACCACCCAGATCAGCCGGCACCTGCAGGCCAAAAGCTCCCATCTCCTTTAACCCCTCCATGGTATGATGCTCCACCTTCTCCAGTTCATCATTCTTAGCAGGGTCATTTACCTCTTCAAAGAACTTCGAACAAGGTCCCACCAGTTCCTTGAGAAACTCGGACTGCTCCTCGTTCAGCTGTAGGGAAGGGAAACACCTGTGTCATACTGATCTGCCCTTTAAACATGTTCACAGCAAAGGATTTTGACTCCACACTGGCAGCCTTCCTGTCCACCCTTTCAGCCTTGGTGGCAACATCACTGCCAGCTGCTGATTTGTCCAAGACTGCCTCAGCACTTTGGCTAACATAAGGACGCAGACTTTTCACAGCTATAACAGCTCCTGCTTGTCGGTGTGACCCAGATATGGATTGTGGAAGACGAAGCACAGCATTACACAGCACGGCATTCTGAGTGACTTTACGTACCAGCATGATTAGCTTTAGCAAGTTAGCCTGGAATTAGCACACAGCGTGTCGGTTTATTTACCTTCTTACAGGCGGATGTGATTCTCAGGCTACTGTCAGGCTGCAGATATTTAATTTAAACCAAAATAAAAAAAGCAAGGTGCACTGTGATTAAACTTCCAGCAGGACACACCGACACTGACTGCTCAGTTTTGAGGCTGAATGATCCCTCCTGGTTTAGGCTGGTCTTACTTGACATATTATTCACTCACTCATTTGCCGAACTGCTTAATCCTTCTAGGGCCGTGGGGAGGCTGGAGCCTATCTGAGCCCACACTGGGCAAAGGCAGGGGATTCACTCAACAGCTCAACAGACCATTGCAGGGCCAACACACACAACAACTGCTCACACCCACTCCTAGGGGCAATTTATCACAGCCAGTTAGTCAACTGTGCATGTCTTTGGACTGTGGGCAGGAAACCGGAGTACCTGGTGGAAACCTGCCTAAGCATGGGGAGAATTTGCAAACTCAACACAAACACCTGAGCCCAGGACTTGAACCCACGACTATCTTGCTGTGAGGTGGACTTGATCATCAGTATGCCACCATGCCACCCACAAATTATTTTGTGGTGTCAAAATTATAAAATTGTCATTACCAGTCTGGTGTAAAATCATAAATATCAACCATCATAACCCTTGATTTCAACTTCCTAATCATGTGATTTTTCATATTCATAAAAACTCTGAAATTAATTCCTTCAATGTTTAACTTCACATAAATTTTTGATGGAAAGAATTCGGAATTTGGTGTTTGGTTGTAATGTTAAATAAGGAATGTTCTTGATCCTGAGCAGATGCGAATGGTTATTCTTTCTCAATAACACCAACCCCTGATCGAACCTCTGCTAGACAGAGAAGACGGCGAGCCAGGAGGACGGACTTCTCTGAGGTAAGTGTGACTTATTGATGTCAAAAGTCCACTGCATGGGGTCTCAAACTTTTTGCAGCCGGACACCCATTTAACTATGAACTAAATAAATTCCACAGACTCCCTCAGCACTGTTTTATGAACATAATCAGACTATTTACATATTAGGCTCATTATTTAAGGATTTTTGTTTGAACAGTATATTAATTGGCATGAAAGAGTTTTTAATTCCTGAACATTGCATTGAGCACTTTTTAATTTTAATTTATTTAATTAAAAAATATAAAATCTAGAATCTTGGTTATCCCTAGGGTTCGATCACAGTGATTTCCAGAAAAGGCACTGCCTGGTCAAAAAAAAAAGTTGCACACATGAATATGTCGTTCCGCTTTAGCCTTGCTTACAGCACATAATTGTCATGCTATTGATTTAACAAACTTAAGCAACATAACATTTATTCCCATCCAGTGTTGGGTTCATTTCTCACCGACGTCTTGAATTGATGAGGGGAAAAATGTAACCACTTCATAAAGTCTTCTCCGGCACATCCCGAAAACTTTCAATAGGGTTAAGGTCAGGACTCTGGGGTGCCAAT
>JBCNYH010000010.1:14965100-14976870 GCA_039654325.1 Tandanus tandanus
TGTGTGTGACCACTCAAACAGAAAAATGAGACATTGGCTAGGTCCAAAACTGTATCATACTAACTGTACATTTGGGGGGGGGAAAAGAAAAAAAAAAAAACTTAACAGTTCAGAAATATTGTCTTCTATTACAAATTTATTTTGAGTAAGAAACACAAAAGTGACAACAAACAACATGGCACCAAAAGTGGCACTGTTCTGTTCAATCTTCATTTAGCACCTGTATGCTTTGATTATATCCATATATTCATCCATACAAAAGTGATTATGCATGTCAGTCTATAAACAAACAAAAAGAAACGTGAAATATGTGGATTATAAAAAAAATTGCCTGTTTCTATCAGCATAAGTACCATTTTTGGCATTAACTCACTCTCTCTCTGAGTACCACTGTCTGTACCACAACTAATCTGCCAAAATATGCAGCTGTTTGAAGGTAAATTCTTCTGTCCTTTATGATTTCTTTTTTAGTCAAATGTAGTCCACAGTATCAGAAAAAAGGTTTATAACCCTAGAAGTCAAACCCTGTTTCACATTTGCATATTGTCATTTATTAATGCATTTTAGACACTGCAGAAGTGTACTGTAAAGAACAGACCTTCAGTACCAGTTGCCATGTTACAAAGCTTCGCCCAAACATTTCAGCTGTGGAAGCCTGTGGTTGCAAGGATTTGAGGAAATACAACTTACTAACACCACTTCATAGCTGCCTTGTCAAAAACATCCAGAATCCTTAATAAAGTTGTTGTTTTTTTTTAAATGACAAAACATTGTTAAACTGTCTGCTCACTGACTCAGTTATTCTATGAAATGAGTATCTAGTGGAAAACATGATTTTCATTATCTGCATTATTTAAACAAACAAAAACACACTTCTGCAGGTAGGTTATACCGAAACCCAAACACACATTTTGAGATCAGAAGAACGAGCGTTTGGGCAGGATGAATTGGCCAAGGCAAATATTTTCATAGGATATAAAGAGGTCTCAGAGATTTTCCTATGTTAATCAGAGTATAGTGCTCCCTGCATAATTTGATAAATATTTACAGGGAAAAAAGTGTCAGGAAATGTTTGGAGATGTTTAAAAAAACAACAACAACAAAAAAATATATAAAAAACAGCGCAGTCAGGGAGGTCATACCCTGTTGTATGTTGTTGCTGAGACTGAACTAACTTTAAAACTTACTTGATGTGCTAAATCGAAGTTGTGCAAGATGTCCAGCTTTATACAGAAACCCTGTTCCTGCTGGCAAGGATAGATGCCAACTATAAAGAGCTATCCTGCAGCAATACCAAGTGTTACATCTCAGTTGCTTATGGAATGAGGCTCACAGTTATTATAATGAATAAGTCACTTATAGGTATCATTCTTTTAATCACTCACTGGTTCACTCATCCATCCCACACACAGAAACACTTATTCTGTGTTAACCTTCCCTACATGACATCCACAAAGAACTCGCTGGGATTTCCCATGGCAAGGTGGAAAGACTGCCTGGAGGCTGTGAGCTCAGGTGGGACAGAGGCCAGGTCACGTGTAGGTGGAGCACCAGGGGGTCCTCCAGGATTACTGAGTGGAGGCAGGCCTGGGTGTAGTGGCGTGCCGGCGGCTTGTGGATGAGGAGCTCCCAACGCTGGGTGTGGATGTGGGTGCTGTGGTACCATCATCACCATCATGGGGTTGTATGGAATGGGAATGCCAGATGGATATGGAGCGAGGTGAGGAGGCGGTGCCCGGTGATGTGAGCGCTGACTAGCATGGCTGTGCTCGCTTGGCGTGGCTGAGCCATGGTCCCTCCTTAGGCTGCTACGCACCGAGTATTCAGATTCACTGCCGCTGCCCGAGCGCGAGTCGGCTCCACCCCCATTGGGAGATTTGTCGTCTCGGGTGCTGCCCGCAACAGTGCTGCCACTCTTACTGCCCCTCCTCCTCTCACCCTCACTCCGAGTAGAGCCACTGCTCCGACTCCCTATAGACATGGAGAAGAAGAAACTGTCATTCATTTTTTTATTTTTTTTTTAAACTTGCAAAGATTCTGTGGATATCACCACTTGAACACTCTTCCCTAAAATAAACATGTAGAGATGTAAATGCAAGTTCACTATTTTCCCCATTTCACAATTTGGGAATGGACAGGGTTAATGACTGTGCTACAGTCAGCCACTAGAGGACCTCAGAGACACTTTAGCTTTACTTCTGAATCCCTGTTAGGACGTCCTGTTATATAGAGTCACATATTCGCATAAAAAAACAGATTCAGGGAAGGAGTGGTTTCTCACCCTCACTGTGCTGGCTGCCTGTGCTACCCGGAGCGTAACTGTAGCTGGAGAGCTCGTGGTACGGAGGTGGCTGGCTTGAGTACGGGTGGGGGTACTGGTATGGAAAAGAGTGGAGTAGGGGCCACGGTGTCGCCCCTGGTAATGGGAGAGGGGCCAGTGTGTCTTGGTCTGACGCCCCACTGGAACCATCGTTATCATTGAGGGACAGGTTGGCCATGTCTGAGATTTACAAAGAGAAAAGGAGTGGGGAAAGAGAAGAAATAATAATCTGTAAGAACAGCATTGCTAGTATATTATGTATAAATGTGATCACAGATAATATAACTGTTGTATTTAATAACAAGCATATTTAAAACCTACAGTAGTTTTAAGAATTTAAATTGTAGCACTCACAGTTCTCACAATCGCTTAAGTCTCCAAAGATGTAGTAGCACTGCTCTGAGAAAGTAATCTTATTGACAGTATGTCTGATGAAACCAGCCTTCAGGAGGTTACTGGCATATTTACGAGCCTCTCTGCGGTCCTGAAAGCCCTCTATGTGATGGTAAAGCCACTCAACCACATCCGAGCCTGCACATACCATATCATTATTGTCTACTGAGGCTGTCGGATTGACCTTGTTTATCCAGTCAAGGTTGTCCCAACTAATCCAATCTAAGGTAACATTAATCAATCACATTTAAACGAGTAGTAATCTTACTTTCTATGCATAAGTTATGTAAACCAATAATATTTGCATTTATACTACAGGAAGTAGTCAGCCAGAATTTGAGCTAATTTAATAACAAAAGTGTCACTCAAAACCGATTCCTTACCCAGGAAAGCATTAGGGATAGTGATCTTTAGCCACATTCTGTCTCTCACTTCCAAACCTGACTCAGGAGAGGCCATAGCCTTTGCCACAGATGCCATATCAGAATGAAGAGACAGGTTAAACTCATCAAATCCTGTAGACACATTACATGAGTTACATGAGACACAAACATGTGAAAGTAATTACCCTTAAAATATATATTTCATAAAGTTTAAACATGAAAGAAAATTAGATTTCAAAAATGGTGGATCAGACATACAGAGGAAATGATTTGAAAGCATGAAAAATCATTCTGGATATTAGAGAATGAAAAGGAACTAAAAATTTCTGACAAAATAACAACCAACAGGGAAAAGAGTTTAGATACAGCTAATACATACGCTCTGTCTCAGTGACAGATGAGCTGGATGTGATTGTACTGCCTGGGTAAGGCGGATATGCGCCCGTCATGGCTACTGAATGACTGACCCAGGCTGCTGGATCTATAGGTCGGATAGGCTCATCTGACAAAAAGAGAGGAAACAAGAAACCTTTCACTCCAGGTATTATTTCTTCTTACAGGTATTATGTACTTCCTGTCAAGTAACAAATGTAATCAGCCATCAATATAAAGTAATCTGACACTCATAAAATCACTTAATATAATACTTCAATTTGAAATTGAATTTTTGAAGTGTCTCACTACGTGGAAGTGTAAAGTAGCCTTGAGGTGAGGGGTCCCAACATTTAGCCACTGTCAGAGTGATGGGCCTAAAATACATTTAAGAACACATAAGCCGTGTAACATGACACATATCCAAAAGGTACATCTCTCAGCCATAATAATATACATGCAGTGTCTTCACAGTGTCTTCACCTAGTCATAAAAAGGTATCATAGAAATATCTTACCCTGGTTTGTGCACAATTTCCCGTAGTACCCGGACTGCATCGTCATTGCTCATGTTCTCAAAATTAATATCGTTCACCTGTGAAGAAAGCAATTATAATAAGACCAATTATAATACATATACTGAACTTAATTACACACCTAATTACAAGCATTTGAACTATTTGATGTCTGACCCACTGTTACATCTATAGTCTTATTTCATAGGGTACAAATCCTGTTTCTACTGTACACTCACTGAGCATTTTATTAAGAACATTAATACTGGGTAGGGCCTCTCTTGGCCTTCGCTCTCAAAACTAGCATGGATTCAACAAACTTCTTTTTTTTTTTGGAGAATCTGGTGCATGTTGAAATGGCCCAAAGTGTGCCAAGAAATTCCCCACTCCATTACCATACAGTACCCACAAGTACTGTAGTCAGACCACACGTTTAGCTACTAGACAACTGAATGAATGTTTTGGTATACAGGAGTTTCTTAATAAAGTGCTCAGTGAATGCATAAAATATCTACCCAAATGAAACCCGCCTCTTTACTTTGTGTACACAACTGAAATTCAAACCAATGTTTCACAATCCCATAATCTTTTAAAACAATGAACTGATGAAAGTTTAGTTAACAGTGAGTAATTCTCACTTTCAGTCACACCTACACCTGTTTTTCAAATATTCCCTGCCCATCCTTCCCTTCCTCACCCACACATTATTTCTCACTCACCTGAAGCAGCATGTCCCCGGGCTCGATTCGGCCATCAGCAGCCACTGCTCCTCCCTTCATTATGGAGCCAATATAGATGCCCCCATCGCCCCTCTCATTACTCTGTCCCACAATACTGATCCCCAGGAAATTATACTTCTCTATTAAACAGACATGCAAACAACATAAAGCAGTCAGGTAAACAGTAAGGAAAATCATGCAAACCTTTACCACAGAAAGACAATGCATATGGAATAAAATGCAATAAGGTGTGCTGGTATGGGTAAATAATCAGTAGCAAGGTAGCTAGGTACTGTAAAGCATCCTGAAACAAAGCATGCTAATATAAACCAGATTATCTATATCTGTATATGGGTGTTTGACAAATGAAGATGAAAGTACTTTTTTTTTTTTTTTTTGCAGAATACACATTTTTTACTAAATGTGATGAAATTCTAATGTTCAGAGTCAGAATTTTCTGGAATTGTTAGTGTTCAGCAAATACTTTTCGTTTTTCCACTATTTTATAAGCTTTTCTCACAGGCTTGGACATAAATTGTCCTGCGGTGTGACGTCACAATTAAACTAAAATTAAAAGCAATAATAATAATGTTTTTAAGTATAAATTAGTTGAATTCAAAGTTTCTGGATCCCTTTCTACAAACTATCATTAAAAATCTGTATATGTAACTTACTCATAGCTGTTTTTCAATTCCATTATCTAACTGCAGCGTCTTTTATTGATCACAATAGTGGAAATATCTTATAAAATGATAATATTAATATGCAGATAGAGTTTTCTTCTTAAACTTAAATTGTGCATTTTTTTCCCCAAAAAACTCCATAAGGATTGAATTAACATAACCTTCAAAAAAGCCTTTTCATTTCATATGAAGTGATGTCACATCACAGGATGAGGTGACATACTGTACAAATATTATTAGAAATTTACTGAGTGCTCCTAGAACAATGACATTAATTTATGTAATGGGATTAATACAGTATAGCAAAATAAATAAATCAATAAATAAATAAAAATCAAATCAGTCAAGCCCGAAATTACTCATACCCCTGGCAAATTGTGACTTAAAGTTACTTTTATTCAACCAGCAAGTTTTGTTTTTTGACCATAAATGAAACAGGCTTAATATATATACACACAGAGACAACAGATTATCTATAGCCAGAGCTGCAGTCAGATTTAAGAATTCAACAGCGCTGTGGACCTAAAATAATAGTAGATAAAATACTAAATAATAGGAGAATAAACCTAAAAGCACATTTGTTCCAATAGGCAATCCCATGAATCTGGATGCACTGAAACATACTAACCCATGTTGAGAGTGACTGTGATGATATTCAGAGACATAGTGGAGTCTGTCACACTACTGAAAGATGATGCCTGCAAGAAAGTCATAAAAAATAAGAAGAAATCACAAGAGCGAAAACTTCAGACGGATACAAGTGCCTGATGATCAAAGTGTGTAGTACCCTCTCCAGTCTCGGAGGGCGCTGTTTCCTGCGTCTACGGTGGCGCTTTAGCAATCTAGAGGCAGTGCTCTGTTCTGTTGAACTACTAAACCTGCACACAACATGAACCTCAGCGTCAAGCACGCAGGTCACAGCAATCAGAAGCATCACAATGTTGAAAAGCTGTCCAGTTCCCTGATTGACTGGTGTCAACTTTTAAGAAAAATAGCACTGCATACTTATCTAACCTGCTCATGGTGTCATCATCATCTGAATCACAGAAGCTGGTGGTTTCTAGTTCACTGCTCATCACTGTGGTAGCACTTTCATAACCTGCCAGGTGCCTCTCCATACGTGACTGGCCATTCATACGTGAGCCTAAAGTAAAAAGTATAAAAGAGGCAGAAAAAGGTGAGATATACTGTACAGTATATAAAACTAAGATAAATCCTTCTTACTCATATTCAGATCAACAGTTAGGTCTGACAAGGCAAGTCATATCTCACCATGCTCCATGTTCTCTCTGTGGCGAGGCCTCTCTCTCCTGAAGGACACGACAGACTCAGTCTCTGTCTGTTCATCTAGCGTCTCCACACTGCCTGCAGCGTTCGGACTGCAACACCAAGTAAACACACACGTGCATTCATTTCATGCCACGGAGTTGCAACCTAAAATAACATATATAAACTGTACAGTGATCAAAGATGGTCCTGAGCCTGAACGTTATTAGCAAAATTATAGCAACACTGTTTTTAGTGTGTGTTGCATTTCCAAGTGGCTACGGATCCTTAAACCTTGCTTTATTCCAGACAAAAAGGACAGTCTAACTTAAATAAATTAATCATCATTTTTAATTATTTTAAATGTAGACGACAAATGAAGACAAGGCTCATACTGGTAGTATGCAGTTGAAAACCTTTTCCAGAACTACTGTATATTCCTTAAACAGCATCCACACTGTCAGTACAGCTACAGGCAATAATAACTGCAGTTAAAGCTCAGTGCACATGGAACACTCGAGTTAACTGAAACTGGAGATTGTGTTGCCGAT
Organism: Tandanus tandanus; assembly: GCA_039654325.1. Lineage (NCBI taxonomy): Eukaryota > Metazoa > Chordata > Actinopteri > Siluriformes > Plotosidae > Tandanus > Tandanus tandanus. The sequence goes on from JBCNYH010000010.1 coordinate 14,972,302, forward strand.
GATTGAACATCCTGAATCAAGCTTCACTTTCAGTGCTTCGAAGTCACATGACTGAAACAGTATAGTCACGGGACAAAATTAACATGTCCAAGTCCAAAGCAAAGGTTAGTATTGGATTTCTTGACTTGAAGACGCTGCCGTTGCAGAGCTACAGTAAACCACAAAATGTGGACAAGGCCATGGTTGATGCGCCGAGACAGGCTGGGTGCATACAATAAGACCACATGTTCGTCACTATCACCATGTAAACAAGTGCCAGTTGTTTTCAAGCAGACCTGCCATTTTGTTCAGATACTCACATGACTTCTGCCTTGGCACTGATTGCTTTACATCAAACTGGTTGAGGTTCTAAATATCTGGTTTGGCCACATATGAGGAACTTTAGTTGCCGGCAACTCTGGTATCTGGGTTTCGAGTTGCTTGAAATTAAACACGGCAAAACCTTTGGAGCTTGATACCAGCAACAAAATATCTTGTTGCTCATCCTAGCACAAGATTTTTTTCATGATATTCAGTCGTCGGCAACAGAATCGTCAATTTAAGGCAACTCTAGTCTTCTGGGTGCACTGGACTTTAGGGTACTATATAGCGTACACCAATCTAGAAAAATACAGAAAGCTTCTTAATATCATTAAATGCTCTAATGTGCAGCGGTCTTGAATAATCCCAAATTTTGTGCCATTAAAGTATTTGAGTAGAGATTTTTTTTTACCAGAAAGCTGAAAAGTATAGTGTCACACAGCTTAAAAATAAATCATCCCATTTTAGTAGTATTTATGTTCGATTATGAAGAGAAGACATGAAAAAATTTAAACAGATGTTTTCCAAGAAGCTAAAACAATTAATTGGCACATTTGTATACAGCTGTTAAGAGCTGACAATGTTACACTCCCGACGTGATAATATACAGGGAGTGTAGAAGCATGCAGCAGAACAAAGCTAGTTTCATGTTGACTCTCTCTCTAACAGGCTATACTGAAAAACACAGGTTAGAATGTAAGACATTACAATACCAAGTAATGATCAGTTTAATGAATTCATTTGGGTAAATATTAATGAGGGTAGCTATCGTTATTGGAACATTACAAATAAAGAAAGGTATGTTTACACACACTGTGCAAGGCTCTAATTCAATGCTTGATGTGCCAAAACTAGTGAAGTATGTTTTTGGCAACATCATTCGGAGTTACTTTGCAGTGCTTTCATTAAAACATTAAATTTTTCCTCTTCACACTATTCAACCCCACGATGGATAACACATTTTAAGTCATAAGCACACAAAAAAGATTGCATTAATTTGTTTTTTATTGTCAGAATATGTAAAAAAAATATAAAAAAATTAAAAATAAATAAATAAAAAATAAAAAGAAAGAAAAACTAATTCAAAACAGTACACTGGACTTCCACAACGTTCTTATGACTTTTTTTAATAACAAATTTTCATATCAATATATCTTATAGTAAACTGTTTACGTTTTGTTCATAATATTCTAGCTTTAGCCAAAACAGAAGAAAAAAACAGCAGACACCAGTTGGAATGATTATCATCGGTCATGATTCTACAAATCTTCTTCTATTGCTGTGGCCTTGAGCAAGAGACAGACCGATCCAGTCTTCTACGCAAGCAACGCGGAAGATACTGTAACGTGCCAATTTTCGTTCCGCAGGAAATTGTTTGTGTGTTTGTCTGTCCGCAGTCCATGAGTGTGCGCTTGATCCTAATAAGTTATGACCTTTTATGTGAAATATATATTGTTCATATTATTACTAAACATTTGAGAGCTTACGGAAATTGTACTAAAGTAGAGTAATATTACGATAGTCATTACATTTACATAGACAGGAACTTTCCAATAGGTCTAACGCTGGGATCTAATTAGATAATTACAAGTTCAACTTCGTCTTCAAATTATACAGAGCATGTGTGTGTCCGAAGAGGTACGGTTTAAAATTTGAATTTCTCCACTAATGATGCAGTAACCAATGCCATGACAATAGTAATGTTATTATTAGTACTAGCATAAACACGTCATTCAGGTAACGTAACCTAACCTAACCTAAGGTCCTATTATACAACAAGGATCTGGCATTATATATGCCAGTTGGTGCCACGTGAAAGGTCAGTGAGCACGTGTGTTTGCTCCACCAGTCATTCTCATAAGTGATTATGTGCATACAGTATTATAAAAAATTAAACATGTACAATAAAAACAGAAATACATACATCCCCATACATCTGTACTTAGACCTTAAATATTTATATGTATTTATTCCATCTTTGGCAAAGAAGCACCTTCATGGCTCTAATTTTATACAGCACTGTTGACTGAAATCAGGATGCTGTGCCAGGTACAAATCCCTGGGTCAACACTATTAAATTAAAAAGGTTGAGAAGATGCCTACTGGAATGAGGGAGGTCTTGAGTCTCCAATGCCCCCGGTCCTTTCAGCTGGAGGAGGAGGAAGAGGGGGAGGAGGCGGTGAAGGTTGGGCTCGGACCTCGACAGGAGGTGGCGCAGGTTCTGCTGCAGGAACATCTGAGGACACAAGCTAAAAATACAAAGATAATTAAGAAAAAACATAGGCAACGCCAACAAATTTTCATTATTCTATCATTAAAAGATGTATTAGTATATACTACACGCGAATGGCCCAATCTGATTGGTCCACTATCGCGGGTTTGAAAAAATTCTTTCAAGTAGATAATGCTTGAGTCATAAAGGTTTATCACAGTTACATGGAGCAGGCAGCAGCATCATCACCACCACACTATAAAATGGAAAAAAAACCATAAAAATCTCATTATCATTTGTTGGGGGATCTCCCATGCAGTCAGCGTTTGGACTCCGTGACCAACTGTCTCTCTAACTGTCTACTACAATGTCCTGGTACAGGTGGATGAAAAGCCAAAGGGGACAAAAATTCTGATTGTGTTTCTTTAACACCCTGGGACGTCTTACTTACGGAGCTTTACAAACCACAGATAGTTTTTCTTGTGATTCTGCGCACAAAATCATGGTTTACTTCAGTTTCTGTGAAGTATATACACTGTAAGATGCACTGTGTTTACATGATAAAGGATATCTAAAGGTAAAAGTGGGAGGTTTTGCTTGTAGGCTGGAAGAAAATAATATCACAGCATGGAAAATATACAAAAGAAACTGATGTATTTATCTTAATAAATAACATATTACATAACTGGTGCATGTGCAGCCTTATTTTTTATGTTTTGTCTGTTTCGCAGATTTCTATAGGTTTATTTTGTTTTCCTGATGATTCCAACTTCGAAACCGAGAAGTACGCTTCAGCAGATGTCTTTAAGTGCATTTAACATCAACTACAGTTCAGCACTATACAAGTGAAGAATGAATAATGTAGAAAGTAATGGTGGTTTAATCTGTAATTATCAAGTAGTTCGAGCTTATGTGAAATAAGGTTAGTGTGTGAAGCCATTTTCCACACGTCTGGTTTCAGATGAGCATTTATTATACTGGAGCCAGTAATCATGCTTCAGTGAGCCTTTAATTGCTCAAGTACAGTGCTCCATCATCTTAAACACACGCAGAGTAAAAGAACAAAGACGTGCGGGGAAACAGCACAGTCCATGCGGTAAGAACAGAAACAGAATTGCTAAAAAGTTTGTGCCATAAAGTTTGGTTAAAGGCACCATCATACCAAGCTTTTAAAGTCATGATCAGCTCCTATGAATTGATGCTCTGCTGAGAATCTGAGATGAACAAACCAGCCCACACTTTTAATTAGTACTGAATGGAAAATAAATGAGACCCATCATGCCTTTATAGTTGTAACCTTTTCTCCCCAATGATTACTTCATGTCAGCTATTGGCATTTAAAGATCTCATGTCACCAAACAAATGTATGGCAAATGGTACACAATAACAAAGAGTAAGATTCTAGGTTTAAAATGCCACCAGAAAACACTTAATTCTGTTACAAAACAGTTGAGAAATAACAGAAAGAGCATCCTGGACAGACGAACGATGCCCCCATTGCCACTGATCTGCCACCATTACTGCGACGTTATGGGCAGGAGTTCATCCTGAATGGGGCGGGCCTGCACCGTGTAAACAAGCAAGAAATGGCAAGCGATGTGGAAAGATTCTCTGAAAGTTCTTCCGATCAGTTCTTAAAAAGAATTATGCGTGGCCACGCATTACTATCTCATTTTATTATTTTTCTTATCCAATGTCACCAGAGGTAAAGCAGAAGAAAAAAAAAATTGGTTTCTCATGCGCATGAGAAAGTATAAGCTACAGTATGTATACAAATGGAAATACGTGACTTAATTGAGCTGTATTTTAACCTTGGACTCACCTATAAAGACATTGCAGCTTTGCTTGTCCGCCGTCACCGTTATGTTATCTCCGGACAACACTAAAAGCGGGTTTTGAAGTCTTGTGGTCTGTTTCGGCGCAGGGGATACACCAGCCTTGACCAGTTACCTGATAACATAACAGTGACGGCGGACAAGCAAAGCTGCAATGTCTTTATAGGTGAGTCCAAGGTTAAAATACTATGGAGGCCGTTAAGGGGAAACAGAAGAAAAAAA
>JBCNYH010000010.1:15002493-15015788 GCA_039654325.1 Tandanus tandanus
ATACACAATATATACCCTACACACATAATTTATACACAGTATATACCCTACATACAATTTATACACAGTATATACCCCACACACATAGTTTATACACAGTATATACCCTACACACATAATTTAAACACAGTATATACCCTACATACAATTTATACACAATATATACCCTACACACATAGTTTATACACAGTATATTCCCTACATACAATTTATACACAGTATATACCCTACACACATAATTTAAACACAGTATATACCCTACATACAATTTATACACAGTATATACCCCACACACATAATTTATACACAGTATATACCCTATACACATAATTTATACACAATATATGCCCTGCACAAATAATTTATACACAGTAAATACCCTACATACAATTTATACACAGTATATACCCTACACACATAATTTATACACAGTATATACTCAACACACGTAATTTATGCACAGTATATACCCTGCACAAATAATTTATACATAGTATATATCTTACACACATAATTTATACACAGTATATACCCTACACATAAAATTTATACACCGTATATACCCAGCACACATCATTTGTACACAGTATATACCCCACACACATACTTTATACACAGTGTATACCCCGCACACATAATTTATACACAGTATATACCATACACACATAATTTATACACAGTATATACTCCACACACATAATTTATACACAGTATATTCTCTACACACATAATTTATACACAGAGTATACCCTACACACATAATTTATACACAGTATATACGCCGCACACATAATTTATACACAGTATATTCCCTACACACATAATTTATACACAGTATATACCCTACATACAATTTATACACAGTATATACCCCACACCCATAATTTATACACAGTATATACCATGTACAAATAATTTATACACAGTATATACCCCACACATAATTTATAAACATTATGTTCCCTTCACACATAATTTATACAGTGTATACCCAATACACAATGTATACACACTATATACTCTATACACATAATTTATACACACTATATACCATATGACCATAATTTATACACAGTGTATACCCTATACACATAATTATACACAGTATACCCTACACACATAATTAGAAACATAATAATAACTGTCCAAAACAAAGCTTAGTAATTGTACAGTATGAATAGAGTTTCTGAATTACTGCTACTAATGTTACATTGGAAACAGATTATTTTGAGGAAAATTACACAACAAAGCAAAGTAACATTTGTTGGAATGAAAGAGAACAAGATCATGTGAATGTAGGTGAGAGAATGATACACCATGTGTTAGGAGGGCACTGGGCCAATACACATTTAGTGCTCAGTTTAGCACGTAGCCTAGTAGAATGGATAATGAGTCACCGTTTTGCTTGAGTCTTGTGGGGTGTTCCTGGAATGCACTGGTAAGTACCGAACAAAAGGGGTCCAAGGAAGGACAACCAGTGAACCGAAAAGAGGCTGGAGGCTGGTACGTCGCTTCTGATCCCTCAGAAGGGTTACTGTAGCAAAAACTGCTGACACTGGATAGGACTTAGGACACACAGTGCATTGTAGCTTGCTGTGTACGTTGAAATCCTATTATAACCAAGCTGCCCCTGTTGGGCCCTTGAGTGAGGCCCTTAACCCTCAACCGCTCAGTTGTATAAAGAAGATCACTCTGGATTTGAGTGTCTGCCAAATGCCATCAGTGTAAATATAAAAGTCACTGTAAGTGTAACTGTATGGCTTTTCTGTGTAGAGTTTGCATGTTCTCCCCGTGCTTCCACAGATTCCCTCCGGGTAGTCCGGTTTCCTCCACACAGTCCAAAAACATGCCCAGTAGGCTAACCGGCTCTTCCAAATCATCCCTAGGTGTGAGTGTGAGTGTGAATGGTTGTGTGTTTGTGTTGACCCTGTGATGGCCTGGCGAGCTGTCCCCAGAGTCGGCTGAGATGGGCACCAGCTTCCCCGCGGCCCTAATTAGGATTAAGCGGCTTCGAAAATGAATGAATGAATGAATGAATGTAAATATGGCGGGCTGCCTAGACACAGACCAATCAAGTGGTGTTAATGTTATGGCTGATTAGTGTAGATCATGCCTAAGTGACAGTGAAGGTCCACTTTATCCAAGATCGTACACACGGAGTGCACCTTCGGCAGTTCCAGACCATTTCAAACGTGCTGCTTCACAAGGAACAGAAACCCCGGGACAGTGACGTCACGGTGTTTCGCAATGTTTTACTTTGGTTACTAGTGCACACTCTCGAAAGTTGTACAATCCTTCCGCCCACAAGCACACACACACACACACACACACACGCCTTAATATATAAGCCCAGGCTCCGGAGGTTTTCCTCCATCAGATGAAGCTCTCAGTGCTCAGAGTCAGATCAGACTTGATCAGGTGCTGCCATGCTGTCCGAGCTCGAGTGCGGGATCTGTTACCGACTGTTCAACACTGAGCGCCGTTGCCCCCGACAGCTGGGCTGTAAACACAGCTTCTGTGAAAGCTGCCTGCTGAACCTCGCTTCCGATCCTCAGTCCGGACCTCGGATAGTCTGCGCCTTCTGCCGACAGTGCACTCCTCTGAACCAGGAGGAACTCCAGGACCACCTCCCGGTAGACAGGGACATTCTAGAACGTCTCGAGGCTGAAGGGGTCCTCGAGGAAAGCGAGAGCGAGACCGAGGATGATGAAGAGCCGAGGACTGGGACAACCAGCCAGACTAAAGAAGATCATTTACCCAGGACAAAAAGGGGACGGCTGTGGAGATCAATCAAGCGCCTCTACAAGACAATGAAAGCAAAGAATCAGAGAAGTGAGTGGAGTTTTATCCATACTGGGGGGACTGGAAATCATATAACCTGACTGCACTGGGTTTCATAGGCGTGATGTAGTCATGTGATCCTGCTCCTAAAACTAATATTCATCTACAAGTTCCCATCCCTGCTCCTGGAGTGTACACACACACACACACACACACACACACACACACACACACACTGTCTCTTTCTCTCTTTGTCACTCACTCATTTGTTAAACCGTTTAATCCTACTAGGGTCGCAGGGAGGCTGGAGCCTGAGGATCTCAGCCGATACTGGGCAAAGGCAGGGTACACCCTGATCAGCGTGCCAGATTATCACAGACACACCCACAACCATTCACACTCACACCCACACCAAGGTGCATTTTGGAACAGCCAGTTAGTCTAATATGCATGTCCTTGGACTGTGGGAGGAAACCGGAGTACCCGGAGGAAACCCACGCAAGCTCGGGGAGAACTTGCAAACTCCATACAGAATCACCCCGAGCCCAGGACTCGAGCTCAGGACCTTCTTGTTGTGAGGCAGGCGCACTCATCAATATGGCACCGTGCCGCCCCGGAGTATGCTCTGTTCTGTCCATATTTATTAATAACTTGTGTTCACGGCTCTGACACACCCACTTCAAGTACTCCAGGATCAGGGTTGACAACCAGTGCTTTAACTAATCATGTCTGAACTGATTGCATGAGTTCCTAAGAACTTCACGCGTCACTAACAATCATTTGTGTGTGTGTGTGTGTGTATGTGTGTGTGTGTGTGTGTGTGTGTGTGTGTGTGTGTGTGTGTGTGTTGTTTTTTTCCCAGGCTGTATTACTGATGCTGAAGTGAAGGATCTGGCCCTGATGGCTTTCTACTTGATGTAAAGGGCCTGATAAACTTGACAGACTGGATGCAGAACAATGAACAGTTGATGTACTGATAATTTCTTTCAACGTCACCTGAAAATCCTGAAAACATTCCCCGATACATCAATTGAAGGGAAATAGCCATAAAGTAAATAAAAGAAAATATTTGTAGCAGGGAGCGTTAACATTCTGACAGATGCCAAATTGAACTGCCTAGTGTTGGACGTTTTATGCATTAAATGTTTTTATACTGTGAAAACCAGGTATATCTGTTAGAGATGTATAGTACGTTGGGCTGCAAGTGTGTTTTTGACTTGCACTCTGACTCAAATGTCAACTAACTTAAAGAAAGAAAACAAGAATTATGTTAATGTTAACTTGAGAATTTGACTGCATGCTCCTAATGTATGTCTGTATTTATTATGCTATTTTAATTATTTTTATTGTATAATTTTGTAATAAAGATGTTTTCTATAAATAAATAAATATCTGTAATTTTTAAATAAATATTTGTTTTGAATAATATGTAAAAACTTTTTTTCTGGGAAAGAAAAAGTTCTGGGAAACTTGCAGGTTTTTCTTTTTTTATTTTATATTAATAACAGGTAATACTGAAGATACATGTGACTAACTTTTTTAATTACATAAAAATAATTTTTTGGTCAGGTTATTCCAGGAAGTAAAAATATATATTTGGGGTTGGAATTTCTATTTTAAAGGCAGCTTTAAACTGAACGAATCAACTCACAGCCATATAAGTGTTATCACTGATATACTGAAGGAATAGAGTTTAAAAAAATGAAGGTAGACTAACTGTTTTATTGTGACACAAGCTTTTGTAAAGAAGCTTTAAAATTTTTGTAAGCACAGAACCTCCAAGTCCATGTTTTCCCCAAAGTAGACTACAAGTATAACTTCATACAGGAACCAGCTATAACTGGAACATAGCCAGCAATGAGCTTGTAAAAATTGGGTATTTCCCTTTGATCTAATTTTGAGTTTCATTCACATAGCATTTGAAAATGACTGATGGCACTTGGACAGTGTAATCAGGTTTATTTGTCATCTATTGGAGTAAAAATAAAACCATGCCCAGAAATAATATGGTGCCAAATTTCTACAGGTGAGTATTAGGAGTCAGTGATGTTTATCTTTGTCTGGAAGAGGTTTTCATGACAATTTCTGAGAAAATCAGTGAGCTTTATTAAATATGTTCTGTAAAAAAAAAAGTTGCCACTGAAAGAAGGAGCATTTACTTAATTCTTATTTTGAACATTATGACAGCATTAAGTGTATTAAAGTAATCGTACTAACCCTGGGTTTACATTGGGGCATGATGTCGGTGATCGCCACGATTTGAGAGAATCGTGAGGAGTGTGGGGGTCATGGGACCGAATCATGATGATTCTGAGGGAACTTAGTGGATTCATGATGATCACGCTGATCGTGACAAAATTTTTGACTGGCAATACAATGTATTACGAATTGACGCCAAGAGCGATAGAATGTAGGATCGTAGTAGAGCGCAATAGAGCGTAACAGTCCTTGATGCACCATCGTAGGGGATCTTGATGAACTGGGCAACACAATTCCTTCAAGTTTCTTCTGTTTGATGCACCCTGTCTCCTTTTTATACCCCAATCATTCTCCAAGCGTGCTCATAAACCGAGTAGCTCCACGCTTTTTTGAATCGCAGAAATCGTGAACATTGTGCCCCAGTGTTAACCCAGGGTAAGAATGAGAATCTGTATTCAGTAAAGTGTTTCATCCAGCTCAGTACATTTAAAAGTCAGATTTCCCCCAGAGCAAAAAAGAGGAGGAAAATATCTTCCACTTGAAGAATTCCCATATTCATTCAGCTGACATCTTTCCTCACCTCTCAGCACTGATTGCACTTATTCAGGAAGCTACATCTGTGTCTACAAATAGCACTAGTGTTAGCTCTCACTGCAAAAAAGTTTTAGGTTTAAACCAACTGCAGCTAACTGGGACCTTTCAGTTTGGAGTTTGCATGTTCTCTTTGTGCCATGGTGGGTTTTCTCCAGGTGCTCCAGTTTCCTCCCATAGTCCAAACACATGCAGATTAGGTCAACTGGCTGCTGTAAACTGTCCCTAGATGTGAAAGTGCGCATGAATGGTTGTTTGTGTCTGTGATGACTCTGGAATAGACTGACGACCTGTTCAGGGTGTATCCTGCCTCTCGCCCAAAGTTGGCCGGGACTGGTCCCCGCTTCACCTCTGACCCTGACAGACAAGTGCTATTGATAATGGATGAATCGATGGACGGATCGACGGACAGATGGATGGATGACAAACTCTTCAGCAAAGCCACATTCTCCCATATGTTCTAGATTTCTCCAAATGCACATGCATTCAATTCTGTTGATTCTTACTCAGTTCCATATGACATGATACCTTAACATACACTCTAACCAGGTCAGTATTGTAATTGTTAAGCGTTATTATATACCCCGTAGGGAATATATAAACAACAAAGCCACACACGGAATTCAATCATTATTTGAGGACTGATCCCAAGGCTATTTTAATGGTAATCCTGCTCTAAAAGCATCACAAAAATAAATGTGAAAGGTTATAAAATAAGCTTTACAAGAGTGAACTCTTTACAAAATCTGAGCTCAACTGTGTCAGCAGTTCTCTTTAAACCTACTGAGAATATTAACCAATAATATTAACAGCTGTGTTAACTGACTGCTGGCCTCAGCACTGTCCTTACAGGGAACAATATCTCTTCAGTTAATAGGCTAGGCAACCATTCATCAGTATCATGCCAAGGGCTCAGACCATGAAAGAACTTCGGGGAAGTTCTTCTAATCAGGAAGGGCAAAAAAAACAAAAAACAAGGCAGACACTGTACTTTGAGTAGGTAATAAAACTAATCATAAGCCTGTAAACTTTATAAGGGTTATGCCTACAGTAGTGTGCAGTGAAGATTATACACCACCACTTTTTCTAAAAGGGCTCCTAAGAAAAAGAAGTAAAAAATTACTTCTCTATATTTTCGGTGAAAATGTATTGAACAATGCTATTGTAGGCAATGAGAAAGATGCTTCCATCTGGGCAACATGCAAGTTGTGAGCCGAGGAATTTTCTTGCAGGAGGCGGACACCGTTGGTCAGCATGCCATGTCTCTCGGATTTTATGGCCTTCCGGAATTTCTGCAGCAGTGAAGTGTAGAATGTCCTGGTAATGGTGGTACCCTTTGCCAGGAAATCCATCATCACTACTCCATGCTGGTTCCAAAAGGCCGTGAGCATGACCTCGCCCATCAAGGGTTGGACACTTCAGGTTGAACTTTAGAGGTTTTGGCTTTGACTGGGCTTTAGTTTCTGGATAATACTTATGGACCCATGTTTTGTTCTGCGTGATTAGTCTGGCGAAGAACTCCTCCTGGTTTTCTTGGCACATGGCCAAAAAGAACCTGGGCGCACGTGACTCATTTCTGCTTCTGGAAAGGTGTGAGCAACCAGGGAATCCATTGTATGGACAACTTCAACAAATTCCACACTGATCTTGACATCTTGGGCTAGTACTTTCCAAAATGATGGCCTCCACTTCCTGGATGGTGTTTTCAACGATGGTGCACTGTGGGTACCCGGAAATGGGAGCCATTCCCACTAGACTTGGACTGACGATGCCAGTGCTTGACGATGCCAGTCATACAATGTGACTACGTCATACAATGTGACATCCTTCTCATAAGCCTCTTTCATCTCATCAAACCTGCTCCTGTGTGCCTCTCAAGCACATGATGACCACTTTGCATTCGACTGGCTCCATTATAAGACCTTACTCCACCTTAGCAGCTGTAAAAGAGAAACTGTCAGGAGTTCAGAGCTGCAAATTACTACGTGACGTAAAGACATATATATTATTATACATGTGCGATTTCAGTTTGCTACAATAACCGGAAGTGGGTCCGGGGAAATCTTTAATGAACAACTCTCGAAAAAGTCTGTTCACATTTACATCTATGTCACATCGATATCCTTTATTGTTCCATTATTAATCAAAGAGCAATCAGTAACAGTAATTAATCAGTAGCAATCAGTGAGGCCATTTCTGTATGGAGTTTGCATGTTCTTCCCGTGCATGACTGGGTTTCCTCTGGGAACTCAGGTTTCCTCTCACAGTCCAAAGACATGCACATTAGGCTAATTAGCGGTTCCAAATTGCCCTTGGGCATGAGTGTGAGTGTGATTGATTGCGTTCCCACCAGGTGTGCTGGCCCTGGGATGGACTATCGAGCTATTCAGGGTGTACCCTGCTGTCGCTCAGAGTCAGCTAGGATAGGCTCCAGCCTCCCTGAGACCTTAGTAGGATTAAGCGGGTTTGGCAAATGAATGAATGAATGAATGAAAGAATATAACCTTATATTTCTTCTTCACATTTGGAGACCACTGAATATCTGCTCCACTATATCTGCTCCAGTCCACTGAGATATTATTGTGAAATGGAAGCCATGGAAAAAACAGCTGAGCCATGAAGCCATACACCAAGAAACTCAGATCAGGTCCAACCAAATGCTGAAGTGAGTATTGCATATAAATCTCTTGTTTTCTATTATGCCACTCACTACAGTTCCAACCTGCCTTTGAAGGCAACATGAGCATAAGAACTGTGCATCAGGAGTGTCATGAAATGGGTTTCCATGGCCACACAGCTGCACACAAGCGTAAAATTACAGTGTGCAATGCCAAACATCAGCTGGAGTGATTTAAAGCACATTGTCTCTGGACTCTAAAGCAGAGAAAACATGTTCTGTATATTTCTTGATCTGTCAGTCTGACTAACAAATCTGTGTTTGAAGGCTGCCAGAAGAATACCACCTTCTGAAATGTAGCGCCAACAGGAAAGGTTGTGCCAGCATGATAAAATTAAATTTATTCCAAAGGGAAATCAGAGGTGGCTATGCCCCTGTGCACAAAAGTAAGGCATTTAATAACAACTTAGTTTGACCACTTCTAATCAGTCCCCCTCGTGCACCTTTGGGATGAACTAGAATGTCGACTGCAAGCCAGGCCTTCTTGCTCAACATCAGTCCCTGATCTCACAAATGCTCTTTTGATTAAATAGGCACAAATTCCCACAGACACACTGCAAATTGCTGTAGAATCCATTCCCAGAAGAATGGATGCTGTAGTAGGTGCAAGATGGGGCAATGTTAATGCCTATGGGTTTGAAATGGGATCCAACAGGCTCATATAGATGTAATGGTGACCGTATAGTGTGTCTCTTATATCTAGACAGTTCAAGAGTGTTGAAGTGTCTAGAGGAAAACAGAAAATCCATACATGAAACAGCCGCAGTATATTTTAAATAGAGGACACCAGGAAGCAACTGCATCCTTGCTAGTCACCTGACATTAACCTTTTTCAGAAGGCACCATATGGCTGAGCACCAAGCAGTAACTACACCTGAGTTCACTTGTTCAATCAGCTCATATTAGTCTCCAATCACCTATCCATTGTGCCTCCAATTGGGTTTTATTTCAATTTGCAAATAAGACTAGTTATTAGTTGTAGATGTTTACATAAATTTCCAGCATCAATGCTATTTTTTTTTTTTGTTTAAATTGGGGCATTGGAGGGTGTAACAAAAAAAGAAAAAGTTACAAATATTAGCACATTACGATTTTAGTGGATCCAATCTAACTTCCAATCTCTCTAATTTCAGTGCGACATGGTGGCGTACTGGTTAGCCTCACAGCAGGAAGGTCCTGGGTTCAAGTCCCAGCCTTGGCGAGGTTGTTTCTGTGTTGAGTTTGCATGTTCTCCCATGCATGTCTGAGTTTCTTCTGGGTACTCTGGTTGCCTAACACAGTCCAAAGACATGCACATTAGGCGAATTGGCTGTTCCAAATGACTCTAGGTGTGTGCGTGTGTGCGTGTGTGTGTGCGTGTGTGTGCACGTGCGCGTGTGTGTGCGTGTGTGTGTGCTGTTCTGCGAAGGTCTGGCAAGCTGCTCATGGTGTACCCCACCTTCGCCCAGTGTCAGCTGGGATGAGCTCCAGCCTCCCCACAACCCTAAAAGGAATAAGCGCTTCGGCAGTGATGAGTGAGAGTGAGTGTCTGAAACAATGAAGATTTTAGTGAATCCAATCTAAATTCATGGGTTTGCTTCCCAGCCTCGGCGAGAAGGTTTCTGTGTGGAGATTGGATGTTCTCCAAATGCTTGTGTGGGTTTCCTCTGAGGTTTCTTCCCACAGTCCAAATTGCCCCTAGGTGTGAATGTGAATGGTTATGTGTGTGTTGGCCATGTGACGGTCTGGTGAGCTGTTCAGGGTGTACCCTGTCTTTGCCCAGTGTCGGCTCTAGCCTCCCCATGACCATAATAGGATTAAGTGGTTCGGCGGATTAATGAATGAATCTAACTTCAGGACAAAGTAGATAGATAGAAAGATAAATAGAAGACTTTATGACTTAAGTAATACTGACATTATGCCACCATTAGCATACTGGCTGTTGAAGGTATCTATTCATTTATTCATTCATTTGCAGACAAACTCCCTGCTTGTTATGAGCTGAAACCAGTGATTTGTGACACAGGCACTAGAGGGAGTGTGTGTACTGTTCAGGGAAGAAATCCTCCTGGAGGTCTTCGAGTTCATTTTTGTTTTTCTGTCAGTGGCTGCTATGCGTCTGCTGAACCTATTGACTATACAGTCTGTGTTTGTATATTATAAAAAGTATAAATATGTGAACAAATTAAAACAAACATATTTAGCAATGTGTCATGTTCAGTTTTTGGAAGTGGAATTTTTTTAACAGTTTACTCATTAATGATGAAGTAAATTGCATGTAAAGCATTTATATACATACATAAATTATATTATTAAATATATATTGATCATTAATAGCTGTTATAAGATTGTTCGTTAGTTTTAAATTAAAGCTGCCCCTCCCCTATTTATCAACGTGACCCCACACTCTTCCAAAGGGAAAACCTCTCCAGAAATCCCCTATTCTACACCCAGTCCTCAACTGTTGTTGTGGCTCAGCATGAGGCCGAGGAGAAGGGGGAAATGTGTTTGGGGGTGTTTCTGTCAATCATGACCACATACATTGTACACTGGATTACGGCCCCTCCCCCCGTACATGCCTGGAAAGTGGAACATTCCATCTACTTAAGAAGTTTTGTGTCCTCTCAATAAAAAGCTCATGGATCTGCAGGGTTGGAGAATGGTGACGTGACATTTAGAAAAACGTCTAAATGGTGGGAGTTTGTGGAGTACGACGCAGAAATAGTGCATTGGAGGATTGAGATAGGGCTCATCGTGTACTTCCCTCCAATGTGTGTAAGGACATGTCCATGCTGTCGTTTTCCCACCCCTCCCTCTCATACTTTGGTATTCTCATGCTCTTATTCTCTTACACACACACACACACACACACACACACACAACTGCAGGAGCATTCTGCGCCATGTGCCTGTGGGTTCTCAGGCAGCTCTAGAAAAAAATCTAAAGGCCCCAAAGCGGCAGGCGTTTACCCCTCCCACCATCTCCCTCTCTCTCTCTCTCTCTCTCTCTCTCTCTCTCTCTCTCTCTCTCTCTCACACACACACACACACACACACACACACACACACACACACACATTTCTTCAACCATTGAAATACCTTAAATGACTCCATCAACATTCGCTTTCTGTGTAACTTATTGAAAAGAAATGTCAAGCTGTCCAGTGTTTTCTTGTTATTTTAAAAATAGTTCACGAGCAACTCAGACAGAAAATTAAACATTCACTAAGTAATACTATCAAGCAATAAGGAAAGGTCGAAACTTAGCATCGGGCAAATACAATCTATCAGTCTGATCAGATTGGCCTGTGTTTTGGCAGCCGGTAGATGATCAGAAAAAGTTTATTATTTCAGCACATGAACTCACACGTTATAAAACCTTTGTATGCATGTCCTTCTGTAAAGAGAGGAAATTAGCTAAGTGCATTAAAGACCAGGTACTGAAATGCATTAGAACAAGGTTATAGCTAATGTCATAATCAATCAGCCAGCAATCTGTGGCTGCTCTTCTCTAATGGCCTGTTGCTTTGCTGAACCTTCTCTAGTCTGTGGTATGTGTGGTATGCAAAATTGGAAAGTAGGTAGAGTTTGATAGAAAGAGACACAACGTCTTTGTAGAAAGGCAAGCTACCATGTGGTCTATAAAAAAAGAAAGCTGACTTAGACTTCTCTTAAATACAGACAAATCTATGTCCTGGGTTCTTTCCAGCTCACGCACATACACAGGCGGGCAAATACTCAGTACCTTCCTGTGTGCCAATGCCAAAACGGAAGCAATAAAGCAGGAAGATTTCCTGAAGTACAGCTAGTCTGGCTGGAAATGACGGCTATGATTTTTTTATGACGTGTAACAACAGCACTTAACTTTAACGTTAATGGAAATCTACAGCATGGTTGAGGCACGCATCTTTTTCATTTTGACCCTTTATGTTAGTGGACATGGTTTATAAAGCACAGAGACTATAGTATGTGTGTGCAGACAGCCAAGGATAAATGGGAAAAAATGGTTATCTAAAGTGCTGGAATCAGTATGCAAAGTGTGGATTGTTTTCTTTCCCTGTGCCGAACCCAAAGAATAAAGTCCAATAAATTGCTTCCAGATCAAAATTTCTGTAATCAATTTTGTGTTTTGTTCCTTGGAATATTGTATGATATTTATACAACTATTGAAAGTAAGAAGACCTGGGTTCGATTCCTGGGATCGGGCGTTTCTGTGCGGAGTTTGCATGTTGTCCTCGTGCTTGCGTGTTTCCTCCGGGTACTCCGTTTTCCTCCCACAGTCCAAAAACAATGCTAATTGGCTGTTCCAAATCGCCCCTAGGTTGTATGAGCTTTGGCCCTGCGATGGTCTGGTGAACTGTGCAGGGTGTACCCCACCCTTGCCCAGAGTCGGCTAAATTGGGCACCAGCCTCCCCGCAACGCTAATTAGGATTAAGCGGATTTGAAAATTAATGAATGAATAAACTACTGAAAGTAGAAAATTAATGACTAGAGAGTCTTCAGTATATATATATATATGTACACACACACACACACACACACACACACACACACACACACACACACACACACACACACAATTTAAATAAACATAGGAGTCAGACAAGACTGGAGCATTTTTACTGCAGTTGTGTGTGTGTGTGTGTGTGTGTGTGTGTGTGTGTGTGTGTGTGTGTGCATGTGTGTGTGTGTGCGGTTGTGAGAGAGAGAGTGTGAGAGGTTTTCACAGGGTTGTATGATGTTTGTGTAGTGTGTGGGACAAAAATGCAGAAATTCCGCTGGTCCCTATGAAGGAGCAAAACCTGCAGCATCACAGCTAGAGTGTATGCACCCACACACACACACACCTCATCTTTACATTTTTTATATTTTTAAATATGTATTTTAATTTCAATATTTTTATAATCTTTTATCTTTTCATTGCTTTCTGTTTTCTTTTCTTCCTTGTTTTTTTCTCAGATTCATTTTGTTTTTTCATTCCTCTTTCTCATTCTCTCTCTCTCTCTCTCTCTCTCTCTCTCTCTCTCTCTCTCTCTCTCTCTCTCTCTCTCCCCCTCCCTCTCTCTCT
>JBCNYH010000010.1:15043422-15062289 GCA_039654325.1 Tandanus tandanus
TATATATACCTTCATATATATACCTACTATATATATACCTTCAACAGTCTAAATACCTCCATACATACCATCATACAGTGTAAATACCTCCCGACATACCATCATACAGTCTATATACCTTAATACATACCATCATACAGTACATGTCGTAATGACATTACTTAAGTTTATTAGATGAATGTCACCCAGTGTGATCTATAATAATCTTATAAGACTGTTGAAATTGCATACAGTAGGTATATTGTATACAGTCAATATACCTTCATACATACCATCATACAATCTATATACCTTATGCATACCACCATACAGACTAAATGATTTCATGCATACCATCATACAGTCTATATACCTTCATACATACCATCATACAGTGTAAATACCTTCCTACATACCGTCATACAGTCTAAAGACCTTCATACATACCATCATACAGTCTATATACCTTAATACATACCATCATACAATCTATATAGCTTCATACATACCATCATACAGTGTAAATACCTTCCTACATACCATCAAACAGTCAATATACCTTCATACATACCATCATACAATCTATATACCTTTATGCATACCACCATACAGACTAAATGATTTCATACATACCATCATACAGTCAATATACCTTCATTCATACCATCATACAGTCTATATACCTTCATGCATACCATCATACAGTCTATATACCTTCATACATACCATCAAACAGTCTAAATACCTCCATACATACCATCATACAGTGTAAATACCTCCCGACACACCGTCATACAGTCTAAAGACCTTCATACATACCATCATACAGTCTATATACCTTAATACATACCATCATACAGTACATGTCGTATTGACATGACTTAAGTTTATTAGATGAATGTCACCCAGTGTGATCTATAATAATCTTATAAGATTGTTGAAATTGCAGTCTGTAGAAGGATTTACAAACAAAAAAAGTGTTGTCACAACACTTTTGCAGGGAATGCCGGTTTTCATTGTCTGCATATTTATAAAAACTATTTATTAAACATCACATGTACAAGTAGTCGGTTTTACTGCATGGTGGTCATATGGCTTTATATTGCTCCATACACATTGATGTCATCAGCTATCTATGTCTCTAATGTGTATATGTATGGTTAAAATATACACAAACCACCTTACTTAACACCTGGCCTCAAACGCATTTAGATAAGTATTTAAGTTCACATTATAAGATTGCATTTGCTTTTTCCCTTGACCTGAGGTTTTATTTTCTCACTTCTTTCCCCAACCACCTCTGGAATGAGGCCTATCAGGTTGACTATTACAGCTGCTACATAAACACATGCATATACACTCTTCCACAAACACACGTGCTTACGAGACAGTTTCAGTCAAACCCGCACCAACCTCAGCACTCAGTAGAAGCAACCGTGACAACCTGACAACACAAGCAGCACAGTTGCTTAGACAGTCCGTGAACCATAAAGTACACTGAGTGGCAGATGAGATGCTGCCGTTCTTTTACAAGAGAGAGTAAGAATGGGTGTGTGAGAGGAGGAATAATCTTTGGAAAACAAGGGAAAACAATGAGGGAAGGCAATAAATGTCAGAAAACAGTCAACAGGAATAAGATGAAAACTTGAAAGATACCAAATAACAGCAAGGAAGAAGTGAATAGAGTGAAGTGCCAGAAGGAAAAAGAGCACAGGCAGAAAGGAACAGAAAAGAGTGTGAATGAAAGCAAGAGAAAGGAGAAGGAAAGTTGTACTCATCAACATTGCTATGGCAACTAAGCGTATCCCACTTCCTTTGACGCAAACGCAAGGAGAAATCAAAGTCCACGACAAGTACTCGTTCTTGTTATTGCTCTCTCTCCCTCTCTTGTCTTTGTCATTTATCACCCACATTTCTCAATATTTGCTCAAATATTCCTAATCAATCACAGGGCAGTGGGCCAGGCTTATTCCTATTGTTATACCAGTGGCCAGTGAGACTGAATGTTTGAGTGGGTGAGTGTGAACACAGCTTCTGTTGAACAACTGAGCTGCTGGAAGTCGATCAAAAAGGATTCATTTTGGCTACAGCAAATATGGCAGACTGGATCAGTGCCACGTGGAGCAGACAGGGAGAACAATCTGTATTTACTTTCCTAAATGCAACTGTGTGTGAGAATACCTAGGAGGAAATGCATAATAATAGAACCAAGATTTGCCTGTTTATGCAAAAATAGTTAGGGGGGGAAGTGGTGTAGTGGTTAGCACTTCTGCCTTACAGCAAGGTCCTGGTTTTGAGTCCCGAGCGTTTCTAAGCAGAATTTGCATGTTCTCCCTGTACCGGGCACTCTGGTTTCCTCATACAGTCCAAAGACATGCACATTAGGCTAGGTGACTGTTCGAAACTGCCCCTAGATATGAATGTGTGTTGCCCTGCGATGGTCTGGTAAGCTGTACAGGGTGTACCTCGCCTCCGCCCAGAGTCGGCTGGGATGGGCTCCAGCTTTCCCGAGACCCTAATAAAGAGTCAAATAGTGCAGAAAATGAAATGAAATTTACTTAATTTACTCTGTCTTTCTCAGAATCTCCCCTCAATTAAGGCCACTGCACACTGATATTCACAGCTTTATCCTAATTATTCTACATACTGCAGAGTAGACCTAGTTCATCTCCGATAAAATTCTGTACATTATAGGTGATCAGATCTTTTATAATGAGATATTGTTTTTATACAACAATTCTATTCATAAGAAATCAATAAATAATCTGACATTTCATATACAATATGGCAAAATATATTTGTTTAACTTTTTCTCCATCAATAAAAATAGTTTCTAAAGAAGCCACAGTTGTACAGAGTGCTGCATGCCGCCATGCAACACACAGACTGACTGATAGCCTGTAGCAGTAACAACTTTAATATTAGGAGCTACTGTTAGAATTTAAATTTTATGCAGTGAACATTGTGTCCTTTTATATAAATATCAGTACTCTTGGCCTGCTGTTTGATCAATCCAATTAGTCGAACAGAACAACCAACTGTTGTATATGGGCAGTTTTACAGTAATAAGGCCAAATGTGTCTCACAGGGGTTAAAAAAAGAAAATTGTGTTGTTTCTTGCAAAACATAAATAAGATACATTCCTCCCAAGAGGCAAAAAGAATAAAGACAACAACTTTATCAGTTTTATGAATATTTAGACATTAAGAATATTTTGGGTTTTCAAGAAAAGTGTCTGATGTCGGAAAGGATATGCGTTTGATTGAAACTTGGACTTGTTTCACATCATCATATGTAGTTCAAAAAGTCTGAACATGAGCTATATAAAATGAGGTATAGGATATTATTTAAAAAATGTATCAACACACTTTTTAGCAGTTTAATACATTTTCTTTTTATCTGTGCCCTCAAAAATAATAAAGGAACATTTCACTTGGCGGAAATATCATGAATTTTTGAAAGCACTGCAGTCTTTCGTAAGACTTCAAAAAATAACTTGGACTAAATACACATTGTAGTGTCATGTATACAGACCAGAAAGAATGTTTTATTTCATGTACAAGCCCCACATAATAAAAGCTCACAGTGTCTGAAGTAGAATTTATTAAAATGAGACATTTTCTGTTCATGTTTTCTGTTCATGTCTCTTTTTGCATTACTCATTCAGACACAGTAAGTAACATTAAGTTTTATGATAAATTTTTGAGAGAGCTGAAATATATGGCAGTTGGCCATATGACTGTAAAACTGTCTATAAAAGTTGTTACTATATAATACATGGGATCGGCACATACTGATTTGTCTGCTATCATGGGATTAGAAAAACTTTTTCTGAGTGGATAATGCTTAAATAAAAACGGCTTGACGCGGTCACTTTTGTCAGCCAGTGTCATTATAGCCCTGCTTTAAATTGGAAAAATAAATCATAAAAATTCTCATTTTAGTTTGTTTTTCCCGTGTCCCCATATAGTATATACTGAAATTTTGAAAGGGGTTTAAAGAGGCACCATTACACGATTACATTATTTAAAATACATTTAAAATAAACCATATAAATCTTGTTTTGGCGGCACGATGTGGTTAGTGGTTAGTATGTCCGCCTGACAGCAAGAAGGTCCTGGGTTCAATTACCAAGCTCAGGCGTTTCTGTGTGGAGTTTGCATGTTCTCCCCATGCTTGCGTGGGTTTCCTCCGGGTACTCTGGTTTTCTCCCACATTCCAAAAACATGCACAGTAGGCCAATTGGCTGTTCCAAATTGCCCCTAGGTGTGAGTGAGTGTGTGTGTGTTAGCCCTGTGATGGCCTGGTGAGCTGTCCAGGGTGTACCCCACCCTCGCCCAGTGACAGCTGAGATGGGAGCCAGCCTCCCCGTGACCCTAATTAGGATTAAGCGGTTCAAAAAATGAATGAATGAATGAACGAAGGTTCAGTTAATGTGGCAGAATTAAATAGCCCCTTCGGCTTTCTGTCTCAGGGACTCTTCAGCGACATCCACCTCGTCTTTAGCGCATACTGTAATTGTTAATTATCGAAAAGTTTTGAGAGACACAAATGCACATACACAAAACGCAATCAGATTCTGGATCTGTCTCATTATTCTCTTTGTGTGAAAAATTGGCACCAATTCAAAAACTATGAGGGGCAACAAATCTTGACTGACTTAAAAATCTCTTTCTGTAAATGAACTCACTTTTGCTTATTCCTTCTCTTCCATGCTTATCTGTGTCTGTCAGTCACGGTGGAAAAGGTGTGGCCTCTGTGTCTGTGAGTCAATGGAAAAGGTGTTGCCTCTGTGTGAGTCAGTGGAAAAGGTGTGGCCTCTGTGTCTGTGAGCCAGTGGAAAAGGTGTGGCCTCTGCATCTGTCAGTCACAGTGGAGTAGACAAGGCTTCTGTACCTGTCAATCTCTGTGAAGTAGACATGGGCCTTAGACATGTTGTTTGCTGTGGCAAAGGCGTAGTCTCTATGTTTGTACGTCCAAGTAACGAAAGCCATTTTATTTATATGCAGTTTACAGAGTCAGTCTTTTACAGTTACACATACACACACCTAATATAACTGAAAGTGTAAAACTGTGAATATAAGTGAACATAAGCAGAAATTATTATATTAAGGCCGATGTAAGTATTAGGGCATGCTTACATACTTATATTGCAGCTCAACAGAAGGGCTTAGCATAGCACGCACATGCATATTAACTGACATTCAAACTGTATTTTGAAAATCCGAAAAGCATGATGCGCATATCTATGGTGCTGTACATCAGGAAGACATTGTCTAGCTGAGCAGGAAAGTAAAACTCACAGAACATGTGAATGTATTTCTGTCTTTCTGAGTTTTTTTTAATGGTTTCCTGCAGTGATTATAATGGCATGTGCTGTATTTTATGTATTTTATGTATTTATGTCCACTCACCCACTATATTCAATTCAATTCAATTCAGTTTTATTTGTATAGCGCTTTTTACAATTGACATTGTTGCAAAGCAGCTTTACATAGAATTTAAACATTTTTTTACAACCCCTACACATCCCTAATGAGCACTATAGTCCACTACAAAAAGTCATTTTGTAGTGCTGTTTGAATTTTCAAATGTAAGATTCCTTCACTATATACTGCATTAGTGTCCAAAATGTATTGACAGCTGTCTGCCCTTATACCCTAGTGAGTGTTCTATTTAGCAAACACTATATAGTGAGTGAGTAAGTAAGTGGGCATTCCAAATTCAGCTGTACACTCACTGGACACCTGTATGCTTCCTCGTTCATGCAATTTTCTAACCAGCTAGTTATACAGCACCAGTGTAATGCAAATCATACAGCCCAGCATTTTCAGGTAATGTTCACTTCAACTATTTTGGGATTTGGGAAAAACTAGGGGGAAATTGTGACCTTCCTGTGATTTGGACTGTGGCATGACTACTGGTGTTAGATGGCTGGTTTCCCATAACTGCTGCTCTCCTGAGATTTTCATAATCAACGGTCTCTGGAGTTTACTCAGAATGGTGCAATACACAATTCTGCAGACTGAAATGTTTTGTTGAGAAGAGGTCAATGGAGAATGGCCAGACTGGTTCAAGCAGAGAGAAAGGTTACTGTAACTCAGATAAGCACTGTCTAACAATTGTGGCAAGTACAAAAGCATTTCAGAATGCACACCATTTCAGTTCTTCAACCTGATAGGTAGCAACAGCAAAAGCCCAAGTGAGGTTCCATGTCTATGAGCCAAAAACAGAAATCTGAGCCTGCATTGGATGCAGGCTGACCAAAACTGAACAGTTGAAGACTGGAAAAACTTAGCCAGGTCTGATGAATATTCATCTCTGCTGAGGCACACAAATTTGGCACCAATTTATGGACCCAACCTGCCTTGTGTCAACAGTCCAGGCGGGTGGAGGTTGTTCATTAATCAATCGTTGCTTGAATGCCACAGTCTATTTGAGTATTGCTGCTAACCGTTTAAATTCCTTCAATGGCCCTTCATGTCAATTTACCCATCTTCTAACATCTACTACTTCTAGCATGATAATGTACCATGTCACAAAGAAAAAAAACATCTCAAACTGTTTTCAGGAACATTACAATGAGGTCAGTGTTCTTCAGTGGCCTTCCCAGTCACCAGATCGAAAGCCAATAGAACACATATGGGATGTGGTAGAGTATGAGCGAACGTATGCCTTTCCCTCTGATATTCAAAAGGAGAATATAGCACAGGGCTTAAAGCCAG
Organism: Tandanus tandanus; assembly: GCA_039654325.1. Taxonomy (NCBI): domain Eukaryota; kingdom Metazoa; phylum Chordata; class Actinopteri; order Siluriformes; family Plotosidae; genus Tandanus; species Tandanus tandanus. The sequence goes on from JBCNYH010000010.1 coordinate 15,050,127, forward strand.
GTATCCTGCCTAGTCTCAGCATGAACAATGTGTCTGAATGTCTCTCACCATGACTCACATACACATACAGTATATGTCTATATGTAGAGAATTGTATTTGAAGACATGTAATAACTTGCAAAGCTTTGAATTTCTCTTCATCAAACGGAGCACGCCAAAGAAAACCTGGTGTGCTCTATCGCCATAGAGCACAAAGGCATGTTTTTGCCAGAGGATTATGCCATATTTTTGGGGTTTGATGCAAGACAAATGTATTGTGAACCTGAAGAGGTCATATATTTTATGGAGTAATTAAGGCAGACTAGGGTTGGGTAAAAGTGGAAAAATGCCTTTTTAATGACTTAATAGGACAAATAATGCAACTTTCTTAGACACCTTTAGTCAGTTGGCCCCCAAACGGTTATTTACTGCCTCAACTTTACTGCTTTATTCAGCACATAAATAAACACCTTTTTATTTATTTATTTAAATATGAACATAAAATATCTATCTTTCATACACTTGAGTGGGTGCTGACAACTAGAAGTGCATTTCAAGGTTTGCATAGCAAGCTTTTAATTTTGGCAAAGATGGAGGATTTTTAAAATCCTGAATCAGTTCCTAGAATTAACCATAATTAATATTAAACATGGGGATCTGTAATTCCCAGTGAATGAACTCAGTGTGCTGCAGGCAGGGTGGTGTACTGAATGACCCAAAGCTTCTCTACCACAAGGCCACAGGACGCAGGACCATGCATAAATTAGTCTGCCTCAGGGACACATATAAATAGTCAAATGTAATCCCCCCTCCTTTGCCTCTCTCCCTCTCCTTGCCACTCCATCATCCCATCCTCTCATTACCCCATCTTGTTCTAAGCTAGTACAGACTGGTTTCGGGTCCTTCAGGACCGGCAGGGTACGAGTGGAAAGTGTCTCACTATGGCATTAATTAAAAATGTACCCAGTAGAGATTGCCAAAAGCCTTTCAGAAGGACTGCACTGATGACTATTAAGACTGGATTAGAACTGAAACAACCGCAAGAGAAGCATCTAAAAAGTGTATTGTAAATGATCTAAGAACCAGGCGGTACAGCGGTGCAGTGGTTACTACAGTCACCTTACACTGAGATGGTTTGGGTTTCGACTCTGTGTGGAGTTTGCATGTTCTCTCCATACTTGCTTGGGATCCACCAGGTACTTCAGTTTCCTCCCACAGTCAGAAAAACTAAGTTACTCTAAATTGGCCATAGGTGTGAAAGTGAGTGTGAATGGTTGTTTGTGCCCGTGTTGGACCTGCACTAGACTGGCAACCTGTTCAGGGTGCAACCCTCCTCCCACCCCAAATCAGCTGGGAATGGCTCCAGCTTCCCCTGTGACCCTGACGGACAAGCTGTATAGATTATGGATGGATGATGCAGAAACCAAATCCATAGAAGTACAGAACAAAAAGTAAAGACTTGGAGTTTCTGGGCATCTGTGAGGGTGGGGTACAGAGGTAGATATATAAACAAAAGTCAAACTGGGGTGAGAGTTAAAACTGGAAGCTTTTCTTCTGAGGGAAAAAAAAGGAAATGAATGTATGCATGTGTAAATTCGTATGCCCATGAGTTGCAACCCATAACCAAGTGGACAGTTTTTGGCAGAGATTCCTATAATGTTCACCCAATAAAAATACAAATAACATCAAATTAAAGTCTGTAATCTGCACTTTAACTTCACTGCTTCATTTCAAAACCAATATACCAAAATATCTAAATGTGCTGTGTGTGAGTGTGTGTGTGTTGTATAACCCTTCACCTAGCCTCACCCATCCTGACTTGGTTTGGGTTCAGACCACACTCCAACATCTGCAGCACATCTGTCAATCTGTCTAACTCTCCACCTTTCTGTGGTGGCATCAACCCCCCTTGGTGCCAGTAGCTAACCAGAGCAGTGCTGGGCACACTGAGACGACACACGTGGCACCACGGCACTGCTTCTGCCACGTGTGTGTGTGTGTGTGCTGTATTTTACAGTCTCCTATGTGTGTGTGTGTGTGTGTGTGTGTGTGTGTGTGTGTGTGTGTGTGTGTGTGTGTGTGTGTGTGTGTGTGTGTGCGCCAGATTTACTTACTAACATATCCAAATGGAAAGTGAATGTAGCATACTAATGAATAAATGCACATAATTTTTTTGCATAATAGGAACAGAATTACTTTCTGGTTTGTATTACTGGCTTCATGAAGCAAGACAATACATTTTTATGGGATCATATTTTTTTTTACATGTTACAGTTAAAGAGAATCTGCTTTCCAACTATAACCAAACCTCATTCACGCTAATGGGCTAGAAAAAGGCATATCATATTATACAGAAATAATTTGCTGTCCAATGCGGTGTCACAGCAACCATTATAGGCTAATAAATTACAAACACACAGTGACGTGACTAGTGACCGAGGAAGCACCCTTCCCAAGTCTGTCAATATGATTTCATCCTTACAATATTATTCTGCCTTCATCATCCGGCTCATGGTGTTGAGCAAGCCAGCTTATAGAGGTAATATTTACCTACTACAATGGTAGTCCATTAGTGTACCTTAATTTATGTAATCATCAATCTCATATTTTGAAAGCAGGAAATTGGCAAGTTACTTAGTGATTTAGCTACCACTCTTACGCTATTGCAGTGACAACCCCTCGGCGTAACATTAACCACTAGATGTTTTTATTCAATACCTTATATTAAGACATTGTTATCTAGAAATCCAAGTCTATTTATGGTTGACTAGCACATTTCAACACCCATGCTTGGTGCAACACAATCTACCTTCAGCACATATTAATGTTTTTTGTTCCTAATTTTGTCCTGGCCAATTCCTACACACCAGTGTGCTCCAAACATAATGCAAATAACAGAGGACAGCAACAGCTGTTAAGTATTTCCTTTCATCCAGCTTTGGCTTCATAGTGAAATCATTGCTATTGAGTACTATCTTGCAAGCACTGTCTACATAAACTGCATCCAATATCAGTACAATGGCACTAAAGGGTACCTGTGGTGAATTAGTGTTACTAGCTATTTAAAACGATCACATATAACATGTGCAGTATAACATAAGTGCGTGCGAGTGTTGTGACTCTAGGCATGCTCGGAGACACGTTGCCTTTCTGATTGGCTGTTCCAGCCTGGTAGTGATGTCAACGCATTGGGCTACATCTCTTACCCATGTAGCATAACACGTTATCAGCCAGTGCTGAGCTGCACAAACAACAAGCGCAGAAATCACGGAAAACATTTCTTTTTGTTTCTAAACCACCTGACAACAGAAAGCCAGGAACAGGAGTTGGCAAAACGTTAGCAGCATCAGCCATTTTGGAACTATCATCACGCACATCTCTGGCAGCATTTTTATCCCCAGAGTCACTAGAATGTAACGTCTCACTGTCTCCACAAGAGACGTCAACCCACCCAATGTGTTGACGTCACTTCTGGGGGTAAACGACTGCTACAATGCTAACGCCTGTAGTTTAGTACACTGCTAGTAATCCACAGGATAAAATTACCAGTTTTGTGCTTTTTATGGTCATTTATGTTAAAATAAGTGTCTGTATTGCTCAAACAAATAATGCTGTAAGGATGACCAATACCATTACACTATAATAGGAAGTGAACAGATTGTCCGTAGATGGGCTTGGTGCTATCCAAACTCTTCTGCATACATAAGTTCACACAAATGATTAGTTTCACTATGATGGACAGATGAGAGAGTATGCACTCTAGGAATCCTTGCTAGGGGTGACTGCAGCATCATTGGGACTCAAACTCACAATCTTCTGATGAGAAATATGTGCATATATACATATTCCTTGCATGTTGGTTCGCCTGATTCATCTTGTAGGAGATGAAGGAATGTAAAGTAAGAAAGTAAGGGTGAAAAAGAGAGAATGTGAGAACAAAGGATAATTACAGAAGCACAGAGACTTCATTGGTAACAGTTGTACTACACACCCACACTCTGACACAAAGATTGAAAGAAAGCAAACACCTACGCACATCAACCTCCCAAGCCCAGACAGAGTTATTTCACTGGCATCCCTCTTTAGATACCTCCCAATCGCTCTTACTCACTTTATTCTGCTGCTCATCTTGTTCTCACTTTACTATTCTCTACGCCTCCTCCTTTTTTTCTCTCTACCTCCCCCTCTGTCTCGTATCAGATGTCGCCACAAAGACCTAATCTGGAGTCTCAACTGGGAAAATCCCCACAACTCTGATCATGGTAAAGAGTAAAGACAAAAATATAGGAAGCTCAAATAACACCCAAGTTGTCTCTCCTGTCATCGCCATCTGCATGACTCACACAGTCTATCTCGCTCCAGCTCTCACCCAGTTGAGCACTTTTTTGGTGCCATCTTTCTTTCTCACCCGTTCTCTGTAGCATTGTCTCTTTGTCTCTCTTTAGCTTCCATTCCTGAATTGAACATGATACTCTTCCAATTCTTCATTTAAGCCCCAAAAAACCTTTTTTACACAGGAACTATAGATACACACAAACATACATGTAATGTAAACACATGTACATTCACACACTACAACGAGTCTGCAATAGATGCCATGAACAAAAGAATAATTTGTAAACAAAAAAATGGGAAGGGTAGATTTTGGGCCAGTTTTGGGTCAATGCTAGATTGGCTCTGTTTCAGCCTTCACAGCTACCACACTACAGCCCCAGCACCGCTATCCTTCTGCCGACTTAACATGAAAAGCTCACACACTTGCTCCCTGCTGCAGAAGGAGCCAGCGCAATTCCTCTTCAAACAGACTGCGAATAAGCTACACTTTTAAAAAATAATAATCTAGAACTACTTTCTATAACCCCAAGCCCCAATCCTATTCACTATAAAAGAAACACAAACTAATTTTAGCTCAGTAGTAGTGGGATATGTTACTCCTAATTCTGCACACACAAAATGTCATGTGAAGTAATTCAGTGAAGCACATCTGAACTGTCCATGAACGATGTAAACTATAAATATAATGCAGGGAAATGGCAAAAAAGTCAGTCATGTCCGACCAAAAAAAAAATCCCAAACACCAACATATACTCATGCTATATATGTATCTAAAATTTCCACAAATTTCCACAAATCATGACTGAAGATAATCAAGTCTTGTATAATTCACATAAAGCACCTTGGATCAGTATTGTTGTCAGCGTTAAGCCAAGGAGACAGATGGCAACTGTTCTCTGTGGCAGCAGGTGGACATGAATAAAATGTACAATTACACAATGGCCCCATAAAGTTGGCCGGTTCTGATCTACTATCACAAGATAAAACCACTGAAAAAAAGCAGAAGGTAGGAAGCAAAGGAAATTAAACTGAGTCTGATAAAACTTTACAAGTAAATGTATCTTAATTACTTTTTGGCCGGGCTCATGGTGTGATTCAGGGTCACAGCGGCAATTATCATTTGAGTGCTACCTCTTACATAGACTTTACTGTTTTTTTAAGGGCTGCTTGGTGGCGTACTGGTTAGCACATTGGCTTCACAGCAAAAAGGTCCTGGGTTCGGCAAGAGTGTTTCCGTGTGGAGTTTGCATGTTTTTCCCGTACGTGCATGGGTTTCCTCCAGATCGTCCGGTTTCTTCCCACAGTCGAAAGACATGCACATTATGATAACTGGTTGTTCCATAGTGTTAGTGTAACTACTTGTGTGTGTATGTTAGGCCTGCGATGGACTGGTGAGATGGTTAGGGTGTACACCACCTTTGCCCTGATTGGGCTATGATGGGCTCCAGCCTCCGGAACCTTAAGCCTTTCACTCATCACAGTTTTTCTGTTACTAATTTGAGAAGTAATAACTGAGACAGAACTGCTCTTACCTGTACTGTCTTTACTGCTGTTGCTGCCTTGATGTGAACGTAGCTCCTCTGACTTGTAGAAGTCAATGCTAGCATACGTGTTGAGATTTGAAGCATTGCTGCTCAGAGTTCCAGTTCCTACAGCACCACCAGATGCTCCACTACCCAAAACGGACGAATACAGCCGTGCTGCTGTTTGGCCAGCGGTCTGAACATCAGCAAAATGTGAGCTCTCTCTTGCAGCCAAGTCTAGGTCTATGTAATTGAGCCCTTGATCTGTAGATGAGGTCTGGGCAGTATTTAAGTTAGTTGATCCATGGTTGGCATTCTGATTTGGGATATCTAGTAAATTTCCACTGCCACTCAAAATGCCGTCTAAACCAAGTCGCCGTGCTATTGCTTGAGTGTGCTCGCTGATCATGCACATAGAAGAGGAGGAACTTATGGGGCATGAGGACAAAGAAGAAGGGGCCAGAAACGTTTCAGAGCAGTGGCGCCGCCGAGCTTGAGGATCTGCCCTTATTACCTTCGCACCATGATCTGGATTTGGCGTTTTGGACATTGAAAATTCTAAATTAAGACCCATGCTTAGGGCAGGTCCCATGGATTCTTGTCTGTCCAGCAGTGATTCTTTAGCTGTAGTGGAGATGGTTGTTGTGTCTGAGCTCAACCCAAAGACCATTTCTGTGTAGTCTGCACATGGTCTAGGAGAGTCAAGTGACTGAGAGGCCGCTAGAGGCGGATGCCCACTGTGTACCATGTCCACTTCTGCCTCTTCTTCAGTTTGTGGTGTTGATCTCTGCTCATCCCATGCCTTGGGTGCTGATATCGGTGGGGTTGGTGGAGTGGGAAAAGAAGGAAAACCAAGGGGAGTGAGGGGGAAGGATGATGGTGAAGGGGAAGCTCCTAGCTCCATGTTGACATACTCTAAAGCCACAGATGGAGGGAAGGCAGAAGTGGGACTGCAGGGATGTGGTAAAAACCCAGCAACACAAGACGTGGGCCTAGGCGGGGGGTGTTTTGAGCTGGCAGGGATGGAACCCCCCTGCCTAGGTCCTCTAGCTATTTCTCTGATACTACTCTCACTCTTGAATTCTATACTGACATACTCACCAGGACTTTTTGGCTCAGGTGGGACTGGTGTTTCACGGACCCTGGGTAAGGTGTTGGCTTTAGAAACATCTACAAACAAACTAAGAGGACGATTTCTCTGGCCCTGCGCTTTAGTCGCCCCAGATCCCAGTCTCTGATGTACAGTTCCACTATCCTTTACTTGAGCTCCTGCAGCTGCCTTTCTTGTCTGGGTCAGCTTTTCTTCACCCTCCCCCAGACTTTCACTGCTAGCCGAACTGGATGAGTATGATGAGGAGGAAAAAGACAAGTGCCGTCCAACTCCAGGTTCTTGATGATGAGATGTGCCCCTACAACTGCCCAGATGCTCACTACCTAGGCACTTTCCTCTTCCTAAACCATCCTCAAAGTGTTTAGGGCTGCTGTGTTTATAAGAACGGGGTAAGGAATAGTAAGAATATACCATTTTGGGAGCAGGTTGCTGACGATGTTTTACAGATGCTGTAAGAGACTCTCGAGGAGATGCAGTGCTGTTGGCACGAATGCTGATAGGTGACATGTTCATATAATCACTGCCAGGCCTACTGTCTGCATTGTTCCTGCCAGCCCAGCCTCCTGAAACCACACGCTGGTCTGGGGAACAGCTGCTATTTGGCGACATCATCATATAGCCATCTGTCGTAGAAGCAGGGAGATGGATCTGCTGAGGAAGTGAGATACTGTTGTTTGGAGTCATAGCCATGTAGTCATCTGCAGGTTTAGAATCTGACACTGCTACAGATAGTGAGTGAGAGATGGACACTGGAGGAGCCGTTACACCAGGCAACATGGACATGTATCCATTGTCACCCCCTACATTGCCATTACCAGTATTAGTCGATCCGTCTAATTCACAGCTTCCTGCTTCACCTTTAGACTCTGCAGCTACATCCAGATATCTGGTTCCACCAACAGCTGATTCTGAATCCTGGCGTGAGCTGAAAGACTCACGACTGGTACTTCGAGACATTACAGCATAGTTGTCTTCCTCAATCTCGATATCTCCTCCTCTACAATAAGTGCCAAGTCTCTCAAGAGCCATAGGTGGCAGAGATGCCCTTTTACTGATCATCCTACGTTCAGTGTCACATTCACGACCCGAAGAACGTCGCAACACCCTTCTAGTCTGAGGCAGGGAGTTGTCAGTTGTCAATGAATTGGCTGCCCCTTTCTGTGCCATAATGATATAGTTTGCAGATTCATCCCCACCTGAGCTATCTATAGAACCTGGCTGAATATTTGCAGCCAGCAAAGAATGCTCACCTGGGCTAGAACCATATTCATCTGAAGAACCATAGTCACTGAGTGAACCAGAAACCGAGGGCTGGCGGAAAGGCATTCGTTTGTAAGTGCTTCCATTTCCATCCCCACCAGCTGCTGTGGTTCCAGGACCTGAGCCCGAATATTCAGACCCATTGCCTGAGTATGAAGAGAGGTTCTGCACAGGTGAAGGGCCTGGAGTTGAGATGGATCTCATCAAAGCATGCTGTGCCTTGACTGGTGTGGGAGCACGTACAGATGTAGACCTGAGAATAGGCGTGCTAGAACAGGACCCATTTGTGGTAGGACTGGAACTGGAATTAATACCCTTTGTCCCTGCATTCATGGCCTCCTCTACTTTTGTTCCATCACTGGAATTACACGTTCTTGGAAAACCATGCCGAGGTGTAGGGAAAGCATTGAAGCTGATGCCTCCACCTCCTCCTCCTCCAGTGGTTCCTGGTGGCTCTGTGCGAGGTCGTCTGATAAATCCCACTTGGCTGGGTGGAGGGTTTGGATGGTGGCGACGAGATGGAACACTGATTGGGTTGGATGAAGTAGCACCACCCCCTCCTCCCGGTGTAGTAGACTGTGACTTACTGCGCTGGCGAAATTCTTCACTCAGGGCCTTCATGGCTTCAAGTAGAGTTTCATGCATGTTCTGTGCCACGACTGAATCTTCCACCTGCATCCAAAACTCTCCAGGGCCGGTTACTGCCGATCTGCCAACTTCCACAAAAAAGAAATTTTCTGAGTGGCCACAACGTCTCACATTCATTAGCTGTAATACTACAGCTGCTGCATCCGAGTTGAGCTTGACAAAGTTGACTGTCTTCTCTGTTAGGCAGAGGCGATATATACCCACTAAGTTTTTAGCTTGCCCAAGACCTTTGGGCCAAACTTTAACTTGCCAGACCTCCTTAAACGCAGGGCCAGGGGACGGCACACCATAATCTTCAGAATTACCATCGCACAATGCTTTACCTACAAAAGACAAAGGAAAACAATGATTATAAATATACCTTATCATTCATGAACTTGTTCAAAGAAGTGTGCTTTTCAATTAATAATTTTCAACCACATAACATATAAAGACTATGAAATGACACAGACATTCATTCATTTTCTAAGCCGCTTAATCCTAATTAGGGAACGGGCAGTGGTTAAAGTGGGATTTGACAGGTGGGGGCGGCTCCTAAAATTCGGTGTTGCGGCACAGTAGGGAAAATGATGCAAATGGCTTCAAAATACTGCATTGGCTTTATTTTGGCTCATTGGTACTATGACATTGAATTTTTGTGTTCACATAATCAGGAAGTGGGCATAACAATTAAGTGGAAAGTAGTCAAGAATTTGGCTGAAAAGTTGCAGAATATTGGGACGTATGACAGTGATGATATTCTACAGTATTTTTAATTTCCTAAAACAGTAAATCAAAACCATGACATAATTAACAAGAGCTATCGAAAGATGGAAAATCCCCCCGGCAGCCCCACGTAACCCCCAAAAGGCACATCTAGACCATATTCTGCACCCACACCCCAAATTAGAACTCTCTGGGTGCTATAGTTTCAGAGATACACACATTTTAATTCGTGATGTTGCGGCAATTAGACAAAAATGCATTAGTGTCTATCTCACTAATTAAGAGGCCATTTGCAAAAATATTTGAGTTCTAACCATTTTTCATTGGTCCCAATCAGTCCTGAAAGTTTCATAAAAATCCGAGTTGTGGCGGCTGATTCTGTGTTGAAATGACATGGAATGACCCATACACAAGGAGAAAATATATCTCAAAATAAGACAAACTAAACAGGATGTGACAATGAGCAACCTAAATAATCCTCAAATCACACTCTGACAAAACTTTTCTGAAAAGAAATCAAAGGACAATCTGTGCCTTAGAAAATCTATTGTTGGAGAAGTGCTATTAAGGGCACAGGCTTACAGTACCAACAGACATGGTAACAGCAGCACACACAGACAATCACATGGGCAGACCATCAAACACACAAACCCGCACACATGAAGCAGTCAAAAAAATTACCATATACATTTGTACTCTGACCCATGGTCTTTTTCTTTGTTGACAGGCCACATGATCAGCTCATGATCTTTTCAACACCCATTTCTGTGCATATTTTATTGCTTTCCATTTGTGCAGAGGAGGGCCATCTAAGAGATAAACATAAGCGCTGACACTGTTTTACAACGGCTAAATAAATATTCATGAACATAACAATTTCGCCAGTAGCAGCCACAGGTAGCCTACGTAGACAGCTTCTACCTTTAAGTTGGGCTAACCGTTAACGTTTTTCCATTGGCACATAATCTCTAAAGCAGCTAGCCATTTTAAAATTTAAATCCTTCTTATTGGCCTGTTTGAATTGGTGAATATTACAAAACTTCACGGTCGATGTCAACTTAAATTAATCCACTTACTTTGGCTTAAAAGCCATTTCAAATTCTCGTGGATTAGTCCGGGAATCGATGCGCTCCCTCAAATGAAATAAGGGCCCGGTGAGATTTGCACTCAGAGTGAAGAGGCATTTGGAAGAGGCATGAACCAATGGGAGGAGGCAGAATAACTTCCGGGAGGAGGATTGGTCAAATTGAATGGTCGGAAGAACGCGCTTCCTCTTCTGGAAATGATTTGCAGTTCCAGAAGAGAAAGCTCGTTCTTCCAAGCGTTCGATTTGACCAATTCTCCTCCTGGAAGCGCCTCTGCCTCCTCCCATTGGTCCATGCCTCTTCCAGAAGAGACTTTGCTATTCAGAAGAATGCAAATCGCACTGGGCCAAGGATAACACTGTGGTAGGAAGATGCCGCGTGTTAACGAAGGTGGGGCCAGCAGAGTGTGATGTTACGCTCTGATTTGTTGGATGCAAAAATTATCTGTAGTCTGCGGCGCTACTGTCAGTTTAAATTGAATTATTTATTTATTTGTCTAAGGTGGCGGAGCTCAGCTCCGGAGCACTCCGGCCCACTTTAACCCCTGGTCACGGGGTCTTGGCTGGACAGCTCACCAAGCCATCGCAGGACCGACACACACACACAACCATTCACACTCACACATAGGGCGATTTGAAACAGCCAAATAGCCTACTGTGCATGTTTTTTGACTGTGGGAGGAAACCCGGAGTACCCTGAGGAAACCCACGCAAGCATGGGGAGAACATGCAAACTCCACACAGAAACGCCCGAGCCAGGGAGTCGAACCCAGGCCTTCTTGCTGTAAGGTGGACGTGCTAATCACTACACCGTGCCACCCAGTGGACACAATAATAAAATGTAAATGAGTTTGTGTGCAGATGTAGTGTGCCATAATGATAATAATGATCATGAAAATTGGTGAGTTTTTATCTAATTTCGTCTTTATTTAATATTTTTGGTGATTGTGAGATAAACAACAAGAGAGAGACTGAACATGCCAGACTGTAAATAGAGCAGAAAAAGTGTTTGTATGTGTGTGTGAGTGTGTTTGCATGTGCGTGTGCTTGTGTCTGAATGTTCAGTATGTGCATTTTGGTCCATAAGAACATTTTTTGTAGAAAAGTGACACACTGTTTAATACTTTTTTTGTTTGTTTATTTTGAGCGGGTTTTTTGTGATTTTTATATTTTTTATTTTATTTAATTTTTTTCCCCTCACACTGCCTCTAGTGTAGAAAAGAGTAAGACAATCACAACCATATGGAGAAAAGTGTACTAAGGCACGCACTTGCAAGGACACCCTGCTCTCTGCTCTGACTCACCCTTCCGCCACTGTTGCCAGAACATTTCAGTTTCTTGAACAAAACAGCAAACCTGCAAGGTGTTTTCTATTTCCTGCTTCTTTTCCAAAAACATAAAGAGGCCAACCTTTTTGTCTTTTTCATGTGTTTTATGTGTTATATCTCTGTGTGTGTGTGTGTGTGTGTGTGTGTGTGTGTGTGTGTGTGTGTGTGTGTGTGTGTGTGTGTGTGTGTG
>JBCNYH010000010.1:15093875-15109747 GCA_039654325.1 Tandanus tandanus
GGCTGGCGCCCATCTCAGCCGACTCTGGGCGAGGGCAGAGTACAACCTGGACAGCTCGCCAGGCCATCGCAGGGCAGGAAAAACATATTTAGCAAAACTATTTAAATATAAATAAATATAATAATTATTTACATATGAAACAATCAGCATCATATCAAAACAAGTCTAAAAAAACAACCCTTGTGGTTATAAAATATCCAAACCCTGATTGCTACTCCTCTAGAGTATTCAGAGCACCATTAAACCCATTATTGAGAAAATGGGACCAGTATGCACAACCAAGCACAGAGGGAGTGGAACTTCAACAAAAATAGAAATAATGAGAGAACAGCTATGAGGCCAAGCTATGGAAAATTTAAGGGGATAAATACTAGCTAAATACTAGGCGATAGCTGCTAAATAATTCACTCACTTGCAAATGTCTGAGAAGTTGAAGTGACCTCTGGAACACCTGGAGAGCTTGAAAAAAAAACTTATCATCAAATTTAAATGCATGCTACCAATACAGAAAAATGAGCTGTTTTTTAAAAAAATGCCTTGATAATTAAAAATAATTCAGTACAGTAATCATTTACCTTGCAGGTGTGGAACTAGAAGAGAGTCTGTTTCCAAACAGGGTGCTGTATTGTGGAGGGCCACTAGAGGGAGCTGTGGATACAACTACAAAAACATATCAGTTGTTGATGTTGAGTCATGGTATGGCCCTGTCTCGAAAATCCTCCCTACTTGGTTCGCCTCACCACTCCACCTCCACTTGAACATTAAAACTGCACAATAAAACTGATTTCAAAGGTGTTTTCAGGGAGGTAAAATATTTCGCCAATTCCCTGCAGCAATCCGAATCAATACTCATCCTATCCTGATGTGTTTTTAATGCAATGCAATCCTAAACCTACAGTATATGTCACTTTAGCACATCACTACATCAACCTAAAGCTCTTGCTCTTCTTAGTAATATGACACAAACAACAGCATTTGAAGAATCCATAGTGAACGCAAGACCTGATGGTTCCCGAAAACTTTCGTTAACTATTTTGTCTCCCTTTCACATTTTTTGTCATCATATAAGCAACATAATGCAAAAAAGATAAAAAAAAAAAAAAAAAGATTATCTTCATATTTATTTATCTCGTAAAATGCACACATGAATCACATGCATGGAACAACTTTACCTGTGGTGGGCGTGGTGTCAGAAAAGGCCTTGTCGAGTTGAGACACAGCAGCATATCTGTCCTGAGAGACAACTGATGGAGCCTGAGGGCTTAGCGCATTAGGGGTAGAACCAAGACCTCCAAAGTCCAAACTTAAAGACTTAGGGACGGTTCTAAATGGTGCTCCACCTCCTGAGGATACTGTACGACCTGCAACAGTCACAACATCAGAATTGTGATCAACCAACTTTCATGTTACTATGTCATTATCGAAGCATTCGTTCATTCATTTAAGCCGAACCAATTTATCTTATTAAGGTCACGGGGAGGCTGGAGCCCATCTCAGCCAATTCTTGGCAAAGGTAGGGTACCTCTCCTGAACAGCTCATGAGTCCAACACAGGGCTAACAAACACGCAACCATTCACACTCACACTTACCCTGGACCCGAACCCAGGACCTTCTTGCTGTTAGGCGGATGTGCTAACCACTACGCCACTGTACCTCCCGTTGATAAGGCAACCAATGTCAGCTGTGTGAGGCAGCCATTGCTTTAGTTGGACACATTGCAACCATTCATGCTGGTTTAATAACTAATACACTGGCTGTTTCAACTAATCTGTTTTTCCAGTGTGGTGGGACATGTCCACTGATAACAAGTCACTTTTGTTTTCTTTAAAAATTGAGTGTGTTGGACTCCAGGATATCGTATTTATAACAGCCAACTGCTCTTCTCTGTTCTAACAGAAAATTTGGTCAGTCTTGCATTTAATTTATTCTGTTACAGATTATATTGACTCTGTTAAATATATGAGATTTTGTGCACAAAAACATGCCAACTGTGATTCAGTTCTGTCCACAAAAATAGCAACTGAGCAAGAACTGTAGAAAAATTGGCTGACACCCAACTAAATAAACAATACGCCAGCATTATAGCAATGAGTTACACCTGCATGAAAATAGAGCGCTAAATCTTCATGAATAAAAGTCAGAATAATTGTATATCAGGTGGAGTCATCTTTACAGCCCCAGTTCTCATATTTGTGTGTAACAGCACCAAAATAATGCATGAGTTCAAGTCATGCAGCATCAAGGTTATTATTCCTTCAAATCTACAGTATACAGTTCAGACCGGTATCCTTGGGAACATTTCTCTCCTTCAACCCACAAGGTGTGAACACATCAGTGACCTGCAGAATGGGCCAGAATGGGCCACATCCTAAATATATCTAAGCTTTACAGCTTTTTTTTTTTTTTCTTCAACTTTTTGTCAGAGAACATAGTGTCTGTCCTTGACCTATTGGTGCTGGGAGGCAGTGCTTTGAAGTCCGAGGGTGGAGGCTGCACAAAGTCAGACTCAACAGCATTCCACAGCCGACTAGGCCACTGTTGGCATTTAGATATTCACATCTTACTAACACTTCACACATTGTTTCTGTGTGTCTGAGATGAACATCTAGTAACCGTCTAGAACAACCTCTGACTGAGGATCCATGCCAAATTTAGAAATAAACTGTGCTAGCATGCAAGGAACACAACATATAAGTAATATGCACATACAGAGTTCTTCTTGTGATTACCCGCCCTATCAGCTTCAGGTTAGTGGTCAGGAGACAGATAACTGCTACAGAAGTGCATGCGCATGCAGACATGCTTGGAAAGCTCAGCAGCTTACCTAGTGTGAAGCTGTTTTTGAAAGTGCTGCTTGCTGGAAGGTTGAAATAGACTAAACTTAGTAATAGTATACAGAAAAATCTTTACGCATGTGCATTTGCATGTGCATGCATAGATGGGTGCACCTGAAGGGCGAGGAAGAGCAGGAAATGAAGGAAGGCGACTCTGGGGTCCCATTCCTGGAGAAATTGTTCCTGGTCTCTGCCTCTCCATCCCACTTAACAAGGAATCTGAGAGAGAGGAGGGACAGCTGTCAGCTGATTAATAATATACAATAAAATTACCAGAGTGTTAGCAGAATAAAGAGACAGAACAAGGTGGAGAGAGGAGGGATGAAAAAAACAGTAGAAGTAGAAGAGAGGAGAGGAAAGAAGACAAAAAAGGAGGAGCTGGATAGAGGAAAGAGGAGATATTTGAGGTGAGGAGACATGGGAAAATGTGGCAAGGGGAATGGAAAGGAGAGGGAAACATGAAAAGAAGAGATGAAAGGAGAGAAGATGAGAGTGCATGAACATTGCCTTTAATAGTGTGGTCTCTGAAGCTCTGAGATCGAGTGGGTCGAGCTGTGAAAACCTCTGTACGAACATCAGCTGGAGACACAGCTGGAACTCTATCCCACGATGGCAACTGAGCCTGGGACTGCCAAAACACACCCGCACACCATCCCAGCCACCCACACACACACACACACACACACACACACTACTTTGTAAATTTTGTAGGTTATAGATGATATAATCTACAGCTAATTATATAGATCTGCCCATTATACAGATAAAGTAGATACTCTCATACTGCACATGAAATGTCTTAACCGCCATCATTTTTAAAAGATCAAATATTAAATATTATAGTCTTTTGCATCAGTTGTTAGAAAAGAGTTTTTCACAGTAAACAGTATTTCACAAGTGCTCCTAAAAATAAAATGAAAAAGAAACTAAATATTTAAAGAAAAATTCTGGCATATAACTAGAATTTCATATATTATTTATCATGGTACAGTTTTCGGTATTAAAAACAGGCATGATTCATGGAATCACTGCATGGACTCAGGAACACTTCCAGAAATCACTGTCTGAGAACTCTTTTTAAAGCCGATAATGTTACCGGCCTGTTGCCAATAAGCCCAATTAGCTTTTCTGAGACATGATGCTGCCCTGAAATTAAAAATTAGCTAATATTTGTCATGAAATAGTAAAATGTTTCACTTTCAATGTTTAAGGTTTTTTATGTTCTTTTGTGACTAATATATGGGTTTACGAGATTTGCAAACCATTGCATTCTGTTATTATATACATTGTCCCACAGCATCCTGACTTTTTTGAAACAGTGGTAAATGTAAATACTATAATGTATGGGGACATCCGAATACACCCACTCCAAAATGTCACCACAAATTTTGAAGCATACAATTTTCTAGAATGTCTTTGCATGCTGTAGTATTATAGTTATACTTCACTGGAACTAAGGGGCCCCAACATGAACTAGCATGATGCTTCTGTGTACAAGGTGAGATCCATGAAGACATGGTTTGCCGAGGCTGGAGAGGAAGAACTCAAGTGATTGGCACAGAATCCTGATCTCAACCCGACTAAATCCCTTTGGGATGAACAGAAATACCGATGCCATTTCAGGGTTCCTTACCTTATATCAGTGCCCAGTTACACAAATGCTCTAATAGCTGAACAAGCACAAACCCACACAGCCACACCCTAAAATCTAGTAGAAAAGCTTCCCAGAAGAGCAGCTGTTAGAACGTAATGGAATTTTTAATAACCACATATGAGTATAAGTGGTCAGGAGTCCACATTCCTTTGGTCATATGGTACAGTGTTTGCCCAGTCACTGCATGCTCAACCACTACTTAGCATCATTAGCTACTGTCATGACAGTAAGTCATTAGGATCTTTTAGCATTAAGTAATTAAGTAATTTGAAAGGGATGTTTTTATCTGCATAACATTCATTGTTTTTAGTATAATACAAAATAATAAAGGGATAATATTTAGCTAGTGTCACATTAACAGGTTTTTTGGTTTTGTTTTACAGAATATACAAAATATTATATCAGTTTATGTTTATTTATTGTATTCGCCTGTTTGTAGAATTCCTACATGTGTACATTTCTGTTATGAGGTCACCTGTCATTCATTCATTTTCTAAGACACTTAATCCTAATCAGGGTCACAGGGAGGCTGGCACCCATCTCAGCCGACTCTGGGCGAGGGTTGGGTACCTCGTCAGGCCACTGCAGGGTCAACACAAATACAACCATTCACACTCTCACACCCGGGGGCAAGTTAGAACAGCCAGTCAGTCTACTGTGCATGTTTTTGGACTGTGGGAGGAAACCGCAGTACAGGGAGAACATGCAAACTCCACACAGAAATGCCCGAGGCCAGAAATAGAACCTGGGACCTTCTTGCTGTGAGGCGAACGTGCTAACCACTACACCACCGTGCCGCCCCGTCAAAATGTAAGAAATACAATTTATTTTTAAACATTTATTAAAATGTATATTTGTTAGTTAAAGAAAGAAAATTGAACAAATTACTTCAATGCAAAACACAAAATTTGTCAGTAAACTTAACATTTAGTTTGGCCTCCTTTGGCTCCTATAACAGTGAGCATTCTAGCTGCATTTATTTTTAGGTTTTTCCACAGTTTCTTAGCACTGAGTTTCAAATTATTTTCCCAAAGGCTGTATTTAGAGGAAACTTTTGTATGCAATCAATTCGCGAATCAATTACATAAATCCCATATGTGTTCAAGTGGATTCAAATCTGGAATCTTAGCCAGTTTTCAGATAATCTGAGATTTAGATTTTGTGGGAGCGTTGGCTTCCTAATATAAGTATCCACAGTCAAAAACAATTTGCATTGCTCTCACTTGTGAAAGTTGCTCTAATAAATTTCATAAGCACTGTATACAGGAATGTTTCATTTCATTAATTTTGTAGGTCTTATCAAATTTCTACATGAGCCTATTGCTTGTGCACAGTAATGTACTTTCTTATTTCAGTCTGTTTTTCCTGTTTCGCTATGATTATCTCTAGTTTTCTCTCCATCGATCACTCTCACCAGTGCACGTGAAGGCCGTGCGGCAGGGTTCAGTGGGTGTCCAGGAGGAGGCTGAGTCTGACCAGGAGCTTGAACCCCTGTACTCCATGGAGGCTCTATATCCCTTCTGCCTTTACTCTTAGAGAAATGCCTAAAACATTAAGATATGCTCCATAAGGACTTCCAGAATGTGATGAATTGAGTCATATTTGAAAGCTGAAACATCATACAATTTTAGCATTAAACTCGGTCAGACTCACCATTTCTTCCTCTCATACTTATCCTGAAGAAATTCCTTAAACTTCTGCGAGTCACGTGTGTCAAAAGAGCCATCAGTCTTTGGGTCGAATGTACAGAGCCACATCCTTTTCCCAACCTGCATTCACACAAAGCAGAACAGTGTGACTTTAGACTGCCATTCACATAATGATGGAATATAGTATATGGTACAACTAGGCTATAGAGTTCTCTGACACAGTAATCATAATAACACACCTCCTTGTAAATACTGAGTTTCAAGCATCCACGCATTCACAACCATTTATCCAAAGGAAAAATCATACCCATGCAATCATCATCTTGTCATTTTGAATCAGCTCGACCATACATATCTGCTACAATCACTAGCCCTTTATACAGGAGGAGGAGACAGAATGACTCAGAGATTTGTAACCTGTATTTCAGAATATTATAACAAAAAGAGCTCTCACTAATAAATCATTCGCACATTCACAAGAGACCCATGTGATAATTACTGAGAGGCTTTTAGTGTTGTTACATAAATTGTGTGTATGTGTGTATCAGTAAATGGAAAGGATGGACAAAGATGGATTAACCATATTTTAGAATAACAATATCTAAATAAACTACAGCAGCCATGCCAGTGTATTCAAATAAACTACCATATTTTTGCATTTTAAAAATAAATTACATTTCTTTTTGAGTGACACGGTGACATAGTGGTTAGTACGTCCTCCTCACATCGAGAAGGTCCTGGGTTCGACTCCGAGACTCAGGTGTTTCTGTGTGGAGTTTGCATGTTCTACCCGTGCTTGCATGGGTTTCCTCCAGCTACTCCAGTTTCCTCCCACAGTCCAAAGACATGCACCTAAGGCCAACTGGATTTTCTAAACTGTCCCTAGGTGTGAGTGTGAATGGTTGTATGTGTGTTGCTCTGCGATGGTCTGGCAAACTGTTCAAGGTGTACCCCGCCTTCGCCCAGAGTCAGCTGAGATAGGCTTCAGCCTCACTACTCTTGTAATAAGGTTTTTGGGTTGTGTCAGTTTTCATACCGAGCTCAACAAATTAATGAATATGTTGATTTGAGTTTTTTGATTTCGCTATACTGTATTAATCCTGCAAGGGAAATTTTGGCTCTGCATTTAACCCATCCAAAGGGAGCAACCACACAAACAGTGAGCACACACACACACACTCAGAGCAGTGGGCTGCCACACATTGCAGCACCCAGAGAGCAGTTGGAGGATATGTGCCTTGCTCAAGGGCACTTCAGCCATGAAGGTGGAGGAAGGGAAGGTGCAGCTCACTCACCCACCGCCACACATTCTTCCTGCTGGTTCGGGAATCAAACCGGCGACCTTTTGCACCGTTGAGAGGCTGCATGCATCATTTTGTATTTTTATGTTGTCATCATGTAACTTAACAGAAAGTATTTTACAAAATATGAATCAATTTTTATCAGTCCTCTCAAATAGGACTTACAGAATCCTACTGCGTATTTCAAATAGGTTTTCATAAATACTACCCATCTCTGGTAAAAGGTGGAACTGCATTTACTGTGAGAGTTCTGAAGTATATGAGGGCCTTTTCATATACTCCACATTTCTCTTACAGTATACCTACTCAATACTTATGTTATTATGGCCTGTGTAGTGCATAAATACTGAGTGGCCACATAACCTAGAGCTTGGATCCTCCTGACCACACACACAGAGAATGTAGCTGCCACATTCCTCAAAAATACTTTATGCCTTACCACAAATCCAATCTAACTGCTCGGCATGCTGAAAGAAACTCTTTTTACACTCATTATGGACAGACTTGTCATAAGCCATGTATGCGCCGTGAGTAACTTATATTACATATTCTAGTGGTGTAGATTTTTTTCTCATGCATAATGTATGAACAGCAGGTTTCATAGTGAGAGTAGCAAGAATGGTGTGCACCATTAAAACAGAGCTCAAAGTACAAATTCATTTAATCAACCAAAGGACTTTGAATCAAGTAAAAAAAACAAAACATAATTATTCAGATAAGTCCGCTGTGTAATTTGTAGTATCAACAGCCATCCGTCCCATTCAACTGCGATCCTAACTCTGATTTCTGATCACATCTTTAGTCCCATACAGACCGGATTCAATCTATATGGTTACTCTTAAGTCATTCTAATATCTTTATGAGTCACACAGTGATTTTTATTTCCACCCCCATTGGCAGTGCCTGGTTTTCCTCCATCCTCATTTGAGCAAAATACAGACCGCAGTTTTACCTACTTTCTTTAACCACAAACCAAAACAGCCGTTTGGGGGCAGCCGTGGCCTAATGGTTAGAGAAGCAGTTTGGGCCCCTAGGGTCACATGTTTCAATTCCTCAACCAGCAGGAAAAAAACAGCGGGGGGAGTGAGTTGTAATGTCTCTTCCTCCACCTTCATGGCTGAATTGCCCTTGAGCAAGGCACTTAACCCCCAACTGCTCTCTGGGCGCCCCGATGTGTGGCAACCCACTGCTCAGAGTGTGTGTGTGCAAAATACATGTGTTTATGTGTGTGTGTGCTCACTTTGGATGGGTTGAATGCAGGGGCAATAATTTCCCTTGGGGGATTAATACAGTATATGAAACAAACAAACAAACAGTGGTCTTTATCATTTTAGTTCCATCCAGATAGACACCTCTTTCATTTTGCAGATAGGTGCTGCCTCTTGCATGGGGAAATTTTTTTTTTGACATTTACTCCCTGTATGTAGTAATCATATTAAACTCCTCCTCAAGCAATGAAAAGAGAGCTGCATGCTGATTAAATAAATATGATATTCATTCATTCATTCATTCTCTAAACTGCTTCATCCTACTGGGGTTGTGGAAAGGCTGGAGCCTCTCAGCCAACACACCCAGAACAGCTCGCCAGTCCCTCATAGGGCTAACATCTACACCATTCACACTCAAACCTTGGAGCAATTTGTCTTTGGACTGTGGGAGGAAAACGGAGGAAACCCACGCAAGCATGGGGAGAACATGGAGACTCTACACAGAAACGCCCTCACCAAGCCTAGGACTCGAACCTAGGACCTTTTTGCTGTGAAGCAGATGTGCATACCACTACGCCATCTTACTGCCCTCATATGACATTCTTTGCTGATTATTGGGCAAAGGGTTATAATGATATGCATAAAGTCAATTTATAATTACATACATCCCAGTATCACAGAACTTTTAGCTTTGTATGAAGAAACAAATCCAAAGTTGTATCAAAGTCAGATAATAAGTTATCATATGTTAGAAAGTGCCGGATAAATAAACATACGTCATAAAATATTGGTTTTATTGGTATTAATGCTTAAATTGATATGGCTGACAATGCTTGTGATTTGTCATGGTCACTTGGAGCCGGTCACATCTCACTGTACCACTTTAAAAATGGAGGAATAAACCAATAAATTCTTGCTTAAGTTTGCTTTCTTGAGTATATATACACTAAAACACACCATTGTGGAGGGTAAATGCTCTGATCACGCAGACGCAGAGCTCATCTGCCTCTGTCATGGTTAAAATACGCAAAATATAAAGTATAAAAAAATCTTATTTAAGTTTGCTTTTCTTTATGTTTCCATATAGTAAATACTAAAACTTTGAATTCGTTTTTAAAAAGATGCCATTACACAACACTTATGCTCTGCCTGTGGAGTGTGTGGAGATCACCTGCCTCTGTCATGGTTAAAATATATACAAATAAATGAAAAAAATCTTGATTTGGTTTGCTTTTTCTGTTCCCGTGTAGTATAAAACCATCATTCGCCTCAGGCTTTCTGTCTGTCACTGAATTGAATAGTCCCCTGGAAGTTCCATCTCTGTTGGGTGACACTGTTAATTATTCTTTATAGTCAATCTATTAATGCATACAAAACAGCACGAGAAGTGTCTTCAAATGTGTGACTCGAACATCTAGTATTGTACGAGAAAGACCTTTGTGACAGCTTGGTCCTGCTGGGGATTCTTTTTTTTTTTTTTCAGTAGATATGACCAAATGAAAGTAATCTCATCCAAACAGGGCTTTTGTGAGGTCTATTACTCTTTTTTATTTCTCTGCACCAGTATTTAATCTGGGTCTTTTTAACCAGTAATGTAGATGACATCATGTGGTTGCTCGATTTGCACAAAACAAACAGATCGACACAACACACACCTGTAGTAGGCTAAAAAATGTTTTTTAAATGAATAAAAGAACATTTTTGTCATGAAAAGGTTTATTGTGTCCCATTCAGTCCATCGATTTAACAGTGGTTCGGTTATGCAGCCTGAACTTAGGAATGAGGGCGTGTCTAATATATGACCACGCCCACCCAATTTACAAAGCTTTATCTGTGCGCTGGAGCAGCCGCCACTTACCTCGTTGCCATGGTTTTGCAAAAACTCTACTTCCTGTTGGGAAAAGGTTGTCATGGAAATGGACTTGACCCTGTGGGGTGGGTTGAGCCCCCTCCTGAAAGAAAAGAAGAAAAAAAAACAAAAAGAGAGAAAGAGAGAGAGAGAGAGAGAGAGAGAGAGAGAGAGAGAGAGATAAAAACGCAGGCATTGAATTATTAGACGCGCTGGGAAGGGAATGAAGCGCATAAAGGAGGAAAGGGACGACGCGTCTGTTTAGAGTTGAAGGATGTGAGGGGTGTGGAGGAGAGATTTGATTTCAGAATATGCAGACGTGAGGATGAAGGAACACACCGGTTAATATAAGACATAATAACCATCTGGTAGGGGAGGAATGCACACCCGTGAAAGGAAACAGGTCATGATGCGATTGTTGTTTGTGAAATATCAGAAAGTGCGATGTGAGATCTGCGTGTCTAATCCTGTGCTGCATTAAAGCGGGTTTGCTGACATGCAAGGAAAAAGGGATTAATGATGCAAAACCTGAAACCGTGACGAAATGAAACGTTGCACAGGCGCGATGAGAGGGCACGCCTGCAAAAAAAAAAAAAATATATATATATATATATATATGACAAAAGTCGTAATTACCGCTTGAATGAAGACGTGAGCACTGAACGCCATCCTCCGAGTCGGTGGTACTGGGGGGGTACAGGGTGCGAGGGGGGCTTGCCCTGTCAACGATCAGAGCCTCTACAGCACGTCGCAACTATATGATAAGGTTTGATCAGGTTTAACAGCGGATCTGTTGCCTATAGGACTGAAGTTACCATACATACATGTTCCTACAACAATCTGTATTAGACTCACAGGCCTGTGCGTCGTTCTAACAGTAACATGATGGATGACATAACATCAGGAGGTTGTGCAAAAAATAAATAAAGTGTTAGGGTACTTACAGCATTCCGGAACATGATGTGCAAACGAAGCAGCCCACTGTGATATCGGTGTAAGTGACACCAGGCTGGCCGCACTCGAAGCAGTGCTTGTTGGGCCCTGTTTGCGCGAGCTCCCGGACCTTGCGGGCGCAGATCTCCTGGTTGTCCCGGTGCTTTCGGTTCGACATGCTCGTGCGTCGGGTGCACACACTCTCATGCACGCATATATCCTACACGCTCTCTCTCTCTCTCTCTCTCTCTCTGTGTGTGTGTCAGGGATGTCGAGTCTGCAGCAGGGAGACGTAAAGCGGTGCTCCGTTAAATTGCACTGAGTTCCTCCTTCGTTTCACTCCACTGCGCTTCTCACGTTCTCCTTTTCAAAGCCGCCCTGCGACTGCATAATGATTTATCTCAGGGATCTCACGTGCATATCTCACATGCGTAGTCACCGAGCTGTCCACTGGAGGGGTTCCTTCCCCTCTAGCCTACTGCATATTTACTTATTGATTGTTATCCATACTCCATCTGTAAAGCGCGCATTAAAAATCCTGCTCCGCTTTCTACTTAAAACCTGCTCTTTTTCTTTGGTCCTGCGTTTGCCACGCATTCATGACCATCGTGTTACATGGTTGAAGCTCAGGAGAACCCGCCCGTCCTTCCACGAAGACACGACGCTTTGCTGGAGCCGTGACAGAAATCTGGGCTTTTGGGGAGCGACGGAAAGCAGGGACGCAAGACGCGCAGAGATTGTCGGGAAAAATGAGCAGCAACAGGATGCAGTAGCTGCCAAAAACAACTGAGTGATAACAGAGCAGCGCGTGATTTCTTTTCTTTCCTTTTTTTTTGTTTGTTTTTTTGTTTTGTTTGTTTGTTTGTTTTTTGTTATTAGTTTTTTGTTTTCACATGCATATCTCTAGTGCTACCCGTAAATAGACCTTCTGCTTACAGACACACGTCATGTTTATCATATAATAATAAATATCCTGCCTTAAACATTGCTGGTGTGGATGTATGAACAAAATATCTTTAGAAAAATGATTGAGTGCCGTAAAGAAATCAACTAATAATCATATCTTTAATTTGTACGCTTACATCTATGACATTATGCCAACAATCTTACAGTTTTGTAGAAATGTACAATAAATGGCTTAGAAAAGTGTATATCTGTCAAATCGCCAGCAGATGGCGCGTTTTGATTCAGTTTATGCCTTCACAACTCAATTACAACAGTTGCACATCGAACTTACCATAGAAATAGACCTCAGGTTATAGTAGACAGTTACCAGCAGTTTAATGAGTGCAAAAAAAATGATTGTCAATACCATCTTGGGTATTGACAATGCGCTGTCTCAAAGCGAAGGGATCGCATGCACCATACTGTGACTTCAACACATGATCTGTGTTTTTGAACATAAACCACGAACAGAATGTACGTTCATGAGCTGCCGTATGGCTCTTTCATTGCCCAGAAGTATAGTGACTGTGCCCGGAGAAGGGGTGACAAGACCACCCCTATTTCAGAGCACCAAGAGATGGTACATGGTCTCACTTTGCTTTGGGACTTCTGATATATTATTATCCAGACACACATCGGTTATGAACATGGACCAGAAATTATAGACTTAGCCATGTCAGGCACAACCGCAGATAAGATACAGCTCCAGTTCTCCGATTCCCAGCTTATATTAGTTGATAAATGATCTATTTTCAAATTATCAATCGCCTAAAATGCTTCTCTCGTTTTGTTTCTCTCGTTGTTGCACCCAAAGGAAGTGCACCTGTACAGCATTTTGCTGCCACTACTCTGAGGCAATATGGCGGCCAAATTGGCAAAATGAAATCGGACTGTGTCCAGTCTCCTTGATAGATACGTTTATGGTACATACAATATTTCTTGTAGTATAAGCAATAGCACATCCACACATAGACCTACTATATATAGTCTATACATAAACAGGCAGGTTTGATGGGTCAGTGGACACAATCACCTCATAGCAGGAAGCTTCTGTTCTGGGTTTGAATACCGGCCAAGGGCCTTTCTGTGTGGAGTTTGAGTCTTCTCCTCATGCTTATGTGGGTTTCCTCTGGATACACCAGTTTCCTCCCACAGTCCAAAGACATACTCATTTAGATCAACTGGCTATTCTAAATTGAATATACACTTTTTACCCCTCAGCCAGTTATGGCTGGAGGGGTATTGTCATTGGCTTGGCGGCCGGGCGGGGTCCGGCGTGACAATAACTTTGTCCCGGCCATTACTCGGCTCATGCAGAGGCCAGCTTTCTGAAATTTTGCATAGGCACCCCCTATGACCTAAACCTGTGTGTGGGGTAGCAAATTTGCATATGTGACCTTTGACCTTGGCACAGTAACCTTGAACATATAAAGTTTGTCCGGGCCATTGCTCGGCTCATGTGCATGATAGCTTTCTGAACGTTTGCATAGGCTGAACTTTTGCACATCATTTAAGCAGGTTTCATGCAACATTAGTTTTATATATTAATAATTGCAGTAATGACGGCATCAGGGAAAATCATTGTGGTTTTCCAGAGAAGACATTTTTGACGGACACACTTATCAAGCTGATGTGAAGCTCTGTACAGAAAGCATTTCACATCCAATCCAAATTATATTTTCCAGCAGGATATACAGTACTACACTGCTTCAGAAAAAACAATTGCACATCTAACCCCTACATGTAGTGTATACTTTCCAGAGAAGACATTTTTGATGGACAAAGGATCCTGACAAAGCCACTTAAATTATAAGTATGTCTAAAAGGCAGTAGAATATCTTTCTAGAGGGAATGAAAATACACAAATACAAAAGTCACAAAGTGAAACTTAGTAATTAGGAGTACAATTCTAAATTTAACCAGGTAAAAGCTAACTATTTTTATTACAGTAAAATCAATTGAAATCTGTACTGGGTCAAAATTTGAGCAATATGATACACTAATAAGAATTTTCATAAGAATTCAGAAAGCATATCACTAGTGTAGGTTGAAATAGAGTCCCTCTGTGTAACAATAAATAAGACAGACCATAAAGTATACTAGGTTTCTGTTTGTAGAGGTCTCTTAATTTAAAAAAAGTCAACCCTGACTGTGAAACAGCCCTAACAATATAGCCCATCTTTAAATGTGATCTGTTATTGTTATGAAAGATAAACATGTATGCAAAACTGGAACAGATATAGACCATCACTTTTTTATTGGCATGGGATCAGTAAATCGACCCTGCTGGCATAAAATTGTGGCATTTGTAAAAAAAAAATAATAATAATAAATAAATAAATAAAATAATAATAATAATAATAATAATAATAATAATAATAATAATAATTATTATAATAAATGAATGAATGAATGAATGAATGAATGAATAGATAAATAATATAAGTGAGTAAGTAAATAACAGTTATATATTTTTATCAGACTATTTTAACTATCGCCTTTAAGGGTATCTAACATCTACCCCTATTATCACTCAGCATGAAATTTTGGTATTCGTATGAAAAATGTATAAAGTAAGAGTTAAATTGTTACCAGGAGATTTCAGAGAGCAACTCATAAACCAGAACATGGTTGATGATGATTCAAACATTAACAGTAACATTAGACATATTTAGATCTATTTATTATTGTTCAACGTTAACGCCAGCTGTTAATTTATATAATCAACTGGAAACAGTGGAGACCAACACTAGGACTTTTTCCTGCAGGCCATTCGGGCCCTCAACCAGAACACTAGTACCTGGACTTTGTAGACCTTCCCTACACATGATCATTACATTCTACCTCAGCTGATTGTTGCACACACAATTTGCACTCTCTGTACACCCTGCACTACTCTGCACACACAACAACCACACTCACTGGACATCTTGAGTGCACACTGCACCGACACTTTACATACGTATTACTTATAAAATCGCCACTACATTTATACATTTATTTTTATTGTATTTTATATTTTAAATTTTTATATTTATATTCGACCTTTAACTATGTCCTTCAAATAGTTATAGTTATTGTTATTCTTCAAATTTTAGGACATCGTAATAAGCATTTCACTACATATTGTACTGTGTATGATTTTGTATGTGGCAAATAAATTTGAATTTGAATTTTACATAGAGACACGATTACTGAGGGGAAAACGTACATGTCAGATATGGAAGCAGGATATTATTGGAGATTATTAACTGTGTAAATTGAATTTATCTACAGTTTTACTTGGCGATAACAACGAGACTGTGTAACGTGTCGACGAGGAAGCGTCGTCGCCACTTGCCTTATTCATTTAGGGCCCAAATGCTGAGCCAGAAACGTGGACTAGAACACAGACAGGGGAAAAAATGGGAACAAGGATGCTGGGAGAGAGAACCGGCCTTGCCTAAAATGGCAGGTAACAGCGGGAGTACCCACTCTCTCAACAGAAAACCTTTTATT
>JBCNYH010000010.1:15109847-15120517 GCA_039654325.1 Tandanus tandanus
ATTTTGCATAGGCACTCCCTATGACCTAAACCTGTGTGTAGGGTGGCTAATAACATGTTGATTGTCCGAAACTGTTCATATAGGGGATGACTTTTTTCTTCCGTGCGCTTGAGGTGTCCTGGCTTAGGGGTTATGACGTTCAATAGAACAGCTATTTTTTGTGATTGAGAATGGATGTTTGTGTATGTGTCAGCCCTGAAATTGACTTGTGACCTACCCTGCCCTTGTACCCTGTCTCTTACCTGAAGTCACCTTGTATTGGCTCCGGCTTCCCCTATGACCCAGATAGATAAGCTTTATAGATAATTCATGGGTGGGATGGACCTATGTATAATCACACATGTAGCAGTCACATGCCTAAATATAACACAAAGGATAACAAATGTAGAATACCCAAATTTTGATGAGTGTTTAAATGTGTTCATGTGTTTTCTGTCTTTTACTTCTGTATACATGTTTTTACATGCTCCAAAGTTTCAGTAAAACTTCTTGTGTTAGCTCCTCTGTTGTGTCAGGTGA
This sequence comes from Tandanus tandanus, assembly GCA_039654325.1. Lineage (NCBI taxonomy): Eukaryota > Metazoa > Chordata > Actinopteri > Siluriformes > Plotosidae > Tandanus > Tandanus tandanus. The sequence goes on from JBCNYH010000010.1 coordinate 15,110,367, forward strand.
TAGTCTCTATGTTTGGTGTCAGGTGGAGCACAACAGGTTTAACCAGTAGGTCTACACTGTACACAGTGATGTTAGCCAACCCGTCTCAGCGAATCAAGATATTAAATCCAACTGGAGTTTTACGCCATAGCAATTGCAGTGGATAGGTATTGCTCCTGAATAGGGATACTTCCAGACAGGTTTTCAGGTTACCAGATTAGTAGCCTTTCCACTGTCTATACTTACTGCTTATTTCATTTGTTAAACCTACCATATAGGCAAACTTTGTAAATGATTGTAATGACTAAAACCTATTCACTGCTGTACACAGTAGACAGACTATACTCAGCCAACCACATATTTGGATTTATGTTACATCTCCAAGGTGGCACAGTAGCACAGTGGCACTTCCGCCTCAGCAAAAAGGTTCCCAGTTCGAGCCCTGTGAGATGAGTGCATTTCTGTGTGGCGTTTACATATTCTCCCCATGCTTGCATGGGTTTCCTCCAGGTGCTCTAGTTCCCTCTCAAAATCCAAAGAGCTAAAGAGCCTATTAGGATAATTGGCTGTTCCAAACTGCCCCTGGGTGTTAACGTGAGTGTGAACAGTTTTGTGTGTTTTGGCCTGGCAGTGGTCTGGCAAGTTGTTTAGGGAATACCCCTCCTTTGCCTGGAGTCAGCTGTCATGGTATTCAGCCTTCTCGTGACCCTTACTGAGGATAATGCTGCTTGGAAAATGAAATGAATGAAAAATGAATTCACAGCTCCATAGTCCCAGGTGGTAGGGTGCTGGATTACTGATCCTAAGGTTGGGGGTTCAAGCCCCACTGTCACCGGGTTGTCACTGCTGTCCCCCCAGTGCAGCTAACTGGGTTATCAAATGCTGGCCATGTCTCTCACTGTCTGTGGTGAGAGGCACGTAAAAGAACCATTGCTGATTTTTGTCAAGAGTAGGCTGCATAGCCGTCAGCGTGTTTCTGCCCAGCGGTGGCCTGGCCAGCTGTCCAGGGTGTACTCTGCCCAGAGTCGGCTACCCTAATTAGGATTAAGTGGTTCAGAAAATGAATGAATGAATGAATCCCAGGTTCGATCTTTCACATGGGCTGAGCTTACATGTGTATTCTCCCTGTGGTTTCTTCCAGGTCTTCTGGTTTCCTCCAACCTCCTCAAATCATACCTGTAGGTGGTGGATTGTTCAAGATAATCCCCTCCACCACACCCTTGTGTGGTGTGACGCCATGTCACACTGTTATGGACATAGATTCTAGATAGACTCACATAGAGAGCCTCTTGTGATGAAATGACTGATCATCTCACAGTGAGTGCGTTGTCTGATCATCGCTGGTATAAGACTGTCTGACTCAGCAGCTGGGGATTTCTGGTTATATAAATACAAATCATAAATATATATTAAATAATGATGATTATAAGGCTGATCGTATGGGCTCAGACAGCCATTATCAAAGAGTTTAGATAGTGGTGGCCTATTTAGAAGATCGTAGTGCTTTTTGGTCATTGTTGTGCGTTTTGTTACAGGTTCTGAAGTTTGGGATCATGATGTCCGGTTCACTGTCAGTTTGCAGCAGCAGCAGCGCGTGAAACCCGGAAGCGGAGCGCGTGGTGGGGGGCGGACCAACAACCGAGACGCGAAAGAAGAGAGAGAGAGAGAGACAGACACAACAGTGTGTGCTTTGAAGACCTTAATTATTCCCCGAGGAGTCATCACTATCACTGTTTTTTAAACGCCCGGGATTCTGGAAAGATCAGGGCGGTGCAATGAATCTCTTTAAATAATAATCGCAACTTTCAGCGGTCACTGGAGCGAGAGATCACCGCACTGGAGAGCAAAACGACAGGAAAACTCCTCCGGACGACTTGTACTTGGCGTTTATTTATCTCTATTTTTGTTAAAAACAACAACAACAAAAAAATCACAGCCTTCTTTATGCGTGTCAAGGCTGTATGTCGCGTTTTTTTTTTAATGTCGGACGTGTGGATAACAAGGTCAGGTAATCTTGGGAATTAATTATAATATTAATTAAATGTGATCTTTTAATTTTTTTAAAGATCAGATTCATGCGTGATATTTTCCAAACGCGTGTGTAACCAGCGCGGTGTGATCGATCCGGAGAGCTCATAATGAGAACGGTTTAGTAAGAGTGCTCGGAGTGGACTGAGACTTGAGGGGGCTCTGCGGCTCAGGCTTGTGCAGCTCATGACACCAGGAGGAGGAATAATAGAGCTTGTGTAAATTATATGGTTCCACTGACAAAATGACTGTCAAGATGGACTTTGAAGAGTGTTTAAAGGACTCCCCCAGGTTCAGGTAAGCTATTAAAACATGTTTAATAAAAACCCTTTGGTCCTTTTATTTCTTGGATCATCTTTAGTGTAGTTTTTTCCTTTGGTTAAGGCTTTATCATCAACACAATTTTAACTTTGGACCCCAAAACGTGCTGGAGTGGTTTGTCATGAACTTGAGATTACAGTGGAGTGGAAATGCAACCTGTCCAGTGGAAACACTGGGTTTGGTTAGATGAAGGGGACTGTAAGGGCATGCAGTGAGGGAATCAGCACTGATGACAAGAAAAAAGGATCTTGTTCATGCTGCCTGACTTTTTTATTTTAGGAAAAGTATGTATGCATTTAGTTTTGCCCAACATGCCTTCCCTTTTCTGATGGCATATTTTCTTCGTAGAGTGAACAAAACTGAGGCTCAAGTTTTTCATCCCTGCTTAGTTAAATTATAGGTTGACCCGAGCCAAAGAGAGAATGGCTTTGGAAAGATCTAATACTAGGTTGTAGCTGATGATGTGTTGGGTGTGGCTGTATTGCACAAAAGTGATGGTGACATTACCACCCCCAGCTATTCTTGCTTGCTTTGATCATTATCTAAAGGACATTCAAGACAGTAGACCGTAGACAGCAGGGTTCAAACATCTACTTAATTGTTTTGTTCAACACCCCCCGCCCAACACCCCTTTCACTTTTTCCTTTTTGGCTGGTGCACTTACACAGCGGAAAGTGTGAGCGTACAGTCCCGGGGATGCATGCAGCAGCTAGAAAAAGTCAGAGAAGGGGTGGAGTGGGTTACAGAACTAGGCCACAGCTAGGGAGAAATTCTCTTTTTCTCTGTCTCTCTCTCTCTCCCCCCTTCTCTCCTTCTCCCTCCTTAGCCCTCCATGCATTCTGCTGTAGTGTTATCTCTGTGGATAGGAGTGTTTTGCATTCCTTTTTCATCAACGAACCACCTAGATATTTACAGTGAACATGTAGTACACACACATACCGTAGACACGCAGTCATGGCCATGTTAGATAAAAAAAAATATGAAATGATTGGGTTAGTGATTATGAAAAATCTTAAACGTAAATCAGAATCAGAATACTTTATTGATCACGGAGGAAATTGTGTGCACAGAGTTGCTCCATACCAAGTAAGAATGAGATTAAGATAAAAGTCTCAGTAAAGAAAAATTACAAATATCTATAAATACGAATATACATACGGAAATCTACATACATATATTAAACATAATCCAGCCCCGCTTCACTATAAGTGCTGCCTCCCGTTGCTAGGTGATGCCATTGTGGGGGATGGGAGAGACAGGAAGTCAAGCGATACCAACATGATAAACATGAGACAGGAAGTGTGTTTTCAGGGGTGGATCTCTACGGAAACATCAAGTCCCTCTCAAACACACTGCTTTATGTAAAAAACAAGAAGCTCATTCAATGAAACACTGCATGGTTAAGAACTACGATGTCGGTATAGTGCAGTCAGAGCCATCATCAGAAATGTATATTATTCTTATTAGTCTGCCCCCTCCAACCGCCCATCTTTTTTCTTTAAAAAAAAATATTGTTCTGTACGTTTCTTCTCTCACTGCTTGTGTGTCTGCCTGAGTGCTAGCGGAAGCCACAGGGTCTGAACCCAGTGTGTCTGCTCAAAAAGCCATGTGCAAGTTAGATGACAGGAGATGATACTGACTGTCCTTCTCTATCTCTCGCACGCACACGTACACTGATGCACACACATGCATATGCATGGTATACATGAAAACAAACACATAGTACCCACCCTTGATTTAACAGTTTTGTATGAATTGTACTAGCAAGGTGCTGAGTTACCTGAACTGTGTGTGCATGCATGAGTGCATGAGAGAGAGATAAAGTCAGTATAATGTCCTGTCATCTAACTTGCAGAGAGAACTGTAGTGATATGCCTACTGTTTTTTTTGTTTGTTTGTTTTTTTTATCATCAGGGCGGACATTGAGGCAGTGGAGGGGAGTGTGAATGAACTGGAGACTCGTCTTGAAAAGGTGAGGTGAAGACCCAGGGGAGGTCCACATGACTGTGTGAAATAGGAATGACTGGCGAAAGTGTTTAAAATAAAAGAACAGTAGTAAACTGTTGACATAATGAATTATAATAGTTCTCCCAATACAGCTCCCGGTATCAAATTGGTCTTTTAAAGAGAAGTATCATTCTTCCCCTCTTTTCTCTCCAGCAGCTCCCATTGGTGGAGTTTAGTGAAGAGATGTAGTATTCAAACACTGTTTACATGAACTGAAAGAGGAATTACCATTTCAATGACTTTTAACCAACCCTCGTCCAATTCCTCATCAGGATTCTGGTGAAAGTCCTCAGTAATATTTTGAACGCCCAAGGTTGGGGCACGAGTATCATTCATATTGTATGAAAGCAGATATGATGAGATGGATCCGTTTGTCTAAGATTATGTACAGTATCTGCCTATGTGAGCTCATCTGTCAATGACCTTATTTATAACTGCTGATTGGTTAGTTACCTTTAGTATCCGTATTACATCCAGATACTGATTATTACCATAGGGGTGCAAGTGTAACCACCCTGAGATAGATTTAAAACAGATTGGTTAACACTTCAGGAGGCCTAAGATGTCTTTAAGCTAAGTTTCATGCAAAGGCGTCTATCTCCCTAAGCCATGTTCAACAAACCATACCTCCCGCAAGACATTACTTCATATCACATGTGGTCCATGACTGCTGAGAGGGATAATGTAAAGAAATAAAATAAAAAAAGAAATGGCTAAGTGTAATGAGATGATTCAAATCAAGTGCTGTAAGAAAGTATTCACCCCCAAGTGATTGTTTCTCTTGCTGTATTGCAACATCCAAATTAATTACATTAGAACGTGACCTCATTTTAAAGTATTCGGAGTTACATGCAAAAAATAATAAATCCAAAAGAACGATTAAATAATTGAGTTGTTTGATTTATTATTTAACCCACCCATTATTTTAGCAATATAAATTAAGACTAGCATTCCCAAATTCAGACTAGATCTCATATTAAATATGCTAAATAGGGTGCACCTGTGAATGCTTGGACTGTACATTTCTATGATTTTGAGAGGTCTCACAGCTCAGATAACAGCTCAGTTTAGTTCAGCTCTCATGAGGTCCAATGAAGTGCATAAGAAGCATTAGGATAAAGTTTTTGGGAAGAAAAAAAAAAAGAATGAAGGAAGTTCATGAATGAAATTCATATATCTCAAATCTTTCTGTGATCTCATGAGCCATTTGATCTTAAGCCAAAGCACATAAATTGGTTCAAACCAAATACAGTCCAACGCCCAGGTAACCATTCCTTCAGTCAAGCACGTTGGTGGCAACATCATACATGAGGGTTAGTTTTTAGCAGGAGGACGACTGACAGCTGTGATTACCCACAGGCAGATCACGGCTGTGCTGATATTGTTTATTTTTGTTCAGAAAATAAACAAATATTTCTCAAAGAAACCGTAGCTGGATAAAGCAATGCATGTTGCTATGCCAACACACAGACTGAGAGACAGCCTATAATATGTGTCATAATGCTCTCACTGAATAGACAAGCACTGTGCCCACACACAGAAGTTAAACAATATGATTTGCACTTTTCAATTTATTGGAGTATCTTGGGGTTAATAATTAACAATTATAAATGTCACCGACTAGTCCCCGAGACGCAACTATAACTATAAATATGAGCCTGAGCCTCCAATTTATTTTAATATATACTATAGGGAAACATAAGCAATAAAAAATAGACTTTTATGGTTTTATTCTTCTTCTTATTATTATTATTATTATTGCATTTTTAAAATCATAACGGACACAGGTGAGCGCTAGGCTACTAGCTGTGTAACAGCATTTCTTTTCCTCACTCAGAGTTTAAATTTAAACTATGTGAAATCATAAAGAAAAGCAAACTAAAATGAGATTTTTATAGGTTGTATTTACTTATTTTAACCCTCAGAGACAGGTCAGGTGAGCTCTGCATGAGTCAAGCTAATACAGCACTCTGTAGCTAACAGGGACTTTTTTTTGCCTATTCAGAGTTTAGTACGTACTACATTGACATGTATATAACCGTGCCCCATAAAGGTGTGTTTTTACATTCATTCAAAGTTTTACTATGTTAAAATTCAAGAAAAACAAACTAAAATAAGATTTTATTTTTTATTTATTTTTATTTTTTTTAAGCCCAACAATGATAACCTTGCTTGCTCCAAATGACTGTAACAATTTGTGAGTGTCTGTAATTTTGACTCAAGCATTATCTACTTGGAATAATGTTTTTTAATCCCAAGATAGTGGACCAATCAGATTTCAGTTCCCATGTAGTATATACTAATAAGTCTTGTTCTTACCTTATTGATCAAATTGTAGTTGACACGTAAAGCTGCAAATTCCCCACTTGATATCAGCTGCATCCTGAAGGACCTTCTTATGCATGCAGCCTGATTTACTAAAAACTACTGCATTAAACTGATAATGTAATTTTTGTTACTTTTTTCTACTTCAATTGTGCATCTGTGCTCAAAATGACTCCAAATAAGCCACAATTTAAAATCTCTCTTCATTGTGCTATGTACTTCTTCAACACAACAAGTTGCGTCTTGATGACGTAAGCATGCCTAGAACAATGTAAGCACAGGGCAATGGACTTTGGATTGGTGAGGGGTTAGGGCAACAAGGCGACCATGCCTAGTGTGAGTACACTCCAAAATATCAGCACTTTTGGAATAGCTTATGTCTAGTCAAATTAGTGGACCATATCTAGTTGTTGTATAATTATCATTTAAGCAGTTTTTTATTTTTTTAACGTTCAAATAATTTGGATAATTTCTAAACATGCTATATAATTTTAACTCCTTATAAAGAGGCAGGGGGGGAAATTACATTCTGATTTGCTTAAATTTCATGTTGCAAAGCAGCAAAAAAGAGAAGTGAACAAGATTATGGGGTGAATATTTTCCAGATGCACTATGCATGGGATATTCCAGTCAGATTTCATGTGGTTAACTGAAAACACATATGAAACAATTTAACAGTGCTTATTTTTGGGTGTGTACAGTTGGTGAAGCAGTGTAATGCCATGCTGGAAGCAGGCCGAACATATTGCCAGAGCAGTAGGAACTTTGTAAGTGGACTCCGAGAACTTGGATGCCAGTTTTCTGATGACACAACGATGGGGGTGAGTGGTCTGTTCAGGTTTAGGCTGTAAGAATATTCATGCAATGAAGCTGAGCCTTGCTTTTTGGTAAAGGTCTTCTGCCTTCTGTCTTTTCTGTACCTCTCCATTCTATCAACTCATCTGAACTATGGATTTGCTGGAGTCTTTTTTTTTTTTTTTTTTTGTGCACAGCATGCGCAACCAATTAGAGTTTAGCCCCCAGATTCCACAGCATCTCAGACATCATGGAAAGGCTTCTTCAGATTTAACCACACAGTTTAACCCACAATAGTATATCAGGATGTGATCACTCGTCGTTATTAGCAGGAAAGGAACTTCAGCAATGTGACTCTGACCATATGTTTGGTCATTATGGTTTTGCATGAAGTATACAGTAACTGTATCAGAGGAGAGTAACTATGAAAACTGAATGCTCCTTGTTCGCTTAGTATGTGCTTATTTATGATGTTTTTATAATGAAATTGTTGTCAGTAAAAGTTGAGTTTTTTCTTAATGCCTGCTTTTGGTAATCCCTGCAGAACTGTCTGGAAACATTCTCCAAGAAGCTGTCCATCATCCTCATGGCTCAGGAGGTAATGCCCGACACACACATTACTCCTTTTCACTGTCGCTGATGGTAACTAACAAATATGTTCCCGCTTTCTCAGGACGTTTCTCTATATTAACTGACCCCTTTTCTGTCCCTCTGTCTCATCCTTTCTCTCCTGCCAGGAGCTCATTGAAAACACACAGAAGACGGTGAAACTGAAGCTGCAGAGTTTTGTAAAAGAGTGAGCAACCTTCTTTAAGTTAAGGGGTTTTGCTTCGGGAACACTGAACTGTATACAATAGAGTGGATCTTTCATAAAATCTTTCACAAAATGTAGCGCATGGGATGTGTAGACATTGCATACTGAAGGGTAATGTCATGAGTCATGATTTGGCACAAACCCCCCCTCCTGCAAATGATTGATTAGTTTAATTTTATAAAATCTGGTACATGTATCAGGAAGACCATTGTTTTGTCATACTGTACTCTGTTTAATCAAATCCACATGGTGTTTCATAGGAGGGTGGAAATATGAACTTTATACACAAACGCATAGTGTTGCACAACTTAGAAGTGAGCATGTAACAAACTGAGCTATCTGAAGGTTAATTTTGGGCCCGTCTTACTGGTCATTCTCTGGAAACATACCCAGCCAGGTCTGTGCTCGGATGGATCAGACCTGCTTTGGTCAGTAATATGGATAGCACTTAGACTGGACATTACACAGGTACATAAAACCTTCTGTCTGTTTCAGGGACGTGAAACGCTTTAAAGATGCACGTAAGGAATTTGAGCGCAGCAGTGAGACTCTGGAGGCGGCTTTGGTGAAGAATGCTCAAGCCCCACGGGGAAAGCTGCATGAGGTTGAGGAGTCCAGTCAGGCCTTAATTCATGCCCGTAAAGCCTTCAGATCTGGGACTCTGGATTATGTACTACAGGTACACCCTCATCCAGATATTCACCACTCATGAAATAAGTTTTGCTTTTTCAGCAAAAGAAAGCCTGTATCATATCACATCATGTCATTTCTTTGTCATAAACTTTAATTCGTGGTGGCATGGGGGTATAGTGGTTAGCACTTTCACCTCATATCAAGAACGACATGAGTTCGAACCCTATGCCCAGTGAGGACATTTCTGTGTGGAGTTTGCATTTTCACCCTGTGCTTGCATGGGTTTTCTCCAGGTGCATTAGGTCCAAAGAGGCTGATTGGATATTTTGGATTGCCCCTATGTGTGCATAAGAGCAGGAATGGTTGTTTGTGTCTGTTTTACCCTTGCAATTGACTGGGGAGCCGTTCAGGATGTACCCTGCCTCTCGTCCAGAGTCAGCTGGGATTGGCTCCAGCTTGTGACCCTAAACAGGATAAGCGGTATGGATAAATGAGTAAATTAATACAATTTTTGTTTCAGGTCGATTTGTATTTCCCTATAATGATTTTTTTTTCCCTTGGTGGTGCCTGACCAAATTGTGAAAAATTACTTCATGAGCAATGCATTGTTTAAAGTGATCTATCATGATCTATGTCAGTAATAGTTAGTATAGTATTCAATGCTTATTTTTGTGGCAAGATCTGTCAAACCCCACCAAATGAAACAAGGAATTGTATAAGTCTGAGAAAATTAATTGAAAATGGTTTAATCTGACTGCTAAAACACTTACTGGGTGTACCTCTACCTCGAGGGAGCCTGCTGTTTGATGTTAGTTAGTTGGTGAACTACTTTTCTACAGTGTCCTAATGTATTGGACTCCATGTCCATTCACACAGTGTAAGAGACTGGAGCCATCAGGACAACTTTCACGAGGGTCGGTTTTCAGTGTTTATTTCTCTGAGATAAGGACATGTTGACAAACTGTTGATTATTTTTGATAGTAAAAAACATTGTGACACTTTGTGACTTTAACCCTCAGCTTTTGAAAAACGTCATATTCCGATGAGTCGGAGATTAATGGAGATAATAAGATGGAATTCGGAACAGAAGTTCTTTGGAGTACACGCTTCCTAAAAATGCAGAATAGCTAAAAATGGATTTTATTTATTAATTTTTTTTTTTTTTTTTTTTTTTTTTAATTTTTTTTTTTTTTTTTTTTTTTTCCTTTGGCCCTGTTTTCCAAAACTGGGACAACTTTAGGGAATTCAC
>JBCNYH010000010.1:15120527-15138994 GCA_039654325.1 Tandanus tandanus
AACGCTTCCCAAAAAAGAAGAAGGGCTAAAAAGGGGGTTTGGTTGTTAGTTTTTTTTTTTTTTTTTTTTTTTTTAATTTTTTTTTTTTTTTTTTTTTTTACTGTAGTCAGGTTTTCCAAGACTGGGACACATTTAGGGAATTTAACATTTCCTAGACAACTCAGGAGTCATGTGAAAGATGTGTCATCTTGACCTCACAAGGATAGTTTTTTCTTTTGGTTTGTTTAGGTCTCACTACGTGCAGTTCATCTAAATCCATAATGGCTCTCTTTTCCTTATTACATCCCCCACCCTACTCCATCCGCTGGCCATAGGGTTTACCATAATGGCATTTCAGTACTTACATAGTACAGTGGAACAGCATTTGTGATTTATCCACATATAGACTCTGATAAATGCCTATTGGGAATTGTTAACTAATTACACACAGTATCACTGTGTGCATAATTTCACAAGATATGTATAATTTTCATTGATAGATTTAGCACAGGAGAAAGATTATGCATTTACCATAACATCCTGTGCAATTTGCACACCAACTGTCACAAATAAAGTACCTCATATTGACCGATTAACCCTATTTTAGGACTGAAACAGCCTGTCACATGGCATATTTAACCGCTCAGCATCTCCCCTTACTGCTTGCAATGCAGCATTTTGTGTTTTCGTTCATTCGTGTGTAAACACTTATTAACATGGAAATACCTGCGTTGCCACTGAGATGATATAGAGTGTGTTAATCCAGCTGGATTTTCAGACCTCCTGTCAACAAGCTGGTTATAGTCTTCTAAACTCTGATAGTTATCACTTTAGTGATTTTAAACACATCGGAGCGTGCACAGCTACAACAGAAGGCTGGAATATTAAACAGACATTCAGTAAATCTTTTGCTGTGTATGTGCTTTTGTTCCCCTGTTCATTATTCATTGGCAGCATGGTTGACCATCATACTGTACAAATATGTTTAAATACAGTGGAAAAATGACTTGATGACCCACATTTCTCCTCTCCTAGCAACTAACAGTGGTGGGGTAGTGGTTAAGGCTCTAGGTTATTGTGCAAACGGTGAAGGATTCAAGCCCCAGAACCACCAGTCTGCCTCTGCTGGGCCCTTGAGCAAGGCCATTAAGTCTCAACTGCTCAGTTGTATAAATGTGATGAAATGTTGGTCGCTCTGGATAAGAGTGTATGCCGAATGCCATAAATGTAACCGAATATCCCCCCATTTATGTGACGGACTGGCTCGCGAGTTCCAGAAGTGTTTGGAACAATCCAATTCAGGCAAAAGAAGTCGGTTTATCAATTTATTCAAGGTGAGCCAATGAATGTAGCAGTTACACAAGTATGGATTGAGTACGATCAAGTAACTTATCTAAACAGTTCTAATCAGGAGTGAGGCAGTCGTGGGGTAACGAAGGTCGGAAATGATTCGTGATATGTAGAGTCTTGGGTCTCACAGCAGTATCCTCAGTGGAATCTCGATTGTAGATACAGTCGTGTAAGAAATCCTTAGATAATTTAAACCCTTTTTACTTCTGTCTCAGTATGGGGAGAAATCACTACCTCCAGTGTATGACTGATATGTGGATGCTAAAATGGTGGCTGTTTTTATTGCACACTTTTTCTGGCATTGTTGCTAACTACCCTTTTGTCTCTATTGTTCTTCCCTTTGGTATTTCTCTCCCTCTCTGTCTTTCCTAATTAGATTAATGTTATTGAGTCCAAGAAGAAGGCTGATTTACTGATGGCGGTATGTTTCATAATCCAATAATTACGGATGTGATGTCTCCTAAATGCATAGGGAACTGAATCTGGCCAGAGGAATAATCGAATTCTTTAGAACTTAATCTTTGTGTGTGTGTGTGTGTGTGTGTGTGTGTGTGTGTGTGAGAAACAGATGCTCTCACTAATGGAAACCCAGGCTGCGTTCTTCCAGCAGGGTCATCAGTCCCTCACAGAATTAGAGGAGTACCGTAAACGACTCGGCGATGAGGTGAAAATCAGAGATCACCAAAACTATTGTTAACCTTTGTACAGATTATGTATTAATGTATCCTTTCTCTACAAAAATGCAATTTCATCTTGGCAAGAGAGAGGTTTTTGCGAGCAGATGTCATGTTTCCTTATCTGATATAGTATAAGGATGGACAGAAACAGTTATAAGAGAAGGTTTACAACAGCAGCAGGAAACGGTGCACATCAGACTTCTAACCACTCGCATGTCTTATATTGATCAGTCCTTAAGGAAACTGTGAACGGTCACAATATTATTATTTACACATTATTATCACATAATATTGTCCTGTATCTCATGTTCAAGGATGCTGGATAATTTTGAGTTATACATTTTATTTTATTATTTTTTTAAAATATATGTTATTATAAGTAAATATCTCAAAGATTCTTATAAAATATGCTCTTAAGCATGTCATGGTTTCAGCTCCATATTAGCAATTACTTTAAGGTACTAAATCAGGGTAAAAGCATTGACTACAAGCACTCAGTTTAACAAAATGCTTCTCTGCTGAAGTGTTTTCTACAGTGGTGGTTATCTAGCGAGTAAGTCGTTTGAGACAGGAAGCACAGTCACCTTGTACTGGCCTGAAAAAGCCACAAAACCTGCTACAAAACTTCCTGCCTACACAGGAAATGGTGACAGACTGAGTGCGAGGATTCGATTATGATGCTTCATTTTAGACATAGATAGCTTTAAAATATCATGATTTTTTTTTGTATTAAAGTATAAAAGTTGGTTTGATTTGACAGTGGGCAGCATAGAGAGGGAATGAGGACAAATAAACCTCATAGAAAAAACATTGCTATTGTGAGAGAGAGAACAAAAAAAATGATTGGATAGAATGGCTTGATAACATTCTGAAAGATGGATGACGGCGAGATACTATTTTACATGATTCACTAGAAATGCTCATCCTTGCTCACTGGATACTTGGAAAAATAGCTCTAATTAGATCACTGGTTTACTGACTCAGAGACCTGGTTCTCATAAAACTGTAGTATTTCAAAAGAGGGCTAAACTTCTGTTAGTAAAACTATTAGGGTTCATGAAAATAAATGAGCAACAAGCCTCACAAACCTGTTGACCTGGACAGGAAACCGAATGTCAACACCTACTGCTTCCTGTTGGTGGAAGTATTAAATACCAACTTCTTTTGCAGTTGAAGTTATCAAGCTTTATACTTTATACATGGATGAAATGCAAAGAGGTCAGAAAAATGACTGTCTGGCTGTCTGTATGTCTGTCTTAGTACACACAACTGGTTCTAAACTCTGCAAGAGATAAAAGGGACATGGAGCAGAGACATTGTGACATCAAGAAAAAGGTAGTCACACAGAAACACACCATAGTGTCCATCATTCAAGTACTGCTTATCAAATATCATGGTATCGTGGTGTACATATTTGTATTTGTGTCATATTTATTTATTAGGACGAGTCCTATGATGAATTAATCTTGGACTTCAATCCAGATGCATCCAGTGGTATTGCCATGGAGGGTTACCTGTACAAGAGAGCCAGCAATGCCTTCAAAACATGGAGCAGGTTCAGCACACCTGTCGTTTTCGCTCTGTTCATTTTTATTTAGCCAGCCATTACATGCATGCCTAATAGTAATTATTATTAACATGTTTATCCCCTTTATGATGGTAATTATTTCGAGTGAGTGTTCTGAGTCTCAATATTGCCATATGGAGGGTCTCACTCGTTTTATGAAAGGCTTTAAACTTTTTAAACTGCAATAACAATGTGCACATAAATCACCATAATACTCTTAATGTCATTCTGTTCTTATATTCCCAAATATGGTTATATTATTTATATTCCATGAGTGCTTGCTGTCTCACTTCCTGTTTGATTTTTTTTTTTTTTTTTTTTTTTTTTTTTTTTTTTTGGGCGTTGGTTTTTTTTTCAAAAACATCAACTGGTATACCAAAAGAAATTTAAAGTAGGTATCACATGTTTTCACAACACATGAAACAACTTTTTTTAACCCCACATTTAGGTGTATATAGCAAGTCTCTTTTAATTTTTCTTACATCTTGTGTATGTGCACAAGTAAAGAATAACAAGAGTCGTCTGTATGAATTGACTTGTCGCACACAAATGTTGGTTTTCTGTTTCCGTGTTTAGGAGCAACCCACTGTGGTGGTGGAAGACTTGCGACTGTGCACAGTAAAGCCCTGTGCTGAACAGGAGAGAAGGTTCTGCTTTGAGGTCGTCTCACCATCCAAGTGAGTGTGTTTATTAAGCAGGTTTGCTGTGGTGTTAGTTTATTGTGTGAGATGGTTATTACTATTAAAGTGTCCATAACCTCATTTCATCAGGCTCTGTGCATGTAACGAGCCTACATTTGTGTGTGTGTGTGTGTGTGTGTGTGTGTGTGTGTGTGTGTGTGTGTGTAGGAGTTGTTTGTTGCAGGCAGATTCAGAGCGACTGCAACACGGTTGGATGAGTGCTGTGCAGAACAGCATTGCTTCAGCATTTCAGGAGAGGAGAGAAGAAACATGCAGCCCTGTAAGACACGTAATTAAGAGTATTATATATTGACTGAGCAGTTGCTTAATTAACAGAAAACAAAAGCATTTTAAGTTCTGTGGCTGAAAATGTATCAGCCGTTTTCAGAGAAGACTCCAGGGATATACACTGCCAGTAGAGCCGAAATACTATTTTTAAGCCATCATATACATTTACCGTGGACGTATACACGCAAGCAATAAAAACAGCATCTCATTTAAATGACATCAAATATTTGCATTTGTACGGACAGAGGATGTGGGCTAAAATACTAATTGTGGTGGTGTTGGTAGTATATGGAGTAGATCGGAAGAACAGCCAAAAGAAATCTGTGATATAATAACTTTCCAAACCAATATCATCATTGTGGAGTAGCAGCAGCAGCAGTGTAGTTATTAAATCATTTGTGTTGGCAACTAGTGGAGTATTTTTAGAAGATGCTTTATTACTTATAACTTCGCTTAGCCTTGGGAAGTTTATTATAACGGTATAGAAATAGAATATAGATTCAGTTGATGTTTGCATCAGGTATTACGGGTTCAAAATCTTGTAACATATTTCAAGTAAGAGATTATTTCACTATATAGTATATTCACGTGTGTGTGTGTGTGTGTAGATGAGGAAGAAGAGGAGGATTTGAGTGGTCTTCACCCTGGCGCTCTGCTCTACCGCTCTGCAGCACTTCAGCATTTCCCCGTTATGGCCGATGCTCTAGCTCACGGAGCTGATGTTAACTGGGTTAACATGGCTGAGGAGAGCAAAACGCCACTCATCCAGGCTGCGACCGTGGTAAGTGTGCATGTACGGGGGAGTGTTTATAAGTGTTTTGTGAGTGTGTATTTGGGCACTTTGTGGTGTCAGCACTGTGAAGAATGCAGAAAGAGAATAATGTGGGCTGTGCAAGCATGGTGTAACAGGAAGTTGCACTGCCATTTGACCAATGTGAAAGTACATGGTGTGGTGTAGGCCATTTATGTTTATTTAAATTGCACACGCTGTATAGGGTAGAATGCATAAAGGGAATTAATGTATCCCTGTCCCTGCAGAATTCGCTGGCAGCTTGTGAGTTCTTGCTGCAGAACGGCGCTAATGTTAACCAGGCCGACTCAAATGGACGAGGACCCTTACACCACGCTACGATACTGGGACACACAGGGTACACACTCGCATACACACACGACAGAACACTTGGGTTATATATCTCTAACATAGCCCAAAAGATCTTTAATTGAATTGTGGCGATGCAATTCAGAGTACTTGACATCAGTGTGTGTGTTTTGTCAGGCTGGTGTGTTTGTTTCTGAAGAGAGGAGCCGACTACAACAAAAAGGACATCAGCCAAAAAGATCCGATCACCATAGCTGTAGATAGTGCCAACGCTGATATAGTTACACTGTGAGTTTGAGCTGGGGAGGGGTATGGGACAAAAAAACCCCAAAACTTTTTCATCTTGTGAGAAGGGCTTCTAACCCACTTCCTTTGTTAAATTCCACATCTCAAACCTTCGAAAATGAGAGAGCGCTTTCAATAATGACAATGAGAATCTTTACTATCTTAACTATTAGAACGTAAACTCACAGCATGACATTACAGACTTGATTTTTGAAGAGTAAAGGGATATAAATACTGACTGAATAATTCTCTCCTGTTTCTCACAGCCTCCGAATAGCCAAGATGAACAAGGAGATGCGGGAGATGGACGGCTTCGCCCAATCAGGTCAATCTGAGGGGCTGGGTCGTGCCGGGGGAAGCGGGTCTGGGCATTTAATTGGTCAGACCAAGAAAAGCTTTCAGGCCTTTAAAAACCATCTTAGTGGGTGGAGTCTGGGAGGGCAGAATGAGTAGGTGCTGAATGAAGTTTTGTTGTTCTTCGGTGGGTTTGTGTACAGGACTGGGCAATATGGCGTAAAATTATGTCATAGTACACTTTTCTAAAAGCATTGTATCATTAATACATTATAATAAATCTGACCTATTCTGTTTGAGAGCTTTTACGTATATATCATGTGCATTTTACGTAGATATCATACGCAATGTTCTGTAATTTTTCTGGCCCAGATATGAGTGTCATAGGGAACCAAAGCTGAACTGATAAGCTCTTCCTGAAAGCTCTTCCTGACTCAAAAAAAGGGACGGAAGGCATATATCATTTCAGCAGAATGTTTGGTGCTGGGTAGGGTAAAGGAAAAGTCTGGTACAATGTGTTCGTGCAAATACAGTTGCCTTGTATTGCAACCAGTTGCGCATGTGCAGTTTGGTCATGAAAGTTAACGTTTGCGTGGACCTTTTGGAAAGTTGCACATCCACCATTATAAAGAGAGAGCTTCACAATCTGTTTCAATCTTAGCATTCATTTTGCCATCTGTGTGAAAGCAACAAAAAATAAGTAACTTCAACCACCAGACAATGCCATAAATCAAGACTTCCGGCTTTACAACTTAGAACTGGCTTCGAGGAAGCATAATGTGTGCTGTTCTCTCCTTGGAAGGCCAATGGTTTTGCCAGATTACCCCTTCAGTACCAAAAAAGTCTGGGGAAAACAGGCATAAGCGCATCTGGTTGAGAACTAGGTGTTTTCTACGTGACAGAGCCATAAAAAGAGCTGCTTGTAAGGATTGACTGACTGCATTGCCAGCCATTTACTCTCATTTGATTCACAGCAAAGAGAGAGGCGACATTTCTAATTAAGAACGACCAGTCCCTAGAGCGCAAACCCAACTGGTGACTTCCTTTATCAGCCAGCAGGGGGCTTTAGATATCACTGTTCCTTAAAATCCACTGTTAAGTATTTCCCATTAAATCTTTTGTTTAAGGATTGAAATCATTTTAATATATAATTGAAACCTTCACAGTTTTTGTGACAGCCAACCTAAAAGTCATTAAAAAATATCTTCAAGTACGATTAGATCAGTTTGCCATATAATCCAAGCCTGTACGTTCAAAGTGGTAAAACTCAATATACGCAATTCAAAACCCTTCAACAAAGAGCCCTTTCCCAGGCTGACACTTCTTACTATGAACAGTAACGTAACGTAACGTAAGTAACGTATGACTGTATTGTAGATTATGATCGTTCCGCCAGCAGAGAAAGCTACAGCAAACCATTTGTTCTTGTGCAATATAATGTAAAAGTGTTTAATATGTATAATTTATATCCTGTATAAATGTATATAGTCAGTGTCTGTAGTTATGTACCTTATGTATATTTTATTAACTCCTAACGTTTACATGATGTCCGGAATGGTTGAATGCTGTCAGGAAAAAAAGGATAGTGTCACATAGTTGTAAGGTATTGTCTCATGCCTCTAATGCATTCTGGGGAAAAGCAATAGAATAAAAATGCCTAAGCATGGTGGGCTATCCTATAAGCAGATGCTTGTTAAGCTCTCAGTGTGGACGTGCATTTTTGCCAACGTCTTTTTGTTTGCTGAGAAGCTTCATGATGGCAGCTTGTCTCTGTGTCAGTGTCTTTCTGTGTAAATGTGAGTCTCGCTGTCTCTGTGCGTGTGTTTTGTGTTTGTCCTGAGATGGATGGTCAAGTTTCCACTGCTTGCAGTGTGTGTCGTCTGCGCTGCGTGTTACAGGTAATCGATCCTGCAAGCTGTTGTGCCTTTACTTTCTTTTCCTCCTTTCCTGCTCCTCTGTAAAAGCTGAACTAATAATACACTGATGTGATGCTAATATTGGACCTCTCATTACCTAATACTTGAGAGTGACTGGATACTGATATCCTAAAGACTGATTCTTTATAAATTTGTGTCAACGTGATATGTGTGTGATGTCAAACTTTAGGAAACAAGTCAAAAATTGGTGAACTGAGAGTTTTGATTCAATATTTTGACTAGGATTGTTCCGTTAATGATACACAATGTCAGATCAGTTCATCCTTAAGCAGAAGCTTTCCCTCACTTCCTGTATGTCGCATGCTGCTTTTAGTTCCACTGTCCAACACTTTTAGGAGAGAAGGAAAAGGAAACTAAAGGTGTTTGTGATGCAGTGCAAATTCCTGTTCTTTAGAAAAGCTTTCTATCACTAACATTTAATACTAATATTTTTTTTTTGTGTGTGTGTGTGTGTGTGTGTGTGTGTGTGCACATTGCTGTCTGTATGTGTGTATGCATGTTTTTATAACCATGTTTGTTTTTGTGCCATTAATACACACCGACATAACAGTTAGTAACAGTAGTTTGTTTTGAAGGTTGAGGGAAATTCTGGTGGAGTGTTTAGTAAAGGGATGAGAAGTATCAAGTGTGCGAGATATAAAGCACACAGTGTACTGGTTACAGTTCAGTGAGGAAGACCGCAGCGTGCACTTAGTGTACTGTTCTGTTCTAGTGACAAATCAACAGCTTCAAAAACAGATTGAGAAATCTTCTCTCTATCCTACACACCTAATTAAACTCTTTAGCAAGCCCTTCATCTTGGATCAGGTTTGTTGAGAAGCTGAGGAAATTTTGATCTGTGGAAGGCGGTGTGTCGGTAGAAGTAGAGCTGCAAAACATGCACTTAACCCACTGCTCAAAATATGTACTCCCCGACCCAAAAAAAACCTAATAATAATCCTGCACTTTTAATATTTTGTTTGACCGCCTTTAGCCTTCCGTACAACAGATTCCACCAACTTAAGCAACACCACAACATTTATTTCCATCCAGATTTGGGTTAATTTTTCACCGATATCTTGAATTGGTGACGTGAAAATTGAACCAGACTTCACTCAGTCTTCTCCGTCACATCCCAAAGACTTTCAATAGGGTTAAGGTCAGGACTCAGTGGTATCAGTTCATGTGTGAAAAGGATTCCTCATGCTCCCTGAACCACTCTTTCACTATTTCAGACCCAATTTTATATCCGTGCCATCAGGGAAGAAAAAAGTCCATTGATGTGATAACCTGCTCATTCAGTACATTCAGGTCATCAACTGACTTCATTTTATTGTCATATTAATGTTACTGAGCCTCGACCTGACCTACTGGAGCAACAATACCATGGGGATTACGTGCTGTAATCAAGGCTAAAGGTGCTCCAACAAAATATTACAGTGAATGACTTTTTGGCAGGACAGCGTACATTTGGTATAAAAACTGTGGAAATGATCATGCTCATTAATTCAAACTCTTCTGTCACTATTCACTCCAATCCCCATATCTACACCCCAACCCCGTCTATCTCTCTCTTTCTCTCTTTCTCACTGCAGGTGATGAAACCTATCAAGATATCTTTAGGGATTTCTCCCAAATGGCTTCAAACAACCCCGAGAAGCTGAAACGGCGTAGTACTGATATTAAAAGTCTATAACCACCAGGTGCAAGACTGTTCCTGTTGCTCTGACTCTATTTAATATGCAGCCATGGGCTGGAAGATTGTGAGTTACTTCAAGTGTGTCTTGCCTTTTTTTTTTTTTTTTTTTTTTGCCTGGTCATTATCTGGTAATGACACACAAAGAGGATTGAGTTATGAAAACTGTAAGCTATGGTATGTTATCACCCTTGCTCTTCGAGCCTGAGCCCCGTTAGGTCACTAGACCACAATGTTCAGCTCATTTCAGTTTTATTGGGCCAATGCGCTGCTGTAGTTTTAGCTTTGCTCTGGGATTGCCAGTGTTCTGTTTAACTGCACTGGTACCAGGATTGTGTAAAAGGCCTTGGTCGTCTCTTCAAATTAGTCTGATCATTGTTTCCACTCATATTCCTGTTTTTTTTAATTAATGTAATTCAGTTGTATGTTTTGAGAGATATGGGATATCCCTTGTTCTCACAGATTGGATTCACAGATTCAGTCTGAATAGTTTATAATTCCACAGCTTCTTGACCAAACCATGTGTGTGTGCGAACCTGTTAATTCTCTGCCAGTATTTTTCATTTACTGTTCATAAAAAAAAATAAAATACAAATGACTTCTCAATTTTTTGTTTTGTTTAAACACTGTGTTATCTTTACCTGACTTGCTCAGAAAACCAAAAAGAAATCCATAAGTTTTGCAGAGAAAAGCAGAAAAATAAACTTGCTTGCTCATGTATTCTTTTAGCTCAGAGATATACCAGAAGTGATTACTATGCAGATATATTATTGTAGATAACAACCCCAACTAATAATTCTCAATGAGAGATAATAGCCATAGTCGTTTTTTTATAATAGCATAATAACACTGATATTGTAAATAATACAACTGTAAGCAAAACTCTTATCAAACTTTTAATTTCATTAAAAGGCATCTTAAGATATTCTATAGCAAATTTCAACAATACAAAATATTTAAAAAATTGATTTTTCTTTAAAACATAACAGTGCACTTCAAACACAATCAAATGTAATCAAGTATGTACAGTTATGATCGCTGAAAAAAACATTTACAAATTGGTCATGAAACAGAGGCACATCAACAGGAACAAAAGCACTCAATAAAACACCAAAATTCATTTGAAAAAGGCAATTAAAATGACAGCTTTTAATTTCTTAGCTCATAGTACACAAAGACACACAATGGTTATAAGAAGAAAACAAAACAGCTTCAAATTAAGTATATAATCGTGGTGCTAATAATATTTTTTAAGTCATAATTTTTTTGTCATATATTTCTAGTATGTATGTTCAGCTGTGTTTACTGACCTTATATGTGTGTTTTTAGTAGAGGAGTTAATGGCTATGGATTAATGGCATACAGTTCATTTGTCTGTAACTCATTCATTCTTTCATTTTGTGGGGAGGCTGGCGCTCATCTCGGCCGACTCTGGGCGAGGGCAGAGTACACCCTAGACAGCTTGCCAGGCCCTCGCAGGGCAGATAGCATTGCATATCAAATCCAATTCTCACTGACGTATCTTTCAGAATATTTCATTGGCTCACACACAGCTACAAAAATCTCTTAAGATGCACACCAGAATGCAAAGTAGAATAAATTTTGAATCATGCACAACCGGGCTCTTAATATCCAACCCATTAACCCCTATACACAGTCTGTTTTTAATCATGCCCATTACATGGAAATACATAAAACTGACAAACAGCCTCTGAGACTACCTGAAAAATAATCTTAGCTCATTCAGCACATGTAATATTTAATTTGATGATTTCAACATTGTGTCAGAGTGACCTTAGAACAGCTGAAATAATGTCCAATGAGTAACTAAACTCGTTCATCCGCTGATGTAAAACACCAGCAACAGGCACGGCTGGCTAAACAAATTTGACTTCAGATTTAACATTAAGGCAAATTTCATATCAATCCTCCCCTGTACCTTTGAATAAGATACCTGTCTAGCATGAGCTACTTCTGTTCCTCTCTAAGAAAAATCAGTGGCCCAAAAAGAATGCCTCACTGGTAAACTGCATGTTTAATGGTCTTATGTGTAAAAATTGGCTACCTGACAAATTCATACTGAACATTCCAAGCAAATATATATATATAATCACCAAAAACATCACCACACCTATCCTAAGAAACTAGTAAATGCATTTGCAAATGGATGTAGAGTAAAGCTGTGTGTTAGGTGCTCAAACTTCTGGGTTCTTTCATGCTAAGCCTGTATTTTGGTGCCTGGGTTCTAGTTGCTTTAGCAAATTGGAGCATTTCATTGGCTTCTCTATTCATTAGTTTTTAACAGTTGTGTAAAGATGGCTCTGAAGCTAACGTATGCAACCAGCAGTGACTTCTGCATATAGTGACATCACAGGCATTTTTATTCTCCACTCATGTTGGACTGAGAACAGACTGGACACTACAATGCCTCACTATGACCTTGAGCTAACGTCAGAGATATCTCTGCAACAAAACACTTCTTTGCTGTGACCTCCAAACTTATTTCTTCACGTTCTGTTAATAATCTTAGTAAACTTTTACACATGGCACCATTAAGACAGTTTTGTTATCATGTTATTTAGCATCATTAAAATATATCACTAACATAAATCACAAACATTTATTGGCTTGTCATGTCTTGATAGAATATTCATGGTTATTTGATTTAAATTAAAAAAAAATGTTAGAACATAGGAATGCACGGCTGCTCAGTGGTCACTATTCCTCCTAGCAAGAAGGTTCAGGTTTCGAATCTCAGCCAAGGGTTTTTCTGTGTGGAGTTTGCATGGTCTCCACGTTGGTTTCCTTCCACAGTGCAAGCACATGCATAAGTCAACTGGCTACTCTAAATCGCCCACAGGTGTGAATGGCTGTGTCTGTAGTAGTAAAAACAAATTTCATAAAGAATATAAAAATTATCTATATTTCTGTATTCCCTACATATCCACAATGAATAAGCCCGTAATTAATAAGTAATTAAATTACTTATGTTGGAAAAAAAAAATCATAACGATCAACATGCTATAAATGGCATGGTAAAGTTACTTGTTATAACCTAACCTCTAACTAAACCTGTGTCCTCTGAATATGCCTCTGCAAATACCAGGGTAAAGGTCATCTTCACAGAATCAACACTTCTGATGTGAACAGAGTAAATAAAACAAAAAAAAGTTTCAGTGTAAAAGATTATAGTGCACGTGTCCTGTGCCATTCAGCTAGCATTCATGTGAGTAGTACATGTCATTCAGAATTAAGGAAACAATTATGTTGTGTAAAATATGTAACTTCATGTTGCTGGTTCGGTATACTCAGCTACTGCAACCTACAATGCTTCAGTGTCTTTTTCGAATATATAATCATTTTTATTATGGAAAATTACATTCTTATGCATGAGGTAAAGTCAAGAAACACATCCAGTGGATGAAGTGCATCATGTAGCTCAGTGACTATAATTACTGCACTACACCACCATAGGACTGCATTCAGCTGACACAGCTCAGCTGATCTCGCGACTGCTTGAGGGAATCATTGGTGCAGCAGTACAGCAGTCTTTTTCTTATTTGTAACACAGAGTATACTGTCCTTTAAATGCAGAATCGTTCCAGGTTTTGGCACGACATAGAAGGGCTGAGAACCAGAGTGGTCTAATCAACAGAAAGCAGTTTTAGAGAAAAATTACAAAGTTTTTACAAAAAAAAAAAAAACCCAAAAAAACTATTGGAGTACTAGAACTGCACTAGCCTCCACTTCAATTATTTTATGCCGCAATGAGGATGGACCATTCTGGCAAGCATAGACCTCATCCATGTCATAATATGACTTTTTTTAGTTTTTTGGGGTTAGATCACTGTGGTTCTAAGCCCTTCTTGGAAGATGCAGAAAAATGTGATCTGGTCTACTTTTAATGTGCTTTCTATGATCATTATGGACTGCTATATTTCAAAGCCTGTAGCACTGAAGTAGATGAGTCTGCTCAGATGCAAACAATGATTAACACAGAAACATTCTAAAGACAATTTTGCTAGGATCCTTATTCCTTAAGGGACCTGAGGCTGTATAGAATTTTGCATGATGGTTCTTTGTCAGTTTGCATTCAGCTTTACTAACAGTTCCTCTGTAGATGCTGTTTCACAAAAAGTTCTCTCTCAGTAAAAAAAAAAAAAAAAGTAGCATAAACTTCTTGGTCAGTATGATTCCTATAGCAAGCCTATGCTGCTACTCCAACCAATCAGCAACTAGCCCCATCTTCTGTTCAGTCTGCACTTAGACTCGTGTCCTCCACTTCCAGACCCGGCTCTGATGTGTGGTTCTGAGAGGCCAG
The DNA here is from genome assembly GCA_039654325.1 of Tandanus tandanus. NCBI lineage: Eukaryota > Metazoa > Chordata > Actinopteri > Siluriformes > Plotosidae > Tandanus > Tandanus tandanus. The sequence goes on from JBCNYH010000010.1 coordinate 15,134,680, forward strand.
TGTTTCAGAAATCCTGTCAGTGCTTTGTATATTATCTGAGGAGTCCACAGTTAAAACTTGTTTAAGTAAGTCATCCTCTGTGAGCTTATTTTTGGTCTTCTTTGGTGATTGAGGTAGGGGGTCAGTACAGGAGCAGAAATATGGAAGAGTCATTGTTATTATGGTTCCCAAGATGAGAAATACACCGGCTACCACAAAGGAACATGTGTAAGAACCTGTAAGGTCCCTCAACCAGCCTGAGGGGGGAGCAGAGAGACACAGAGTAATAACTATGTACAACAATCATCATAACATTCCAGTGATTGTGTGGTGCCTTGAATTACAATACAGATACTTGGAAACATTAATGGGTCACCATACAGAGCTAATTCTGGATCTTACAACTTTTTTTTTTTTCCACCCCAATAGTGATCAATTACCAATTCTCACCCAGCACAGGTGTCCACTAGGTCTAGTATGATACACAACACATGCACCCAACCCACCAAATGCATTTGACTGGCTTGCCTGCTTGCTTGGTCTAAGGACCAAGAAAGAAGATTCAAACTGTCCAATTTTCAAGAAGAGCACAGACATTTGGTATTCATGTTGATTCCCAGCCGCAGATATGGGCGGCATGAGTAGGATTAAAATACAAAAAAGCCCAGCTGTTTTTGCTTTAATAGAAAAGCTGTTAAAATGATCAGATACCATTCCAAAAGCCTTCATGACAAACCTTATTTTGGCAAGGGTGTATGGCAAGATCACGGCATGTCTCAGTTAGTGTGCCAAATAAATGCTGAATGTGATTATAACCCAAACTTTAAGCAAATTTGTGATGATTGGATTTAATCTATAATTACAGACACTGGCTAAACCTGCCACCATGTCAGACTTATAGTTCTTCAGACCTGGAGAACTGTAAAAAATTAATTCTAAAGGTAATAACGTGAGACAAGATCCCCAATAAAAGCCACAAAAGGGTTCTTCAATAAGTAGCTGATACAGTGACTATTACTGGTAATAAACTTTTAAAAAATGGTTGCTTACCAGACAGTGGAGCTCCAAGCAGACCTCCGACACTCTCAATAAGCTGCAGGAGTCCAAGTGCATTGATCATGCGTTCCATGCCTACAATCTCTGGCACCACGGAAAACACCAGTGGGGTCATAGCACCAGCACAAAAGCCATATGCCAGGCTGACTGTCAGCAGACCTGCATAGTTCCCTTGCAGTGAGCTGAGGGGCAGCAGCAGGAGGAACAAACCCACAAGACCCGTCCATATCGTCAGCAGGTGCTGCGAGCGTACACGCCGCAAATCTGAGACCCAGCCAGACACTACACGTCCAACAATATCTGTCACACCTGTGCTGGAAACGATGAATGCAGCCTGGAATTCGCTGAAGCCCACAAGACGGCTATGGGCCACAAGGTGGACATATGGAATAAAGTACCCAGCATTGAAGCATGTGACAGCCAAGCTATAGATGAGAAAGCCTCGATGCAAGAGCAGTGACAGCTCAAAATACTCACAGAAGTGGGAAAAGAAAGACATGGAGCTGTCAGACATGCTTTTGGTTTTACTCTGGGAAAAAAAAAAAAGAAGAGGAAGGGAAGGATGGATTTCATCAATAGAACTGCTCCAACAGACACACAAGGACATCACATCTTACCTCGTTTTTATTCTTTAAAGCTGAAAAGACAAGTCTATTCTGTTGACATAGGTCACACATTCTACCTAATTAATGTGGTTAAGTTTATCTAATGTAAAGGGGTGTGGTTTTAATGAATATAGAGATAATATATGGACACATTCACTTGTACAAGAGGATTTAATAAGCCTGTGTTTAGTTCACATTTCCATGTGAACACGTGGCACAGTGGCGCAGTGGTTAGCACGTTTGCCTCACAGCAAGAAGGCCTGGGTTCAATTACCGGGCTCGGGGCGTTTCTGTGTGGAGTTTGCATGGTTTCCTCCCACAGTCCAAAAACATGCATAGTAGGCCAATTGGCTGTTCCAAATCGCCCCTAGGTGTGAGTGTTGCCCTGCGATGGTGTACCCCGCAATCGTTTAGAGTCAGCTGAGATGGGCGCCAGCCTCACCGCAACCCTAATTAGGATTAAGCAACTTAGAAAATGAATGAATTAATGAATTTCCATGTGAACATTGAAGAATAACACGTACCAATAATCATACCCAGGGCCCTTATCTGTGGTAACCCGATCACAGTTTTAGTGCTGAACATTTATACAAAGATAATCTTCAAATAGGTATATAAATAAATAAATACCCTTTCCACAGCTTTAGTGCGTCTGAGTGGTCGAAGAAGTGCACCACTGGCCACGATGTTGAGGCTGAGACCGCCGAGGATCAGAAGTGCCCCACGCCACCCATAGAACTGTACCAGGTATTGGAAAAGCGGAGAGAATGCAAAGGAAGATAAACCCACACCTGTGAAGCCAAGGCCCATAGCTAGGGAACGTCGTATGCTGAAATACTCCATCACAGAAGCTATTGTAGGGGTGAAGACGAGAGCCCAGCCTGAACCTAAATAGGGAGGGTTAAAAAAACATGAGGTAGATCTGTGCATGGAAAAAAAATATATACACGCACACTAATCAGCCATCAAAATAAAGCCACCTGCCTAATATTGTGCAGGTTCCCTTGTGCCACCAAAACAGCTCTGATCTGTTGAGGCATGGACTCCACAAGACCTCTGAAGGAGTGATGTTGTATCTGGCACCAGGTCAAATTTGGAGGCCACGTCACTCTTCTCCATTATGTCCCTCAAACCATTCCTTTAATATGTTTGCAGTGTGTCTGAGCACACTGAAAGAGGCTGCTGTCATCAGGGAATATTGTTGCCTTGATGGGGTGTACTTGGTCTCCAACAGTGTTTGTCTAGTTGATGTTTGTCTAGGCTGCAACAGTGTTTGTCTAGTTGATGTTTGTCTAGGCTGCAACAGTGTATGTCTAGGTGATATGCGAGAAACTGCAACATCCACATGAATGCCAGGACCCAAGGTTGCCCAGGAGAACCACACTGCCTCTACCAGCTTGCACAGTGCATCTTGGTGATACTGTACCTTGTCCGCAGGTAAGCAACATGCATGCCCAGCTGTCCACATGACGTTAATGAAAATGTCATTCATCAAACCAGACCACCTTCTTTAATTACCTCATGGTTAGAAATCTAATACCCATGTGCTTATTGTAGGCAATTTCACTTTGCTATCTAATAGCTATGCAGCCTCATGTGTGGCAAGCTGTGATGTACTATGTTCCGACACCGTTATATCAGAGTCATCATTAAGATATTTTAGCAATATTGGCTAGAGTAGCTGTTCTGAGGGCCTGGTCCAGACAGATTAGCCTTTACTCCTCACACACAACAATGTGCCTTGGGATCAGATCTTTATGTTGAACCATTTTTCCTGCTTTCAACACATCAACTTGAGGTCTAATACATCCTACACCTTGACAAGTGTCACTTTCAGTGATTTTAATGTTATGGCTGATTGGTGTATATCAGCAAAACAGAGTGTGCAGAGTGTAAAACCGTGGTTACCTGAAATAAGTCCCATGGTCAGGTAAAGGTGTGTGAGTGTTGTAGCTTGAGAAGCCAAAATAAATCCCAGTCCAGAAAGAAAACCTCCGATCATGACAACAGGACGAGCTCCAAAAGCATTACAAGCAGCGGTGCCTATAGGACCTAAGCATACATATGAATAATCAAACTTATGTAGACCACCAACTATATCGTATATTATTGTCGTTGTTATTATTATTAGTAGTAGTAGTAGTAGTAGTAGTAGTAGTAGTAGTATAGTATTATTATTGTTATAACAGCTATACCTCTTAGCTATACAGGTCCTATGCTGCTTAAACATTTTGTGCCAGATTTGTAACATTTCTAGAAACAGATTTTCTTTGTACACAAATGTATGATCAACCATAAAGTGCAATGTTATATTCCCTTTAAATTTAGTAAAGCCCACAAAACTTTATAAACTCTGAAGTAAATAGACAGATGGAAGAACCAAATAAACAATGAAGATAAAGTTTAAAAAAATAAAAAAATATGAATTTATATTTACTTTATACAATGAGGGCAAAGGCAGAAAAGCAGAAGTGGAATTATTTTGACTCTTTATGCCAAATTTTTTATTTTTATTTTTATTATTACTGTTGTGGCGGCACGGTGGCGTAGTGGTTAGCACGTCCGCCTCACAGCAAGAAGGTTCTGGGTTCGATTCCAAGCTCGGGCGTTTCTGTGTGGAGTTTGCATGTTCTCCCTGTGCTTGCGTGGGTTTCCTCCGGGTACTCCGGTTTCCT